>LR738715.1:752079885-752135121 GCA_902687465.1 Secale cereale | reverse complement strand
CCCCCCCCCCCCTCCGGCGCGGCCAGGAGGGGGGCCGCGCCACCAGGGTGCCTCGAGCCCTGGTGGCCCCCTCCGGCTGTACTTCAGATGCCGGGAAGCTTCTGGAACGCTGATTTTTTATATAATTTTTCCGGGATTTTTCTGGCAGTTCTCGTAATGGGAAAACCTGAAATACAAAAACAGCAGAAAACAGAAACTAGCACTGGGGTGCACTGAGTTAATAGGTTAGTCCAAATATGATCAAAAGTGTATGGAAGTGTATAAATATCATAGCAATATCACCCAAAAGAGGCATGGAGCAAGCAGAAATTATAGATACGTTTTGGACGTATCAACATCCCCAAGCTTAATTCCTGCTCGTCCTCGAGTAGGTAAATGATAACAAGAATATTTTTTGTGGTGACATGCTATTAACCATATAGGACTTTTCATAGTCATATGACAAAAGCTTACTGAGACAATGAATCTGTAGTAATTAAGTTGCCTCATGAGAAAATCACAAAGAACTGAAAGTTTTACAATATGATACTGAAACATCAAATAGATTTGTAATGAGCATGGTGTGTAAATATGATAAAGTGGTATCTCGCTTGCCCCCTTTAGTGAAGCAAAACATAAATGCAGGGGCACCTCCAAGGTTTAAGTGATGACTAGATACAATGATTTCAAAATAAACGATATCACAATCATGCAAAAGACAATGCTACTTTGGGACAATGCACATTACACTCAGAATGACAATCATGCTCTCAGTAGTTGGTGCTTTTAAAAGAAGGTGGAGACTCTCGAACCGTGGCTTTTGTTGGCAAGGTTGAAAACCCGTAGTCAGAAACAAAGACAAAACATGTACTAGAGCTCTTGGTTTTAAAAACAGAGGTAATAATATATATATATATATATTTTGGATATGCATGTTTCGTCAACGAATGCTAGCAGACAACTCAATCACTTCTTGAGATGGACAAGTTTCGAGGAACGGCTCCCGAATGAGGACGATCACATCCTCTTAATCTCCTTTGTTTATCACTGCCAAAGTTTTCTGATTTCTCATGAACAAAGCGTGAAGAGGGTTTGTTTGTTATATTAATTTTGAGCCGGGCGCACTCAATGCCAGTTCCTTCTCGTATTATGGGTTTGCACATTATACATGCAATCCCGGGGTGAAGCTTGTCGAACTTAAAAAGATCATGAATTAACTACTACTTCCTCATGAACTTAAAACAGAGGCACAAAATAGGAATGCATTTTTTTTTATAATTTCGAGATGGTACATGCAAGTCTCCGTTAGGAATGGCAGGTAAATACCATGTAGGAAGGTATGGTGGACTCATATGGCATAACTGGTTTAAAAGAATTTGGATGCACAAGCAGTCAGTCCGCTTAGTACAGGTGGAGGTTAGCAAAAGACTGGGAGCGACCAACTAAGAGAGCAATGACGGTCATAATCATGCAGAGCGACAAAGCAACATTGAATCAGGCATGGAAGTTATATCGCTACTCAGAAACAAAAGATCATCAAGGCTTGACAGACTTTCTTTACAGTCTTAAATATGCGTGAGCATACGCCAAGTCAATCAAAATAAATTCTTGAAGGAAGATATTACTAAACCATACCACATCATAGGCAAACAAATCATGTTGGTACTCCAATAACACATTGGAAACCCCCCAGCTATTTGAGACTAACCATAAGAAAACATGAACTACTAAGCACCATTATGCACGTAGCATCTTTATCATAGACATATCAACCAATGCAACAGGAGCAAACTCTCTTAATAAGATAAGCATGATAACTAAAGAGAGTTCAAGCAACCAACTAAACAAAAGCTCTTTAAAAAGATAAGCATGAAAACTAAAAGCTAAGCATGATAGTAGCTATTGAAAGACAAAGAACACACACAGCATAAATAGACATGAAAAATCTATGTTGTGTTCTAGGTAGAAGTGGAGCGTGTTTCTCTCCCACATAAAGAAAGCTGAGTTCCGACTCGTTATGAAAAGCTAAAGAAAACTAAAAAGGAAACTAGAAGCAAGACGCTCCAAGCATAGCACATAACACATGAAGTGATAAAAATATAGTGGAACGAAAGACGAACTGATAATGTTGATGGAGAAGGGGATGCACGGGGGCATCCCAAAGCTTAGACGCTTGAGTCTCCTTGAATATTTCTTGGGGGTGCACGGGGGCATCCCCAAGCTTGAGCGCTTGACACTCCTGAATCTTTTTATCATCTTCCCTCGCACACTTGAAAACTCCCTTCATACATAACTCATCATAATCTGATTAGCGAGGTTAGTACCCATAATAAAATAATTGTTCCTTGCTGGAAATAAAGATATTCTTGAAGGTCTACTGTTTCTCAAGATTTCCAAAAGGTTTTTGCAAAGAAAAAGCAAGCTCAAGGTTTGCAAAATGAAGGAAAGGCAAAACAGGACAGAATCTGTGAAAAACAGAACAGCGGGTAGTAAATGATTTTTTTCAGGGCACTTCTCCAACTCTAATCAAAAAACTCAAAACAGACGCACGAAAGACAATTGTATAGAGCACACTGTAGAAAAAATTCAGACCAAAAAGATGATCTGGTGATTTTATACGAATTTGTCTATCCAAGGACAGAATCTGTTTCCTGGACAGCACGTCACAACTTTTGAACTTTCTTGCAATCAGAGGCTACACTTGGCACAAAGCTGAAAAATAAAGATACAATGATGTTGCTACAGTAGTAACAAACATCAAGACCACTAAAAACTGAAAGAACAAACTGAAAGCAAAGATAACAAGGGTTGTGTCCCTAGAGCTCTTTCTTTATAGCCATAAAGATAGGCTTAAGACTTTAATGATGCTCTCGTAGGAATAAGAGTTGAAGAATAAAAGAGAGCATCAAGAAGCAAATACCAAACACATTTAAGCCTAACATGCTTCCTATGCATAGGAATATTGCAATAGAATAATTCATTGAAGCACAAAGCAACTAGCATAGGAAGGCAAAACAAGCATAACTTCAAAATATTCACCATAAAGAGAGGAAACTTCTTATTATTAAGATATTTAGAACCATGTCTCCCTCTCTCATTATAAATTTCAGTGGCATCATGGATGAACTCAACAATATAACTATCACATAAGGCATTATTTCCATGATCCAAAAGCATAAAAGTGTCATTACTCTTCATATAAGCAAAACCTTTCTTATTAGGAATAGTGAGAGTAAGACTATCATAACCATCATGGTAATCATCATATATAGGAGGCATAGTATCATCAAAGTAAATTTTCTCTTCAAAAGTTGGGGGACTAAAAATATCATGTTCATCAAACGTGTCATCCCCAAGCTTAGAGCTTTCCATGTCATTAGCAATATTGATATTCAAAGAAAGCATACTAATAACATCACCACCATCATGATTGTTATGCAAATAATAAAGTTCCATAGGTTTTTTAATTTTCTCTTCAAACACATCATGTCCCAAAGCTAGGTAGAGCTTATAAAGCTCTCTCATATTTTTGTTGTTTTCCATTAAGCAAAACTAGTGAAAAGACATAAAGAAAACTGAAAGGTAAACTAACAAGACTAAAAAGCAAAGATAAAAGATAGCGTGCAACTCCCCTATCTTGAAGAGTGGAGTCCCCGGCAACGGCGCCAGAAAACTTTGCTTGATGGCTTCTCGCCCCTCGTTGGTTACCCCAAGTGGAAGGTTTGAGATGCAGTGTAGCGGAAGTTTTCCCTTGGCAAAGACACCAAGGATCGATTTCCCTGAGAGTCCCAGTTTCAACAAGAAGGTGTCAACTGCTAACGGCGCCAGATATTAGCAATCAACGTGGACCTGCACACAGATACAAATAACTTTGCTCCCAACGAGTACAGAGAGGTTGTCAATCCCTCCGGCCTTGTCGTTTACAAAGGATCAAACGCAAGTGATAATAGTGATAGGTATTGCTGCAATAGTAAGTAAAAAGCGGAAAGTAAATAGCGGATGTGATCAATGATGGTAATATGGACCGGAGTCCCATGATGTTCACTAGTGATGTCTCTCTCCCAAAAGACGATAAAACAGCTATGTGAGGTGAACGAATTACAGCTGGGCAATTGACAGAATTATGTGCGCAAACCAATGCTAACTATGTTGCAAGAAAGGTAGAGGTTCAAAGCATGGGCGGTACGCCAAGGCAAGTAGACCGAAATCCATCTTCATCTACTACTAATCATCCACCTTGAGATATCTATCCAGAACATCTCGTTGGTATTAAGTTGCAAGTCCCACCCATAGTGTAAACTCAAAGCAACAGACAACTGCATTAAAAGAACTTTGCGTAAAGTAAACAATCCTTGCACCCGCGGGCACAAGCACCGTTGTTTTCCCCCTTGTGGCAACAGCACATCCCCTAGACTCATGTTTCTGTCACTCAAGCTAGTCATCGAGGGGCATGAACCCACAATCAAGCATAACGTTCCCTCTTGGAGTCACTACCTACTACTTGGCCAAAGCAACAAATAACAACGGAGAACATGCAAGAATTACTTACGAACATAAATATAAAAGAGGTAAATCAAATATATTACTCAAACACAATCTGAACATAATCTCACAATCCATCGGATCCCAGCAAACTCAACATAGCAACAGCATAAGGATTACATATGTGCCTCGATCATGTAGGGCAGCTCACGAGGACTAATTAGTGAATCACAAGAACGGGAGGAGAACATCACATAGCTACTGGTCATGGACCCATGGTCCAAGGGAGACTACTCACAACTCATCCGGGAGGCGTCCATGGTGGTGGAGAGGCTCCCGGTGGTGATCCTCCCCTCCGGCAGGGTGCCGGGAAGAGTTCTCCTGGTGCTCCCGATCTTGGAAGCGGCGGCGGCGGCGGAACAGAGATGAGATCGCGAAAAAGGGTTCCCGTCTTGAGGGTTTCGGGACACGATATAAATATATGCCAAAGGAGGGCATCCGCGGAGGCCTGGGGGGGCCCAGGCGCCCCCCCCCCCCCCGGCGCGGCCAGGAGGTGGGCCGTGCCACCAGGGCGCCTGGAGCCCTGGTGGCCCCCCTCCGGCTATACTTCGGGTGTCGGGAAGCTTCTGGAACGCTGATTTTTTATATAATTTTTCCAGGATTTTTCTGGCAGTTCTCGTAATGGGAAAACCTGAAATACAAAAAAAACAGAAAACAGAAACTGGCACTGGGGTGCACTGAGTTAATAGGTTAGTCCAAATATGATCAAAAGTGTATGGAAGTGTATAAATATCATAGCAATATCACCCAAAAGAGGCATGGAGCAAGCAGAAATTATAGATACGTTTTGGACGTATCAACATCCCCAAGCTTAATTCCTGCTCGTCCTCGAGTAGGTAAATGATAACAAGAATAATTTTTGTGGTGACATGCTATTAACCATATAGGACTTTTCATAGTCATATGACAAAAGCTTACTGAGACAATGAATCTGTAGTAATTAAGTTGCCTCATGAGAAAATCACAAAGAACTGAAAGTTTTACAATATGATACTGAAACATCAAATAGATTTGTAATGAGCATGGTGTGCAAATATGATAAAGTGATATCTCGCTTGCCCCCTTTAGTGAAGCAAAACATAAATGCAGGGGCACCTCCAAGGTTTAAGTGAAGACTAGATACAATGATTTCAGACTAAACGATATCACAATCATGCAAAAGACAATGCTACTTTGGGACAATGCACATTACACTCAGAATGACAATCATGCTCTCAGTAGTTGGTGCTTAAAGAAGGCGGAGACTCTCGAACCGTGGCTTTTGTTGGCAAGGTTGAAAACCCGTGGTCGGAAAGAAAGACAAAGCATGTACCAGAGCTCTTGGTTTTAAAAACAGAAGTAAAAATATATTTTTTTGAATATGCATGTTTCGTCAACGAATGCTAGCAGATAACTCAATTACTTCTTGAGATGGACAAGTTTCGAGGAACGGCTCCCGAATGAGGACGATGACATCCTCTTAATCTCCTTTGTTTATCATTGCCAAAGTTTTCTGATTTCTCATGAACAAAGCGTGAAGGAGGGTTTGTTTGTTTTATTATTTTTGAGCCGGGCGCACTCTTTGCCAGTTCCTTCTCGTATTATGGGTTTGCACATTAGACATGCAATCCCGGGGTGAAGCTTGTCCAACTTAAAAAGATCATGAATTAACTACTACTTCCTCATGAACTAAAACAGAGGCACAAAAATGCTTTTTTTTTTTGAATAATTTCGAGATGGTACATGAAAGTCTTCGTTAGGAATGGCAGGTAAATACCATGTATAGGAAGGTATGGTGGACTCATATGGCATAACTGGTTTAAAGGATTTTGGATGCACAAGCAGTCAGTCCGCTTAGTACAGGTGGAGGTTAGCAAAAGACTGGGAGCAACCAACTAAGAGAGCAATGACGGTCATAATCATGCAGAGCGACAAAGCAACATTGAATCAGGCATGTAAGTTATATCTCTACTCAGAAATGAAAGATCATCAAGGCTTGACAGACTTTCTTTACAGTCTTTAATATGCGTGAGCATACGCCAAGTCAATCAAAATAAATTCTTGAAGGAAGATATTACTAAACCATACCACATCATAGGCAAACAAATCATGTTGGTACTCCAATAACACATTGGGAACCCCCCAGCTATTTGAGACTAACCATAAGAAAACATGAACTACTAAGCACCATTATGCACGTAGCATTTTTATCATAGACATATCGACCAACGCAACAGAAGCAAACTCTCTTAATAAGATAAGCATGATAACTAAAGAGAGTTCAAGCAACCAACTAAACAAAAGCTCTCTAAAAAGATAAGCATGAAAACTAAGAGCTAAGCATGACAGTAGCTATTGAAAGACCAAGTACATACACAGCAAAGATAGACATGAAAATTCTATGTTGTGTTCTAGGTTGAAGTGGAGCGGGTCTCTCTCCCACACAAAGAAAGCTGGGTTCCAACTCGTTATGAAAAGCTAAAGAAAACTAAAAAGGAAAACTAAAAGCAAGACGCTCCAAGCATAGCACATAACACATGAAGTGATAAAAATATAGTGGAACGAAAGACGAACTGATAATGTTGATGGAGAAGGGGATGCACGGGGGCATCCCCAAGCTTAGACGCTCGAGTCTTCTTGAATATTTCTTGGGGGTGCATGGGGGCATCCCCAAGCCTGAGCGCTTGACACTCCTGAATCTTTTTATCATCTTCCCTCGCACACTTGAAAACTCCCTTCATACATAACTCATCATAATCTGATTAGTGAGGTTAGTACCCTTAATAAAATAATTGTTCCTTGCTGGAAATAAAGATATTCTTGAAGGTCTACTGTTTCTCAAGATTGCCAAAAGGTTTTTGCAAAGAAAAAACAAGCTCAAGGTTTGCAAAATGAAGGAAAGGCAAAACAGGACAGAATCTATGAAAAACAGAACAGCAGGTAGTAAATGATTTTTTCGGGGCACTTCTGCAACTCTAATCAAAAAAACTCAGAACAGACGCCCGAAAGACAATTGTATAGAGCACGCTGTCGAAAAAATTTAGACCAAAAAGATGATCTGGTGATTTTATACGAATTTTTCTATCCAAGGACAGAATCTGTTTCCCTGGACAGCACGTCACAACTTTTGAACTTTCTTGCAATCAGAGGCTACACTTGGCACAAAGTTGAAAAGCAAAGATACAATGATGATGCTACTGTAGTAACAACATCAATACACAACAAAAGAAAAATAAAAAATAAAAATTTATTCATGTGGGCTGCCTCCCAAAAGCGCTTTCTTTTATGCCTTTAAGCTAGGCATAATGCAAAAAGATCAAGTTTTATCAAGAGTAAAAGAATAGCTAGCCCGTATAACGGACTCAAAAGGTAACTTAATCTTCTTTCGAGGGAAGTGTTCCATCCCTTTCTTGAGAGGAAATTGGAGTCTTATATTCCCCTCTTCCATGTCAATGATAGCACCAACGGTGCGTAGAAAAGGACGACCCAAAATAATTGGACAAGAAGGTTCACATTCAATGTCCATAATAGTAAAATCAACGGGAACGTAATTGTCATTGACAACGATAAGAACATCGTCGATCCTCCCCAAAGGTTTCTTTATGGAAGAATCAACGAGACGAACACCAAAAGAACAAGAATCAAAAGGTTTCAATTTAAGCATATCATATATTCTTTTGGGCATAACAGAGGTACTAGCTCCAACATCACATAAAGCATAGCAAGAGAAGTTATTCAACTTAATTTTAATCATAGGATCCCAACCATCTTCTAGCTTTCTAGGTATGGAGGCTTCTACTCTAAGTTTCTCCTCCCTAGCTTTGATGAGAGCATTAGTGATATGCTCGGTGAAGGCAAGATTAAGCGTGCTAGTGTGGGGATCTTTAGCCATTCTTTGTAGAAAGGTGACAACTTCCGAGATACTACAATTATCAAAATCAATTTTATCATTATTGAGCAGAATTGTAGTGTCATCTTCTTTGTTTGAATTGCCCTCTATTATAAGAGTTTGAACGTCTTCCCAAGTTTGGGGAAGCATAGGAGCAACTTTAAACTGAGGCTCATACTCTTTTCCTGGAAGACCATGCCATGGGCATAACTCTCCATCAAGACTAACATAATCACAAGGTTTATTACTTTTGTAGATCCCGACAGTAGTGATTGGCGTGATGAAAGAAGGGGTGTACTCCTCCCATTTAGTGTTTTTGGTGGAACCCATAGCAGCAAGCAAGCAAGACAACTATTTTTGTGATTTTCGATAAAAGATACTAAAGCAAAAATGAAAGGTAAACTAACAAGACTAAAAAGCAAAGGTAAAAGATAGCGTGCAACTCCCCTATCTTGAAGAGTGGAGTCCCCGGCGACGGTGCCAGAAAACTTTGCTTGATGGCTTCTCGCCCCTCGTTGGTTACCCCAAGTGGAAGGTTTGAGATGCAGTGTAGCGGTAGTTTTCCCTTGGCAAAGATACCAAGGATCGATTTCCCCTGAGACTCCTAGTTTCAACAAGAAGGTGTCAACTGCTAACGGCGCCATATATTAGCAATCAACGTGGACCTGCACACAGATACAAATAACTTTGCTCCCAACGAGTACAGAGAGGTTGTCAATCCCTCCGGCCTTGTCGTTTACAAAGGGTCAAACGCAAGTGATAATGGTGATAGGTAAAACTGTAACTAGTATGTAAAAGCAGAAAGTAAATAGCGGATATGATCAGTGATGGTAATATGGACCGGGGTCCAATGATGTTCACTAGTGATGTCTCTCTCCCAAAAGACGATAAAACAGCTATGTGAGGTAAACGAATTACAGCTGGGCAATTGACAGAATTATGTGCGCAAACCAATGCTAACTATGTTGCAAGAAAGGTAGAGGTTCAAAGCATGGGCGGTACGCCAAGGCAAGTAGACCGAAATCCATCTGCATCTACTACTAATCATCCACCTTGAGATATCTATGCAGAACATCTCGCTGGTATTAAGTTGCGAGTCCCACCCATAGTGTAAACTCAAAGCAACAGACAACTGCATTAAAAGAACTTTGCGTAAAGTAAACAATCCTTGCACCCGCGGGCACAAGCACCGTTGTTTTCCCCCTTGTGGCAACAGCACATCCCCTAGACTCATGTTTCTGTCACTCAAGCTAGTCATCGAGGGGCATGAACCCACAATCAAGCATAACGTTCCCTCTTGGAGTCACTACCTACTACTTGGCCAATGCAATAAATAACAACGGAGAACATGCAAGAATTACTTACGAACATAAATATAAAAGAGGTGAATCAAATATATTACTCAAACACAATCTGAACATAATCTCATAATCCATCGGATCCCAGCAAACTCATCATAGCAACAGCATAAGGATTACATATGTGCCTCGATCATGTAGGGCAGCTCACGAGGACTAATTAGTGAAGCACAAGAACGGGAGGAGAACATCACATAGCTACTGGTCATGGACCCATGGTCCAAGGGAGACTACTCACAACTCATCCGAGAGGCGTCCATGGTGGTGGAGAAGCTCCCGGTGGTGATCCTCCCCTCCGGCAGGGTGCCGGGAAGAGTTCTCCTGGTGCTCCCGATCTTGGAAGCGGCGGCGGCGGCGGAACAGAGATGAGATCGCGAAAAAGGGTTTCCGTCTCGAGGGTTTTGGGAGACGGTCTAAATATATGCCAAAGGGGGGCACCAGACGAGGCTCGGGGGGCCCAGGCGCCCCCCCGGCGCGGCCTGGGGGGGGGGGCGCCACCAGGGCGCCTGGAGCCCTGGTGCCCCCCCGGCTGTACTTTGGCTACCGGGAACCTTCTGAAACGCTGATTTTTTATATAATTTTTCCGGGATTTTTCTGGCAGTTCTCGTAATGGGAAAAACTGAAATACAAAAACAGCAGAAAACAGAAACTGGCACTGGGGTGCACTGAGTTAATAGGTTAGTCCAAATATGATCAAAAGTGTATGGAAGTGTATAAATATCATAGCAATATCACCCAAAAGAGGCATGGAGCAAGCAGAAATTATAGATACGTTTTGGACGTATCAACATCCCCAAGCTTAATTCCTGCTCGTCCTCGAGTAGGTAAATGATAACAAGAATAATTTCTGTGGTGACATGCTATTAACCATATAGGACTTTTTCATAGTCATATGACAAAAGCTTACTGAGACAATGAATCTATAGTAATTAAGTTGCCTCATGAGAAAATCACAAAGAACTGAAAGTTTTACAATATGATACTGAAACATCAAATAGATTTGTAATGAACATGGTGTGCAAATATGATAAAGTGATATCTCGCTTGCCCCCTTTAGTGAAGCAAAACATAAATGTAGGGGCACCTCCAAGGTTTAAGTGATGACTAGATACAATGATTTCAAAATAAACGATATCACAATCATGCAAAAGACAATGCTACTTTGGGACAATGCACATTACACTCAGAATGACAATCATGCTCTCAGTAGTTGGTGCTTTTAAAAGAAGGTGGAGACTCTCGAACCGTGGCTTTTGTTGGCAAGGTTGAAAACCCGTAGTCAGAAACAAAGACAAAACATGTACTAGAGCTCTTGGTTTTAAAAACAGAGGTAATAATATATACATATATATATTTTGGATATGCATGTTTCGTCAACGAATGCTAGCAGACAACTCAATCACTTCTTGAGATGGACAAGTTTCGAGGAACGGCTCCCGAATGAGGACGATCACATCCTCTTAATCTCCTTTGTTTATCACTGCCAAAGTTTTCTGATTTCTCATGAACAAAGCGTGAAGAGGGTTTGTTTGTTATATTAATTTTGAGCCGGGCGCACTCAATGCCAGTTCCTTCTCGTATTATGGGTTTGCACATTATACATGCAATCCCGGGGTGAAGCTTGTCGAACTTAAAAAGATCATGAATTAACTACTACTTCCTCATGAACTTAAAACAGAGGCACAAAATAGGAATGCATTTTTTTAATAATTTCGAGATGGTACATGCAAGTCTCCGTTAGGAATGGCAGGTAAATACCATGTAGGAAGGTATGGTGGACTCATATGGCATAACTGGTTTAAAAGAATTTGGATGCACAAGCAGTCAGTCCGCTTAGTACAGGTGGAGGTTAGCAAAAGACTGGGAGCGACCAACTAAGAGAGCAATGACGGTCATAATCATGCAGAGCGACAAAGCAACATTGAATCAGGCATGGAAGTTATATCGCTACTCAGAAACAAAAGATCATCAAGGCTTGACAGACTTTCTTTACAGTCTTAAATATGCGTGAGCATACGCCAAGTCAATCAAAATAAATTCTTGAAGGAAGATATTACTAAACCATACCACATCATAGGCAAACAAATCATGTTGGTACTCCAATAACACATTGGAAACCCCCCAGCTATTTGAGACTAACCATAAGAAAACATGAACTACTAAGCACCATTATGCACGTAGCATCTTTATCATAGACATATCAACCAATGCAACAGGAGCAAACTCTCTTAATAAGATAAGCATGATAACTAAAGAGAGTTCAAGCAACCAACTAAACAAAAGCTCTTTAAAAAGATAAGCATGAAAACTAAAAGCTAAGCATGATAGTAGCTATTGAAAGACAAAGAACACACACAGCATAAATAGACATGAAAAATCTATGTTGTGTTCTAGGTAGAAGTGGAGCGTGTTTCTCTCCCACATAAAGAAAGCTGAGTTCCGACTCGTTATGAAAAGCTAAAGAAAACTAAAAAGGAAACTAGAAGCAAGACGCTCCAAGCATAGCACATAACACATGAAGTGATAAAAATATAGTGGAACGAAAGACGAACTGATAATGTTGATGGAGAAGGGGATGCACGGGGGCATCCCAAAGCTTAGACGCTTGAGTCTCCTTGAATATTTCTTGGGGGTGCACGGGGGCATCCCCAAGCTTGAGCGCTTGACACTCCTGAATCTTTTTATCATCTTCCCTCGCACACTTGAAAACTCCCTTCATACATAACTCATCATAATCTGATTAGCGAGGTTAGTACCCATAATAAAATAATTGTTCCTTGCTGGAAATAAAGATATTCTTGAAGGTCTACTGTTTCTCAAGATTTCCAAAAGGTTTTTGCAAAGAAAAAGCAAGCTCAAGGTTTGCAAAATGAAGGAAAGGCAAAACAGGACAGAATCTGTGAAAAACAGAACAGCGGGTAGTAAATGATTTTTTTCAGGGCACTTCTCCAACTCTAATCAAAAAACTCAAAACAGACGCATGAAAGACAATTGTATAGAGCACGCTGTAGAAAAAATTCAGACCAAAAAGATGATCTGGTGATTTTATACGAATTTGTCTATCCAAGGACAGAATCTGTTTCCTGGACAGCACATCACAACTTTTGAACTTTCTTGCAATCAGAGGCTACACTTGGCACAAAGCTGAAAAATAAAGATACAATGATGTTGCTACAGTAGTAACAAACATCAAGACCACTAAAAACTGAAAGAACAAACTGAAAGCAAAGATAACAAGGGTTGTCTCCCTAGAGCTCTTTCTTTATAGCCATAAAGATAGGCTTAAGACTTTAATGATGCTCTCGTAGGAATAAGAGTTGAAGAATAAAAGAGAGCATCAAGAAGCAAATACCAAACACATTTAAGCCTAACATGCTTCCTATGCATAGGAATATTGCAATAGAATAATTCATTGAAGCACAAAGCAACTAGCATAGGAAGGCAAAACAAGCATAACTTCAAAATATTCACCATAAAGAGAGGAAACTTCTTATTATTAAGATATTTAGAACCATGTCTCCCTCTCTCATTATAAATTTCAGTGGCATCATGGATGAACTCAACAATATAACTATCACATAAGGCATTATTTCCATGATCCAAAAGCATAAAAGTGTCATTACTCTTCATATAAGCAAAACCTTTCTTATTAGGAATAGTGAGAGTAAGACTATCATAACCATCATGGTAATCATCATATATAGGAGGCATAGTATCATCAAAGTAAATTTTCTCTTCAAAAGTTGGGGGACTAAAAATATCATGTTCATCAAACGTGTCATCCCCAAGCTTAGAGCTTTCCATGTCATTAGCAATATTGATATTCAAAGAAAGCATACTAATAACATCACCACCATCATGATTGTTATGCAAATAATAAAGTTCCATAGGTTTTTTAATTTTCTCTTCAAACACATCATGTCCCAAAGCTAGGTAGAGCTTATAAAGCTCTCTCATATTTTTGTTGTTTTCCATTAAGCAAAACTAGTGAAAAGACATAAAGAAAACTGAAAGGTAAACTAACAAGACTAAAAAGCAAAGATAAAAGATAGCGTGCAACTCCCCTATCTTGAAGAGTGGAGTCCCCGGCAACGGCGCCAGAAAACTTTGCTTGATGGCTTCTCGCCCCTCGTTGGTTACCCCAAGTGGAAGGTTTGAGATGCAGTGTAGCGGAAGTTTTCCCTTGGCAAAGACACCAAGGATCGATTTCCCTGAGAGTCCCAGTTTCAACAAGAAGGTGTCAACTGCTAACGGCGCCAGATATTAGCAATCAACGTGGACCTGCACACAGATACAAATAACTTTGCTCCCAACGAGTACAGAGAGGTTGTCAATCCCTCCGGCCTTGTCGTTTACAAAGGATCAAACGCAAGTGATAATAGTGATAGGTATTGCTGCAATAGTAAGTAAAAAGCGGAAAGTAAATAGCGGATGTGATCAATGATGGTAATATGGACCGGAGTCCCATGATGTTCACTAGTGATGTCTCTCTCCCAAAAGACGATAAAACAGCTATGTGAGGTGAACGAATTACAGCTGGGCAATTGACAGAATTATGTGCGCAAACCAATGCTAACTATGTTGCAAGAAAGGTAGAGGTTCAAAGCATGGGCGGTACGCCAAGGCAAGTAGACCGAAATCCATCTTCATCTACTACTAATCATCCACCTTGAGATATCTATCCAGAACATCTCGTTGGTATTAAGTTGCAAGTCCCACCCATAGTGTAAACTCAAAGCAACAGACAACTGCATTAAAAGAACTTTGCGTAAAGTAAACAATCCTTGCACCCGCGGGCACAAGCACCGTTGTTTTCCCCCTTGTGGCAACAGCACATCCCCTAGACTCATGTTTCTGTCACTCAAGCTAGTCATCGAGGGGCATGAACCCACAATCAAGCATAACGTTCCCTCTTGGAGTCACTACCTACTACTTGGCCAAAGCAACAAATAACAACGGAGAACATGCAAGAATTACTTACGAACATAAATATAAAAGAGGTAAATCAAATATATTACTCAAACACAATCTGAACATAATCTCACAATCCATCGGATCCCAGCAAACTCAACATAGCAACAGCATAAGGATTACATATGTGCCTCGATCATGTAGGGCAGCTCACGAGGACTAATTAGTGAATCACAAGAACGGGAGGAGAACATCACATAGCTACTGGTCATGGACCCATGGTCCAAGGGAGACTACTCACAACTCATCCGGGAGGCGTCCATGGTGGTGGAGAGGCTCCCGGTGGTGATCCTCCCCTCCGGCAGGGTGCCGGGAAGAGTTCTCCTGGTGCTCCCGATCTTGGAAGCGGCGGCGGCGGCGGAACAGAGATGAGATCGCGAAAAAGGGTTCCCGTCTCGAGGGTTTCGGGACACGATATAAATATATGCCAAAGGGGGGCATCCGCGGAGGCCTGGGGGGGCCCAGGCGCCCCCCCCCCCCCCGGCGCGGCCAGGAGGTGGGCCGTGCCACCAGGGCGCCTGGAGCCCTGGTGGCCCCCCTACGGCTATACTTCGGGTGTCGGGAAGCTTTTGGAACGCTGATTTTTTATACAATTTTTCCAGGATTTTTCTGGCAGTTCTCGTAATGGGAAAACCTGAAATACAAAAAAAACAGAAAACAGAAACTGGCACTGGGGTGCACTGAGTTAATAGGTTAGTCCAAATATGATCAAAAGTGTATGGAAGTGTATAAATATCATAGCAATATCACCCAAAAGAGGCATGGAGCAAGCAGAAATTATAGATACGTTTTGGACGTATCAACATCCCCAAGCTTAATTCCTGCTCGTCCTCGAGTAGGTAAATGATAACAAGAATAATTTTTTTGGTGACATGCTATTAACCATATAGGACTTTTCATAGTCATATGACAAAAGCTTACTGAGACAATGAATCTGTAGTAATTAAGTTGCCTCATGAGAAAATCACAAAGAACTGAAAGTTTTACAATATGATACTGAAACATCAAATAGATTTGTAATGAGCATGGTGTGCAAATATGATAAAGTGGTATCTCGCTTGCCCCCTTTAGTGAAGCAAAACATAAATGCAGGGGCACCTCCAAGGTTTAAGTGATGACTAGATACAATGATTTCAAAATAAACGATATCACAATCATGCAAAAGACAATGCTACTTTGGGACAATGCACATTACACTCAGAATGACAATCATGCTCTCAGTAGTTGGTGCTTTTAAAAGAAGGTGGAGACTCTCGAACCGTGGCTTTTGTTGGCAAGGTTGAAAACCCGTAGTCAGAAACAAAGACAAAACATGTACTAGAGCTCTTGGTTTTAAAAACAGAGGTAATAATATATACATATATATATTTTGGATATGCATGTTTCGTCAACGAATGCTAGCAGACAACTCAATCACTTCTTGAGATGGACAAGTTTCGAGGAACGGCTCCCGAATGAGGACGATCACATCCTCTTAATCTCCTTTGTTTATCACTGCCAAAGTTTTCTGATTTCTCATGAACAAAGCGTGAAGAGGGTTTGTTTGTTATATTAATTTTGAGCCGGGCGCACTCAATGCCAGTTCCTTCTCGTATTATGGGTTTGCACATTATACATGCAATCCCGGGGTGAAGCTTGTCGAACTTAAAAAGATCATGAATTAACTACTACTTCCTCATGAACTTAAAACAGAGGCACAAAATAGGAATGCATTTTTTTAATAATTTCGAGATGGTACATGCAAGTCTCCGTTAGGAATGGCAGGTAAATACCATGTAGGAAGGTATGGTGGACTCATATGGCATAACTGGTTTAAAAGAATTTGGATGCACAAGCAGTCAGTCCGCTTAGTACAGGTGGAGGTTAGCAAAAGACTGGGAGCGACCAACTAAGAGAGCAATGACGGTCATAATCATGCAGAGCGACAAAGCAACATTGAATCAGGCATGGAAGTTATATCGCTACTCAGAAACAAAAGATCATCAAGGCTTGACAGACTTTCTTTACAGTCTTAAATATGCGTGAGCATACGCCAAGTCAATCAAAATAAATTCTTGAAGGAAGATATTACTAAACCATACCACATCATAGGCAAACAAATCATGTTGGTACTCCAATAACACATTGGAAACCCCCCAGCTATTTGAGACTAACCATAAGAAAACATGAACTACTAAGCACCATTATGCACGTAGCATCTTTATCATAGACATATCAACCAATGCAACAGGAGCAAACTCTCTTAATAAGATAAGCATGATAACTAAAGAGAGTTCAAGCAACCAACTAAACAAAAGCTCTTTAAAAAGATAAGCATGAAAACTAAAAGCTAAGCATGATAGTAGCTATTGAAAGACAAAGAACACACACAGCATAAATAGACATGAAAAATCTATGTTGTGTTCTAGGTAGAAGTGGAGCGTGTTTCTCTCCCACATAAAGAAAGCTGAGTTCCGACTCGTTATGAAAAGCTAAAGAAAACTAAAAAGGAAACTAGAAGCAAGACGCTCCAAGCATAGCACATAACACATGAAGTGATAAAAATATAGTGGAACGAAAGACGAACTGATAATGTTGATGGAGAAGGGGATGCACGGGGGCATCCCAAAGCTTAGACGCTTGAGTCTCCTTGAATATTTCTTGGGGGTGCACGGGGGCATCCCCAAGCTTGAGCGCTTGACACTCCTGAATCTTTTTATCATCTTCCCTCGCACACTTGAAAACTCCCTTCATACATAACTCATCATAATCTGATTAGCGAGGTTAGTACCCATAATAAAATAATTGTTCCTTGCTGGAAATAAAGATATTCTTGAAGGTCTACTGTTTCTCAAGATTTCCAAAAGGTTTTTGCAAAGAAAAAGCAAGCTCAAGGTTTGCAAAATGAAGGAAAGGCAAAACAGGACAGAATCTGTGAAAAACAGAACAGCGGGTAGTAAATGATTTTTTTCAGGGCACTTCTCCAACTCTAATCAAAAAACTCAAAACAGACGCATGAAAGACAATTGTATAGAGCACGCTGTAGAAAAAATTCAGACCAAAAAGATGATCTGGTGATTTTATACGAATTTGTCTATCCAAGGACAGAATCTGTTTCCTGGACAGCACATCACAACTTTTGAACTTTCTTGCAATCAGAGGCTACACTTGGCACAAAGCTGAAAAATAAAGATACAATGATGTTGCTACAGTAGTAACAAACATCAAGACCACTAAAAACTGAAAGAACAAACTGAAAGCAAAGATAACAAGGGTTGTCTCCCTAGAGCTCTTTCTTTATAGCCATAAAGATAGGCTTAAGACTTTAATGATGCTCTCGTAGGAATAAGAGTTGAAGAATAAAAGAGAGCATCAAGAAGCAAATACCAAACACATTTAAGCCTAACATGCTTCCTATGCATAGGAATATTGCAATAGAATAATTCATTGAAGCACAAAGCAACTAGCATAGGAAGGCAAAACAAGCATAACTTCAAAATATTCACCATAAAGAGAGGAAACTTCTTATTATTAAGATATTTAGAACCATGTCTCCCTCTCTCATTATAAATTTCAGTGGCATCATGGATGAACTCAACAATATAACTATCACATAAGGCATTATTTCCATGATCCAAAAGCATAAAAGTGTCATTACTCTTCATATAAGCAAAACCTTTCTTATTAGGAATAGTGAGAGTAAGACTATCATAACCATCATGGTAATCATCATATATAGGAGGCATAGTATCATCAAAGTAAATTTTCTCTTCAAAAGTTGGGGGACTAAAAATATCATGTTCATCAAACGTGTCATCCCCAAGCTTAGAGCTTTCCATGTCATTAGCAATATTGATATTCAAAGAAAGCATACTAATAACATCACCACCATCATGATTGTTATGCAAATAATAAAGTTCCATAGGTTTTTTAATTTTCTCTTCAAACACATCATGTCCCAAAGCTAGGTAGAGCTTATAAAGCTCTCTCATATTTTTGTTGTTTTCCATTAAGCAAAACTAGTGAAAAGACATAAAGAAAACTGAAAGGTAAACTAACAAGACTAAAAAGCAAAGATAAAAGATAGCGTGCAACTCCCCTATCTTGAAGAGTGGAGTCCCCGGCAACGGCGCCAGAAAACTTTGCTTGATGGCTTCTCGCCCCTCGTTGGTTACCCCAAGTGGAAGGTTTGAGATGCAGTGTAGCGGAAGTTTTCCCTTGGCAAAGACACCAAGGATCGATTTCCCTGAGAGTCCCAGTTTCAACAAGAAGGTGTCAACTGCTAACGGCGCCAGATATTAGCAATCAACGTGGACCTGCACACAGATACAAATAACTTTGCTCCCAACGAGTACAGAGAGGTTGTCAATCCCTCCGGCCTTGTCGTTTACAAAGGATCAAACGCAAGTGATAATAGTGATAGGTATTGCTGCAATAGTAAGTAAAAAGCGGAAAGTAAATAGCGGATGTGATCAATGATGGTAATATGGACCGGAGTCCCATGATGTTCACTAGTGATGTCTCTCTCCCAAAAGACGATAAAACAGCTATGTGAGGTGAACGAATTACAGCTGGGCAATTGACAGAATTATGTGCGCAAACCAATGCTAACTATGTTGCAAGAAAGGTAGAGGTTCAAAGCATGGGCGGTACGCCAAGGCAAGTAGACCGAAATCCATCTTCATCTACTACTAATCATCCACCTTGAGATATCTATCCAGAACATCTCGTTGGTATTAAGTTGCAAGTCCCACCCATAGTGTAAACTCAAAGCAACAGACAACTGCATTAAAAGAACTTTGCGTAAAGTAAACAATCCTTGCACCCGCGGGCACAAGCACCGTTGTTTTCCCCCTTGTGGCAACAGCACATCCCCTAGACTCATGTTTCTGTCACTCAAGCTAGTCATCGAGGGGCATGAACCCACAATCAAGCATAACGTTCCCTCTTGGAGTCACTACCTACTACTTGGCCAAAGCAACAAATAACAACGGAGAACATGCAAGAATTACTTACGAACATAAATATAAAAGAGGTAAATCAAATATATTACTCAAACACAATCTGAACATAATCTCACAATCCATCGGATCCCAGCAAACTCAACATAGCAACAGCATAAGGATTACATATGTGCCTCGATCATGTAGGGCAGCTCACGAGGACTAATTAGTGAATCACAAGAACGGGAGGAGAACATCACATAGCTACTGGTCATGGACCCATGGTCCAAGGGAGACTACTCACAACTCATCCGGGAGGCGTCCATGGTGGTGGAGAGGCTCCCGGTGGTGATCCTCCCCTCCGGCAGGGTGCCGGGAAGAGTTCTCCTGGTGCTCCCGATCTTGGAAGCGGCGGCGGCGGCGGAACAGAGATGAGATCGCGAAAAAGGGTTCCCGTCTCGAGGGTTTCGGGACACGATATAAATATATGCCAAAGGGGGGCATCCGCGGAGGCCTGGGGGGGCCCAGGCGCCCCCCCCCCCCCCCGGCGCGGCCAGGAGGTGGGCCGTGCCACCAGGGCGCCTGGAGCCCTGGTGGCCCCCCTACGGCTATACTTCGGGTGTCGGGAAGCTTTTGGAACGCTGATTTTTTATATAATTTTTCCAGGATTTTTCTGGCAGTTCTCGTAATGGGAAAACCTGAAATACAAAAAAAACAGAAAACAGAAACTGGCACTGGGGTGCACTGAGTTAATAGGTTAGTCCAAATATGATCAAAAGTGTATGGAAGTGTATAAATATCATAGCAATATCACCCAAAAGAGGCATGGAGCAAGCAGAAATTATAGATACGTTTTGGACGTATCAACATCCCCAAGCTTAATTCCTGCTCGTCCTCGAGTAGGTAAATGATAACAAGAATAATTTTTTTGGTGACATGCTATTAACCATATAGGACTTTTCATAGTCATATGACAAAAGCTTACTGAGACAATGAATCTGTAGTAATTAAGTTGCCTCATGAGAAAATCACAAAGAACTGAAAGTTTTACAATATGATACTGAAACATCAAATAGATTTGTAATGAGCATGGTGTGCAAATATGATAAAGTGGTATCTCGCTTGCCCCCTTTAGTGAAGCAAAACATAAATGCAGGGGCACCTCCAAGGTTTAAGTGATGACTAGATACAATGATTTCAAAATAAACGATATCACAATCATGCAAAAGACAATGCTACTTTGGGACAATGCACATTACACTCAGAATGACAATCATGCTCTCAGTAGTTGGTGCTTTTAAAAGAAGGTGGAGACTCTCGAACCGTGGCTTTTGTTGGCAAGGTTGAAAACCCGTAGTCAGAAACAAAGACAAAACATGTACTAGAGCTCTTGGTTTTAAAAACAGAGGTAATAATATATACATATATATATTTTGGATATGCATGTTTCGTCAACGAATGCTAGCAGACAACTCAATCACTTCTTGAGATGGACAAGTTTCGAGGAACGGCTCCCGAATGAGGACGATCACATCCTCTTAATCTCCTTTGTTTATCACTGCCAAAGTTTTCTGATTTCTCATGAACAAAGCGTGAAGAGGGTTTGTTTGTTATATTAATTTTGAGCCGGGCGCACTCAATGCCAGTTCCTTCTCGTATTATGGGTTTGCACATTATACATGCAATCCCGGGGTGAAGCTTGTCGAACTTAAAAAGATCATGAATTAACTACTACTTCCTCATGAACTTAAAACAGAGGCACAAAATAGGAATGCATTTTTTTAATAATTTCGAGATGGTACATGCAAGTCTCCGTTAGGAATGGCAGGTAAATACCATGTAGGAAGGTATGGTGGACTCATATGGCATAACTGGTTTAAAAGAATTTGGATGCACAAGCAGTCAGTCCGCTTAGTACAGGTGGAGGTTAGCAAAAGACTGGGAGCGACCAACTAAGAGAGCAATGACGGTCATAATCATGCAGAGCGACAAAGCAACATTGAATCAGGCATGGAAGTTATATCGCTACTCAGAAACAAAAGATCATCAAGGCTTGACAGACTTTCTTTACAGTCTTAAATATGCGTGAGCATACGCCAAGTCAATCAAAATAAATTCTTGAAGGAAGATATTACTAAACCATACCACATCATAGGCAAACAAATCATGTTGGTACTCCAATAACACATTGGAAACCCCCCAGCTATTTGAGACTAACCATAAGAAAACATGAACTACTAAGCACCATTATGCACGTAGCATCTTTATCATAGACATATCAACCAATGCAACAGGAGCAAACTCTCTTAATAAGATAAGCATGATAACTAAAGAGAGTTCAAGCAACCAACTAAACAAAAGCTCTTTAAAAAGATAAGCATGAAAACTAAAAGCTAAGCATGATAGTAGCTATTGAAAGACAAAGAACACACACAGCATAAATAGACATGAAAAATCTATGTTGTGTTCTAGGTAGAAGTGGAGCGTGTTTCTCTCCCACATAAAGAAAGCTGAGTTCCGACTCGTTATGAAAAGCTAAAGAAAACTAAAAAGGAAACTAGAAGCAAGACGCTCCAAGCATAGCACATAACACATGAAGTGATAAAAATATAGTGGAACGAAAGACGAACTGATAATGTTGATGGAGAAGGGGATGCACGGGGGCATCCCAAAGCTTAGACGCTTGAGGCCTGGGGGCACGAACACGATATAAATATATGCCAAAGGGGGGCATCCGCGGAGGCCTGGGGGGGCCCAGGCGCCCCCTCCCCCCCCCCCCCCCGGCGCGGCCAGGAGGTGGGCCGTGCCACCAGGGCGCCTGGAGCCCTGGTGGCCCCCCTCCGGCTATACTTCGGGTGTCGGGAAGCTTCTGGAACGCTGATTTTTTATATAATTTTTCCAGGATTTTTCTGGCAGTTCTCGTAATGGGAAAACCTGAAATACAAAAACAACAGAAAATAGAAACTGGCACTGGGGTGCACTGAGTTAATAGGTTAGTCCAAATATGATCAAAAGTGTATGGAAGTGTATAAATATCATAGCAATATCACCCAAAACAGGCATGGAGCAAGCAGAAATTATAGATACGTTTTGGACGTATCAATAACCCACAAGTGTAGGGGATCAGTTGTAGCCTCTTTCGATATGTAAGAGTGTCGAACAAATATTCCCTCAAGTTCTATCAACCACCGATACAACTATACGCACGCTTGACGTTTACTTTACCTAGAACAAGTATGAAACTAGAAGTACTTTGTAGTTTTTGTGGGATAGGTTTGCAAGAATATAAAGAGCACGAAAATATAAATGTAATGCCCAGGATGGGACTATACCTCCTACATGTCGAGGCACGACTTAAAGGTATAAGCCCATTCTGGAATGATCTCAAGTTTGGTATCTTTGCACGACTCATGTAAAAGAGGGATTAAAATGCAAAAGGAGATAGTTGGATTACACTCGCCACTTCACACAATACATTACATAAGCAAATCATCATTCAAAACATCACAACCCGACTACGGGCGAAGATCCAAAAGAAAGATACCAAAACAACATAAAGCCACAGGTCTGAATCGCCCCTAGTAGAAACCACTACTGATCATCGGAAACGTCACAAGCATACGGCCACTCTCTTCATCGAGCTCCCAGTGAAGTACTTGAACCAGCTCCTGCATCAAACTCGGCTGAACCTGCATCTGGTGTTGTAGTAACTGTGAGCCATGAGGACTCAGCAATCCCATAACCATGGGTATCAAGACTAGCAAAGCTTTGTGGGTAGGAAGAGGTTAAGTGGTGAGGTTGCAGCAGCGACTAAGCATAATATGGTGGCTAACTTACGAGTACAAGAATAAGATGAGCATCTACGCAAACGGTCGCAAAAGTAGTGATCGCTAAAGATCCTGAACTACATACGAGTCAAACATAACCCCACCGTGTTCTCTTCTCAAAGTGAAAAGAGACAGTCACGGTTACTCACGCAGTTGTGTGTTTTCCTTCGGATCATCTGTCAAGTTTTCTACAACCGGACATTAACAAATTCCAATCTGCCACATAACCGCGGGCACGGCTTTCGAAAGATCAAAACCCTGCAGGGGTGTCCCAACTTAGCCCATCACAAGCTCTCACGATTAGCTGAAGTGATAAATATAATATCATCACCCCTTATCTTAGGGAAAACCGATCAGGCTCGGCATCCCGGTAGCACAAGACATTTCGACAATGGTAAAACTAGTCCAGCAAGACCTCCCGGCGTGTCGACACCCTGATAGTAGCCGCGCGTATCTCGTCTCAAGCCACAACCGGATGGGCGATGCTACAGGTTATACCAGATACCTCGGGTTTCCCCAAGGCGGCCCTGCAGGACCCCCGTTTGGGACCAACACCATCAGCACTGGCCCCCCCTGCTATGTAGAATTAAGAACCCGGGGACGCGACCCCCTATGCAAATTTAATTTAATTAAATTAAGTTGTTATTATGAGGCAAATTAAAACCAAAGTTGGGCCTTGCTGGAGGAGTTTTATTCAAAGTCGAACTGTCAAGGGGTCCCCATCCACCCATCGTGTAAGGAACGCAAAATCAAGGAACATAATGCCGGTTTATCGGCGCCTAAGGTGGCATGAGTGGAACAAAACACCGAGCAAAAGGCCAAGCCTTCCACCCATGCCCAGTATATAGGTGTGTTAATAATAATTATAGATATTGTGATATTCCAACAACAAGTTCCCTCCTGGAACGATCTTCATCTTCACCTGCAACTAACAACGCTATAAGAGGGGCTGAGCAAGCGGGTAACATAGCCAAACAGTGGTTTTGCTAGGAAGGTGTCAAAGGTTAGAGGTTTCAAGGCAACAAGGAGAGAGCTGACAATAAAAGATGGGTAGCGTGACATGTAACGATAGCATCGAGACAACTAAGCATGGCAATGGTAGTAAAGGTATCCAAGGGTATGATCATCTTGCCTGGGATTCTGCAAGGGAGAAGAACGGATCCATGAAGTAGACGGAGCAACAAAGTCGAGCGAATCCTCACAACTCCGGAACGAAACCGAAGCTTCGGAACATTCGTTTCGGGGCGGTTCGAGTCGTCGAGGGGCGTAGTGGAAGTAGTGGAAGTAGTGGAAGTAGACGTTCCGTAGAGGTACTCGTTATGTAGCCATTCTCGCGATTCGTAGAGGAAGTAGGCGTTCACGTTTCGTAGAGGAAGTAGCCGTTCGCGGTCATTGATAGGGGAACTTGTCGCGGCATCGGACGTCTTCGGGGTGAGGGTAGTCGTTCACGTTGGCGACGGTAGTGGAAGTAGTGGTTCTGTTCGTAGTCGTTCAAGTCGTTGGTAGAGGTACTTGCGGTCTCGGCGACGGTAGTGGTACACGGCGACGGTAGTGGTTCACGGAGCTCGTTTTTCCGTAGATGTTCGGGTCGTCGTGGTACTCGTTCGGGTCATGTAGAGGTACTTGGCGTCCGGGGTGCTTCGGGCTGCCATCGTTACTCGTTTGTAGATGTACATGTATCCTGGCACTTGGCGAAAAAAATACACAGCAGCAACAAAACATGGTAACACGGCAGAGTAGCTGCTGCCTTGGCGAACAACATCAGCAACAAAGGGAGGCGACGAGGAGGCGGGGCAGGGAGGCCGGAGACGGGGCGCTGCTGCGGCCTTGCTGGAAAAGGAGGTCGTCCGGCTGGCGGACGGGGCGCAGAGGCCAGAAGGCCTGAGCTGGGAGCACTCGGGCGTCGAGGTGACGAGGAGGGCTAGAAGACGGAGCGCGCCGGCTGCTGCCTGGCCGAGGCAGGGCCTGGGGCGCGCAGAGGCGAGGCGAGGAGGAAGCTCCAGCAGCCCTGGTGCTTCGGCCCTGTTGAGGAGGGGGCGCTCCTGGCCGCGGGGCCAGAGGCGAGGCGATGCGGAGGGAGGCGAGGTAGAGCAGTCAGCGGCGGCACCTGGAGCGGAGATGGAGCACCTGGCGACGCGTGATGCTCGCGGGGGCGAGGAGACAGGGGCAGGGGCGCGTCGGGGCCTTGGTCATGGCGGAGCAGCGGGGACAAGGGCCATGGTGCTGGGCGAGGCGAGGGCCTCGAGGACGCAGGCGAGCGCATCCGGAGGCGAGCGGTGCTCCTGTGCGGGAGGACGAGGAGGGGCACGGGCTTCGCGGTGCTGGGGCTCGGCGGCGACCTGGCGGGGCGCTCGGCAAGAGGGATCGAAGGAGAAGGGCGCGGGGAAGAGCGATCGAAGGGAGATGGGGTCGGGTGCGAGGACACGAGGGGGTGGCGGCGGCTTGCGGGAGAGAGCGAGGGGAGAGGTAGCGAGCTCGGTCGAGCGCTGGGCTAGGGTTACGGGGCGAGCGAGGCGCTGCGGCGCGCTGAGGGAAGAGAGGAGCGACGGGGAAAGACTGCTTTGGTCGCTAGGGTTCGCTAGAGTGGGCCTCGGGCCAGGAGGGATGGATGGGCCGTGGGGAGGGAAGGCCTGGGCCGCGGCTGGGATGGCCTAGAGGGAAGCTGGGCCGGCTGGGGGGGAGGCTGAGGCCCAGATGGCCGGCTGGCAGCTAATTAACCAAAAACTGAATAAAAACAAGGAAGAAAGAGAGAGAGAAAAGAAAGAAGGGTTAGGAACAGAATTTGGACAAGAGGTTAATTTTACTGGACTCGTAAAAATGTCCACGGTCCACGAAAAATAGAAGAGGCAAGAAAGCAAGAGATAAAATCGAACTCATTTGAATTAAATTCAAATGATTTGAATATGAATGGGGGTATTTGAAGAGTCCAAAAAGTTGATGATTTTGGAAGAACCTCGATAAACGGGAAAAGAAATATAGGGGAGGTTTAAGGCAAGGAAATGAGAAGAAAAGGCATGGGGAAAATATATGCAAGTGTGTTGGGTTATTCCGAAGCAATGGAATATTATTACAATAGCTCCCTAAAATATTGGGAGTATATGTTATAAAGAGAAGTCATCCTTCCCTCGATTTAAATGGACCGAAGGTCCACACGATTTATTTAAGTTGAGATGCAAAGAAATATGACATGATGGCATGATGACAAGATGCAATGCAAAAATAAATAACACAAGCACAACGAAACACACGGGAGAACCCGGAACATCTGGAATCTTTTGGACTCTTCTGGGATGTCGGTCTTCGGGCATCACAACTCTCCCACACTAACAGAGGATCTCGACCCGAGATCCTAGAGATAGCACCGGGTAAAAACGGAAGAGGAAGAGGTAAAACAAAGTTGCTTCTTTGACAGACGAGTGAAACCAGGAACCTTGAGAGGTTAAACAAGTTGAATAAGAGTACAATGGAGATGAACGAAGATGAAAACACTCCGTTGGAAAAGAGGAACAAGGAGCATTATGCGAACCTTGTAGGTTAAAAGACATGAACAAGAGCTTACGAACCAAAAGAATATGAAACCGCAACGGTATAGCCAAGGAATAAGAATGACATGATTTGGACAGCACTCTGTCTGAAAATGGAAGGAATTAACAAGAACTTGCCAAGTTGGGATGATACTTGATGAAATCAACAACACATTGCCTCCGAAACAATTGAAAGAAAGGCACGAGTGGTAAGAAAGATTCAGATAGCACTCCGGTTAAAAGATAGGCAAAACTTGATAAGATGAGGGAACTTGAATGAAGAATACAACACTCCGGTTAAATGATAAGCAAGGGAAAGAACAAGATCTCGATAAAACGAGATGCTGGTCAAAGAGAGCAACATCACAATGCCTCCGGAATGAAAGAATAGCATATAAATCAATGAAAGAATTGAACGGAGAGAAAAAGACAACTTCTCCCAGAAATGAATTAGGAAATCCTCCTTACAAAAAAGGGATGAATGGGGTTGATTTAAAAAAAAATCAACAACGAAAACGAATAAGCTTGATGTGGACTTATGGAAAACATCTCAAAATTAAGAGGTGACAACCAGCCACTTACGAAAACATTTGATTGGATTGATATCAACAAGGAGACGAAAGACTTATCACACCGGGAGGATAAATGAAGAACTTGGGTCAATTATAAGCACCATAATTAGCAACAATCCTTAGGGAAAGCTTTTAGGTGAAATACATCCCAAGATTACTCCAACAAATAATTGAAGAGTGAAAAGATCTCCTGAACAAGGAAAAATGATGGTTTTAAATATCTCATTCCTGACAACTCCTGAATCATGAAACATGAAGGAATTGTCAAAAATGACATAACACCATCTGATAAGATAAGGGAGCAAGAATTGCACTTGGAAAGCATGATGAAGAATGCTTGAGCTCCAACAAGAATCTAGATGAAGACTTCGAGGATGAATTAAAACATGAGAACCACCATGAGAACTCCGGTAATGAAAGCATGAGAAGTGAAAGATGAAAAGAATAAGATTCAAGGCCTGCGGTGAATTAGATGGAGTTTTAAAATGATATAATTGAAATAACTTGGAGCTCCGGAAAACAAGATGAAGAATTTAGAACCTAGAATATATACGATGAACAAGCTCCAGACAAAAGAATTAAATCACCTTGAAGGAATAAGAATAAGAATTATGTCATGCATCTCCTTCACCAATTTAAATTGATGACCACCAAAGGATTTGTCATACTACTTATTCTCGTTGGAAAGAATTAAGAGAGATCTCGCACAAGCTTGGGTAAATCTTCAACGAAGCACCGGTAGGATTATGAAAAGAACAAATGAATTAAAACGATAACAACGGAAGGGTAAACTTGAATGAACGACCGTAAGAATATGGAGACGAACGAAGAGGCATCAATGAAGAATATTTGGAGGACGAAGTTGCAAACTAAGAGCGAAGAAATCTTCTGAAATGATGGCCTTCGGAGGATCACAATGGAAAGAGTTCATGAAATGCTTCGGAAGAGTATGAAGATAATTCCTCACAATCGAAACAATAATGAGGATGGCATGAAGCTAGAACCACGAATCTTCAAGAGAACGGGCCAAGATTTAAGAGAAACTCTTCTCTGGTCTTCAAATGTTTGGAATGAAGACGAGAAATGCCATGAAGAATTTCGAGATACTCCGGACGAATGACAAGAGGAAGGTGGAGCAAAAGATGGAAATAATTGAAAACAAGCTTGGCGAAGGCATGTGACTGATGGAAATCATTCTTACGTCACACTTTGAAAAGAATTCTCCGGAAAAAGAAGAGTCAGGTAAGATCCCGGGAAAGACCTGTGGGTTAGGGCCCACTCAAAGAAATCACCGCTGAAAAAGATTGCTTAATAGATATTGCACCGGTTGAATTAAATGGCTTGAATAAGATAACAATCCTCAAAATAATTTGAACGGATTAAGAATGGAATTATGAATCTTCTGAGATATCTTGAGCTCTCCGGATATGGATAGGAGAGGAGAATGACTAATTGGTGCACCGGAATAAGAAAACATTGTGAAACGAGGAAAAGGATAAGATCAACACCGAAATTTTGAATTACATCCACCGGCAGAATTTGAGAACAAAAGAATGATGAACTTGAAGCTCTTGAGCATCTTCACGATAAATCACCGGATAAGAACATTGAATGAAATGAATGAAGAAACCTTGTCAGGACCGGTTTTCCGGGATATTAATTTCCCAGTAAATGGCCCTTGTGCTCACCAGCCCCAGGATTACTGTTAGCTGATGAGACACAAACTTGATACAGAAATTCCAAGCAAAATACCAAATATGTAGTACAAGACCATTCTGGTCAATGAGTACAACAAAAGGTTTCTAGTGGTTAATGGCGGAAGCGGTTTGTGATACTTCAGCGTCTGTGGGACTCCATTTCCCACAGGAACAGCTGACCTGGATAACTCCTATCTTCGCGAGGCTGCTGTCTCCGTTGCCTAGGTTTCGGGGCTGTCATCGCAGCGCTCCTCTCCAAGCAAGAAATCTGGCCAAGACAATAGCCAGGGACAAGCCAGTGAGTACTTTGAATGTACTCGCAAACATTATGAGCACAGGACAATATAACAAATGACATTCATGCTCTGAAATATTTCATGATCACTTTGTTAGTCGCGAAATAAAATTCATGACGCACGCAAGCAGGTTATTCTTATAAAACATGAATAAGCAATCAGAGAATAAAAATAAAATGCACCGATCGGGTGTCTGAAACGACGCCTCGAAAGGATAATAAAATAAAGCATGCCTCAGTCGGACGTCTGAGCGACGTCACATAAAGGGCTTATAAGAATAAATAATAATAAGCATGCCACAGTCGGGCGTCTGTGCGACACCACATAAAGGGCTTATAGGGAAAATAAATAATAAGCATGCCACAGTCGGGCGTCTGAGCGACACCACATAAAGGGCTTATATGAGAATAATCACAGGGAATATCCAGGAGGTAGAACCATCCCAGGGATACTCAACAATTCAAATATTACTAATGGTTAGTCCATAATAATAATAATCATAATCATCATATGCCACATGTTATGATCAATGTTCTGGTTTAGCAGTTTTTCCTCCAAAGACCGACACTAAGACCGACACTTGACCCATCCCAGACTGTAATCCTTAACCGCGGACACGGCTATTCGAATAGATATAATCTCTGCAGAGGGTGTACTCTTTACCCACGAGTAACGGATTCCTTTAGTCCATCGGGACTAATACCATTTACGGTCTTTTAGTTGAAAACACACCTGACCCGCACACACCAGCTTAACTTACCGGTGACTGGAATCACCCACGACACCTGTTAAGTAAAACTCTAAGTGGGGAGGCTACAACCTCGAGTAGCATGGGATCACAGAATTTATAATGCGCGCAAACTAGGGGAGCTACCCCCTCGGCCCCAACCGGAAACACCCATGCCCCCGGACCATGTGGCATGCCTACCGGATGCATCTGGTATCTTCCACCATGGCCTCTCTGTATGGTGTGTGCCAAGAAAGGGGTTGACAACTTACTGGACTGTACCCTACCTGCGGCAGGGACAAGTGGTAGTACGAAAACAAGCATGGGGGTTACTGGAACAAGACTCGATCTATGGTCGACTCAGGAGGTTAACGCATCACCTGCATGATTAGCATAGCAAATATATTTCACACCAACAGGCAGGATCACTACTCATCATACCTCAACATGCCTTACTGACTATACTCGCCTCAACGAGATATTAGTAGCAAGCTCGTGTCTACCCAAGACAGAGACTTTCCCGGATTCCTTCCAGTAGGCATGAGGGGTAGACGAGGGTGCTTACTATCACAAGTATATCAATTCCCAACAGCAAGGAATCTTCATCATGCACTTATGAGCATGTTCATACCATCACATAGAATAACGAGTACTCCGTGTCAAGGTGGTGTTGTAAACGTATCAAACAGCACACAACAATATTATGCCGGGGTTCAGAATGCTTGCCTTCCAAGAGTATGAAGGATGGGTGCACTTTTGAAAGTTTTCATCTTCCCTCCAAAAATCCTATTTTAAGAAAGTTCAAATTAACACATAATCTAAAAACAGTACACAAAAGTTGTTCAAAATTTTTTTTTGAATAAATATGAAAATAAACTAGACAAAATTTTAGAAACAACAGAAAAAGAATCAAGTCAAAAGGACTTATATTTTAAAAGTTATAGACAGTCAAAGTTTGGTCAAAACTCTGTTTTTAAATAAAACAGAAAAGGAAAACGGTTCAAGGAAGAATACGCTTTTGAGACAGAGAAGACGTACTCCTGTTATTTACGTCTTCACTTAAACCAGCGCGGGCCGTCGCTGGGTCACTGACAGTGGGTCCTTCGGGCCCACTGGTCAGGTTTGACCAGTCGCCCGCGTCCTCTTCCTCCTCTGGCCGAGCCGAGGCGGGGCTCCGGCGATCGACGCCGGCGAACGGCGGCTCCTCGCGGGGTTTTGAGGGCGGGGATGGATCCGCCAGTCCAGGGCGGTCCTCTCGGTGGTTGCTAGGTCCGCGGGGGTGGAGGGAGTCACCGGCGGCGAGCTCCGCGGCGGACGGCGTCTCGGGAGGATTTGGGGGTCTCGAGTTACGGTGGTTCTTGGTCGCGTTTGAAGGGTTGGGAAGCTCCGCATGGCTTAGGGGGAGAGTATGGTGGCACTGGATGGGCGGGGGAGGCTCTGCTTGCGACGCACGGCACTGGAGTGCGGCGGCGGCCGAAGCTACCGGAGACGAGGAAGACGGCCTCCCTCCATCGATTGCTGACTATGGGAGCTCCAGGAAGATGGCCTGAGGTTGCCTGAGGGTCTGGACGAGCTCGGGGCTCCTTTTTATAGGCGGGGGAGGTCAGTTCCCGCGGCTGCGGATAAGAACGCCGGCGTACCGCCGTTCTGTAGCTAGCAGGGCGACGTGGCGATGGTCGGCACTACCCAACGAGCTCGCGGATGAGCTCGAGCTGCTCCCCAGGGCAGCTGGCGAGCTGTGGTGGTCGGGGCGGTGCCGGCCATGGCACGGGCGAGCTGTAGCCGAAGGCTAGCCGCCAAGGGGGCTCGCTGCGGCGGCGCTGTAAGGCTCCAGGGGTTGGCTTGGAGGGTTCCGACGTGTGGACGAGGGTGGCGTGGCTCTGCAGGTGAGCAAGGGCCAGGGGCACGACGCGGCGGCTCGGGCGCGCGCGCGTGCAAAACGTGCGCTCTGGGCGCGCCCAGCGCACGCACGCCAGGTGCTCGACGTAATGCCAGGGTGTGCTAGAGGTCTCGGGTGCAAACAAGGCTTAACAGGACTGGTTTAGGGGTAGAGGGGAGACTAGTGGACATGTTGGTTAGGCAAAGCGAGCAGGTTCATAATGCAAACTCAAAACTATGCCAAAACTGATCATGCACTATAGGTGTTCGACATAATGCCAGAGCCACCTGTAGGGCTTTGCTAGAGATGCAAATTGGCAGAATGGGGTCTCTTTAGGAGAGAAATATGATGGTGAAGTTGGATTGGATAAACAAGAAACTTAGTAATGCAACTTTTGTCAGAATCCAATTCTGGACAGAAACTGCTGAGGATGATTTGGTGGACTAAAAAGATGAGATAGGGTCTAATCTCTTGGACTTAGGAGTTTAGTAGGGTATACTAATAGCAGGAGAAATCTCATGGCCAATGGGGCAAGATAAAAAGGGGTTGCAGTAGAAAATGCCAAACTGGACCAGAGAGCAAAAGAGGATGGTTTGCTCAATTTTTCCAAAGAACACCCATGGATTTTTGCATAGAGTTGAATTATATGCCTATACTAACATCTCCAAATTTTGGTGAAATTTTTAAATGCATTTATCAAAGGGTTGCAGTGCAAAAGAGACTCCAAGACTTATGAGATACTAATTTAAAAGCAATAAAGCTTTAGGAAAACATTTATAGAAATAATTCCACTGATAAAAGAAATGATCTTGAGAAGGTATACAAGTCCAGCAATATTTTTGAAAAGTTCCCCTTGGAGGGAAAACTCCACAATTCAGAAGAAAAGAATGGTTCTAAAATCAAAAGAAACTTCAGAAAAGAAAAATTTAATTTCCTGGCAAAATTTTAATAAATAAATCATGGTTAAATTTTTGGGGTGTTACAAACCTCACATGAATAAAATGGATACTTCATATGAGAATTCTTGCTCTGAGAAGAAGAAGGGTGGGAGGGTGGGTAAAACAAAGACAACTTGAGATGAATGAAACAGACAAATCGCAAATTTCTCAACGACGTCCGTATGTAATAACTTGAAGAGAAGGCACACCGGTTGAAAGAATTAACATGACAATCTTGATGATTAATAAGGATAAGCACTCCCATAGAAATATGAGAACACCGATTAGGAAAGGTATGGAATCAACATTTGACATCGAAGCAACTCGAATACCAGAATCAAAACAAAACAAAGGATGGATATGTTTATGAAGAAGATTATGTTGCAACATATCTATCCGAACAGAGAATGGAACGAATGAATTCCGCAAGTACATCAACTTGTCGAGAAGCCACTTGGGAGAACAAAAGGTAAATAAAAACAACAAGGATCAGATAGAACAAATACAAGATAGAAGCTTCGTCCCACATATTCGTGCTGAAAGCTCATGGAACGTGTTACAAAAGGGTTTTGCAATCCCCGGATCAGCATAGCCAAGGACCCTTTAAGATGCAACTCCTGATCGGAACAAGCCCATAAAACCACTTCACTCAATGTAGAACCCCGAACTTCATATCATGCACTCGTTGGAAGAATGCCTAGAACTACTAGATGAACCCACCTATTAATTTCCGAAAGTTTCCAGTTATGCAATCAGGTGTTGGGGATACAGGGGAAGCACCGCGCACTCAACTCTAAACCTACATCCAGCTGTATCCATCCTTCAACACATAACCAGTTATCTCCGGAAACCGTTTACCTCGGACCTTCGAAACGCATCCACTATACAAGCTATGGCAATACTCCCGAACTACCTCCCCAGTACTGGGTGATGTCGGGGTTATCTTGCCACTAACCACATAGGAGAGTTTTCGATGTCGGCCGTCTTAAGTATTCTAGAACTGATGCGATATATTTGTGACGACAACACCTCGGAGCTCAACTCCCCGGGACACTGCCACAACCCCTAATGACAGGAAGCATCGAGAACAATGTTCTCGTCACAAAGACATCGAAACAATCCAAACAATACTCGCGAGATCCTAAAAAAAATTGGTGCATTTTTTAGAGTAGAAGAGGCAAGAGTAATCGTCAGGAGTCCTCACCAGAGTGAAAAGAGATGAGAAGCAAAGAAATCCTACTCTCCAATATAAATATAGGACTCAAAACATTTTCAGTGTGTGCCTAGACTCAACCGTCAACGATTCGATCAATCAATGGGGGCTTCTAGGTCGGAGAAGGCTCTGAATACCAACTTGTAATGCCCAGGATGGTAATATACCTCCTACGTGTCGAGGCACGACTTAAAGGTATAAGCCCATTCTGGAATGATCTCAAGTTTGGTATCTTTGCACGACTCATGTAAAAGAGGGATTAAAATGCAAAAGGAGATAGTTGGCTTACACTCGCCACTTCACACAATACATTACATAAGCAAATCATCATTCAAAACATCACAACCCGACTACGGGCGAAGATCCAAAAGAAAGATACCAAAACAACATAAAGCCACAGGTCTGAATCGCCCCTAGTAGAAACCTCTACTGATCGTCGGAAACGTCACAAGCATACGGCCACTCTCTTCATCGAGCTCCCAGTGAAGTACTTGAACCAGCTCCTGCATCAAACTCGGCTGAACCTGCATCTGGTGTTGTAGTAACCGTGAGCCACGAGGACTCAGCAATCCCATAACCATGGGTATCAAGACTAGCAAAGCTTTGTGGGTAGGAAGAGGTAAAGTGGTGAGGTTGCAGCAGCGACTAAGCATAATATGGTGGCTAACTTACGAGTACAAGAATAAGATGAGCATCTACGCAAACGGTCGCAAAAGTAGTGATCGCTAAAGATCCTGAACTACATATGAGTCAAACATAACCCCACCGTGTCCTCTTCTCAAAGTGAAAAGAGACAGTCACGGTTACTCACGCAGTTGTGTGTTTTACTTCGGATCATCTGTCAAGTTTTCTACAACCGGACATTAACAAATTCCAATCTGCCACATAACCGCGGGCACGGCTTTCGAAAGATCATAACCCTGCAGGGGTGTCCCAACTTAGCCCGTCACAAGCTCTCACGATTAGCTGAAGTGATAAATATAATATCATCACCCCTTATCTTAGGGAAAACCGATCAGGCTCGGCATCCCGGTAGCACAAGACATTTCGACAATGGTAAAACTAGTCCAGCAAGACCTCCCGGCGTGTCGACACCCTGATAGTAGCCGCGCGTATCTCGTCTCAAGCCACAACCAGATGGGCGATGCTACAGGTTATACCAGATACCTCGGGTTTCCCCAAGGCGGCCCTGCAGGACCCCCGTTTGGGACCAACACCATTAGCACTGGCCCCCCCTGCTATGTAGAATTAAGAACCCGGGGACACGACCCCCTGTGCAAATTTAATTTAATTAAATTAAGTTGTTATTATGAGGCAAATTAAAACCAAAGTTGGGCCTTGCTGGAGGAGTTTTATTCAAAGTCGAACTGTCAAGGGGTCCCCATCCACCCATCGTGTAAGGAACGCAAAATCAAGGAACATAATGCCGGTTTATCGGCGCCTAAGGTGGCATGAGTGGAACAAAACACCGAGCAAAAGGCCAAGCCTTCCACCCATGCCCAGTATATAGGTGTGTTAATAATAACTATAGATATTGTGATATTCCAACAACAAGTTCCCTCCTGGAACGATCTTCATCTTCAACTGCAACTAACAACGCTATAAGAGGGGCTGAGCAAGCGGGTAACATAGCCAAACAGTGGTTTTGCTAGGAAGGTGTCAAAGGTTAGAGGTTTCATGGCAACAAGGAGAGGGCTGACAATAAAAGATGGGTAGCGCGACATGTAACGATAGCATCGAGACAACTAAGCATGGCAATGGTAGTAAAGGTATCCAAGGGTATGATCATCTTGCCTGGGATTCTGCAAGGGAGAAGAACGGATCCATGAAGTAGACGGAGCAACAAAGTCGAGCGAATCCTCAAAACTCCGGAATGAAACCGAAGCTTCGGAACATTCGTTTCGGGGCGGTTCGAGTCGTCGAGGGGCGTAGTGGAAGTAGTGGAAGTAGACGTTCCGTAGAGGTACTCGTTATGTAGCCATTCTCGCGATTCGTAGAGGAAGTAGGCGTTCACGTTTCGTAGAGGAAGTAGCCGTTCGCGGTCATCGATAGGGGAACTTGTCGCGGCATCGGACGTCTTCGGGGCGAGGGTAGTCGTTCACGTTGGCGACGGTAGTGGAAGTAGTGGTTCCGTTCGTAGTCGTTCAAGTCGTCGGTAGAGGTACTTGCGGTCTCGGCGACGGTAGTGGTACACGGCGACGGTAGTGGTTCACGGAGCTCGTTTTTTCGTAGATGTTCGGGTCGTCGTGGTACTCGTTCGGGTCATGTAGAGGTACTTGGCGTCCGGGGTGCTTCGGGCTGCCATCGTTACTCGTTTGTAGATGTACATGTATCCTGGCACTTGGCGAAAAAAAATACACAACAGCAACAAAACATGGCAACAGGGCAGAGTAGCTGTTGCCTTGGCGAACAACATCAGCAACAAAGGGAGGCATCGAGGAGGCGGGGCTGGGAGGCCGGAGACGGGGCGCTGCTGCGGCCTTGCTGGAAAAGGAGGTCGTAAGGCTGGCGGACGGGGCGCAGAGGCCAGAAGGCCCGAGCTGAGAGCACTCGGGCGTCGAGGTGACGAGGAGGGCTGGAAGACGGAGCGCGCCGGCTGCTGCCTGGCCGAGGCAGGGCCTGGGGCGCGCAGAGGCGAGGCGAGGAGGAAGCTCCAGCGGCCCTGGTGCTTCGGCCCTGTTGAGGAGGGGGCGCTCCTGGCCGCGGGGCCAGAGGCGAGGCGATGCGGAGGGAGGCGAGGTAGAGCAGTCAGCGGCGGCGCCTGGAGCTAAGATGGAGCACCTGGCGACGCGTGATGCTCGCAGGGGCGAGGAGACAGGGGCCGGGGCGCGTCGGGGCCTTGGTCATGGCGGAGCAGCGGGGACGAGGGCCATGGCGATGGCCGAGGCGAGGGCCTCGAGGACACAGGCGAGCGCATCCGGAGGCGAGCGGCGCTCCTGTGCGGGAGGACGAGGAGGGGCGCGGGCTTCGTGGCGCTTGGGCTCGGCGGCGACCTGGCGGGGCGCTCGGCAGGAGGGATCGAAGGAGAAGGGCGCGGGGAAGAGCGGTCGAAGGGAGATGGGGTCGGGTGCGAGGACACGAGGGGGTGGCGGCGGCTTGCGGGAGAGAGTGAGGGGAGAGGTAGCGAGCGCGGTCGAGCGCTGGGCTAGGGTTACGGGGCGAGCGAGGCGCTGCGGCGCGCTGAGGGAAGAGAGGAGCGACGGGGAAAGACTACTGCGGTCACTAGGGTTCGCTGGAGTGGGCCTCGGGCCAGGAGGGATGGATGGGCCGCGGGGAGGGAAGGCCTGGGCCGCGGCTGGGATGGCCTAGAGGGAAGCTGGGCCGGCTGGGGGGGGAGGCTGAGGCCCAGATGGCCGGCTCGCAGCTAATTAACCAAAAACTAAATAAAAACAAGGAAGAAAGAGAGAGAGAAAAGAAAGAAGGGTTAGGCACAGAATTTGGACAAGAGGTTAATTTTACTGGACTCGTAAAAATGTCCACGGTCCACGAAAAATAGAAGAGGCAAGAAAGAAAAAGATAAAATCGAACTCATTTGAATTAAATTCAAATGATTTGAATATGAATGGGGGTATTTGAAGAGTCCAAAAAGTTGATGATTTTGGAAGAACCTCGATAAACGGGAAAAGAAATATAGGGGAGGTTTAAGGCAAGGAATTGAGAAGAAAAGGCATGGGGAAAATATATGCAAGTGTGTTGGGTTATTCCGAAGCAATGGAATATTATTATAATAGCTCCCTAAAATATTGTGAGTATATGTTATAAAGAGAAGTCATCCTTCCCTCGATTTAAATGGACCGAAGGTCCACACGATTTATTTAATTTGAGATGCAAAGAAATATGACATGATGGCATGATGACAGGATGCAATGCAAAAATAATTAACACAAGCACAACGAAACACACGGGAGAACCCGGAACATCTGGAATCTTTTGGACTCTTTTGGGACGTCGGTCTTCGGGCGTCACAATAAACTAGGGGCTGTTAAGACAAAGACACAACTAAATTAGTGATAGCGAGTGTGGAAAAGTGGTGGTAGGAGTTGCGAAATTGCCCCTAAGCAATTGACTACGTTACTAGACCGATAGCAAGTTTTATGTGGGAGAGGCCACTACTAGCATGTCATCCCTTACTTGGAATTCTATGCACTTATGATTGGAACTATTAGCAGGCATCCGCAACTAATAACGTTCATTAAGGTAAAACCCAACCATAGCATTAAGATATATTGGTCCCCCTTCAATCCTGTATGCATCAATTTCTACGCTAGGTTGAAGCTTCTGTCACTCTTGCCCTCCAATACGTAGTCCTATCAACATACAACTAACCCTATGGTGTGATCCACACGCGCGCTCATATGATGGGCACCAAAGGACAGCAACATAACCACAAGAAAATTAAATCAATCATAGCAATTCACCAATCACCGATAGGACAACGAAAATCTACTCGGACATTATAGGATAGCAACACATCATTGGATAATAATATGAAGCATAAAGCACCATGTTCAAGTAGAGGGTACAGCGGGTTGCGGGAGAGTGGACCACTGTAGATAGATGGGGGAAGGTGATGGAGATGTTGGTGAAGATGACGGAGGTGTTGGTGTAGATCACCGTCACACGATGATGGCCCTGGTGGCACTCCGGTGCCACCGGAAGCGAGGGGGAGAGAGCCCCCCTCCTTCTTCTTCTTCCTTGACCTTCTCCCTAGGTGGGAGAAGGGTTTCCCCTTTGGTCCATGGCCTCCATGGCGGCGGAGGGGCGAGAGCCCCTCCGAGATTGGTTCTGTCTCTCTCTGTTTCTGCGTTTCTAGATTCTGCCCATTCACCGTTTCTTATATTCCCGGAGATCCGTAACTCCGATTGGGCTGATTTTTTGACACGATTTTTATCCAGATATTAGCTTTCTTGCGGCGAAAGAAGGGCATCAACCGCCTTATGGTGTGGCCTCGAGGGCCCAGGGCGCGCCCTGGGCAGGGGGGCACGCCCCCACCCTCAAGGCCAACTCGGGCATCGTCTCGTGTTAGTTTCGCTTCCCAAAATTCACATATATTCTAAAAAAATCTCCGTCCATTTTTATTCCGTTTGGACTCTGTTTGATATGGATATTCTGCGAAACAAAAAACATGCAACAAACCGGAACTGGCACTAGGCACTGGATCAATATGTTAGTCCCAAAAAATAGTATAAAAAGTTGCCAAAAGTATATGAAAGTTGTAGAATATTGGCATGGAACAATCAAAAATTATAGATACGACGGAGACGTATCAGCATCCCCAAGCTTAATTCATGCTCGTCCTCGAGTAGGTAAATGATAAAAAAGATATTTTTTTATGTGGAATGCTACCTAGCATAATCTTGATCATGTAATCTAATCATGGTGTGAATAGTAAGACATGAGTGATTCAAAGCACTAGTCTATCATTTGACATAAAAGAATTTAATACTCGGGCATCCCAACAAACAATCAAGTCTTTCAAAATATCAATGCTAAAGAATGTTATCCCTACAAAATCATATAGTCTTTTATGCTCCCTTTTCTTAACACAAGGTACCCCTCATGCCTATCCCGGTGTTAGCCAAGCAATTGTTTTCATACTTTACTTTTTCGAACCTTTTCAACTCTTCACACAATACATGAGCGTGAGCCATCGACATAGCACTATGGGTGGAATAGAGGGTGATAGTAGACAAAAGTAGGGAGAAAGTCTCACGTCGACTAGGCGTATCAATGGGCTATGGAGATGCCCATCAATAGATATCAATGTGAGTGAGTAGGGATTGCCATGTAACGGATGCACTAGATCCATAAGTGTATGAAAGCCCAAAAGAAAACTAGTGGGTGTGCATCAACTTGCTTGCTCATGAAGACCTAGGGCATTTGAGGAAGCCCATCGTTGGAATATACAAGCCAAGTTCTATAATGAAAATTCCCACTAGTATATGGAAGTGACAACATAGGAGACTCTCTATCATGAAGATCATGGTGCTACTTTGAAGCACAAGTGTGGAAAAAAGATAGTAGCATTGTCCCCCTTTTTTCTTTTTCTTTTTTTCTTCTTTTTTCTTTTTTTTATTTGGCATTTCTCCCTTTTTTTTATTTGGCCTTTCTTTTTTTTCATTGGGCCTTTCTTTTTTTTTCTTTTTTTTTTCAAGGGACAATGCTCTAATAATGATGATCATCACACTTCTATTTACTTACAACTCGATACTAGAACAAAAATATGACTCTATATGAATGCCTTCGGCGGTGTACCGGGATGTGCAATGATCTAGCGTACCAATGACATCAAAAAAACGGACAAGCCATGGAAACATCATGCTAGCTATCTTACGATCATGCAAGGTAATATGACAATGATGGTGCGTGTCATAATAAACGGAACGGTGGAGTTACATGGCAATATATCTCGGAATGGCTATGGAAATGCCATGATAGGTAGGTATGGTGGATGTTTTAAGGAAGGTATATGGTGGGTGTATGGTACCGGCGAAAGTTGCGCGGTACAAGAGAGGCTAGCAATGGTGGAAGGGTGAGAGTGCGTATAATCCATGGACTCGACATTAGTCATAAAGAAATCACATACTTATTGCAAAAAATCTATTAGCCCTCGAAGCAAAGATACTATGACGCATGCTCCTAGGTGGGAGGTTGGTAGGAGTTAACCATCGCGTGCCCCCGACCTTCACGCAAAGATAAACAATCAAAATACAATGCGCGCCAATTTGGTTACATAGTTAGGAGACCATACATGCATGCTTCGGGAATCACAAACCTTAACACCAATATTTTTACTAAACCATAATCATTCACTAGTTCCTCCCACATATTAGCATCTCTATATCGCAAAACCATTGCAAGGAATCAGACATATCATATTCAGCGATCTACAAGTTTATGTAGGATTTTATGACTAACCATGTGAATGACCAATTCCTGTCAACTCTGTAAATAGATATAAGTGAAGCAAGAGAGTTTTAGTTCTTTCTACAAAAGTTATGCCCACGCTCTAACAATTATAAGTGAAGCAAAAGAGCATTCTACAAATGGCGGTTTTCTATGTGAAGAGAAACATGCAATCCAAACTTCAAATGATATAAGTGAAGCACATGAAGCATTCTATAAAGCCATACTCAAAAGATATAATTGAAGTGCAAAGAGCATTCTATAAATCAACCAAGTACTATCTCATACCAGCATGGTGCATAAAAGAAAAGGTGAAAACTAAATGCAAAAGACGCTCCAAGATCTGCACATATCACATGAATGAAACGAATCTGAAAACATACCGATACTTGTTGAAGAAAGAGGGGATGCCTTCCGGGCCATCCCCAAGCTTGGACGCTTGAGTATCCTTGAATATTTACTTGGGGTGCCTTGGGCATCCCCAAGCTTGATCTCTTGCCTCTCCTTCTTCTCCTCACATCGAGACCTCCTCGATCTTCGAACACTTCATCCACACAAAACTTCAACAGAAAACTCGGTAAGATCCATTAGTATAATAAAGCAAATCACTACTCTAAGTACTGTTGCAAACCAATTCATATTTCGTTTTTGCATTGTAGCTACTGTAATATATCTTTTCCATGGCTTAATCCACTGATAGAAATTGATAGTTTCATCAAAACAAGCAAACTATGCATCAAAAACAGAATATGTCTAAAACAGAATAGTCTGTAATAATCTGAACATTCACCATACTTCTGATACTTGAAAAATTCTGCAAAAATTAGGAAAAATAAACAATTTGTATAGAAAAACAGTGCAAAAAGTTTCAGAACCATTTGACGTTCCAGAAAAAAAAAATTAAAATCGCGCACTACAGCCAAAGTTTCTGTCCTACACCGCACAAACCAACAAGCATTGTAAACATCCTAAAGGCAAACCTTGGCACATTATTTTTATAATACAATGGAATTGTACAAGGGGATAATTATTTTTGTTGAAAATTTTATGTAATTAAGATTCACAAAGTTTCCATGGGCATGAACAAAATTCAAGGACGTCCCCCACTTTCACAATGCTCGTCTATATCACTTTCACTTTTCTTTTTGAAAAGTTTTGGGTTCCCCTCTTTATTTTTTGTTTTTAACCTTTATAAAAGCACACAACAGAAATAAATGACTCTCTAAAACTTCCGGGTTGTCTCCTTGGCAGCGCTTTCTTTAAAGCCATTAAGCTAGGCATATAGTGCTCAAGTAATGAATCCACCCGGATCCCAAGGTATATCAAAGCCAATTTTAATTAGCAATGATTTGGCATTTAGTAGTGAGCACAAAGTGATAAGTGTCATGCAAATATGAAGTCTAACTCTCTTCCTATGCATAGGCATGTCATACAAGAACAATTCATGTACATCAAGTAAAGGCCAATGCATAGTATAAGCAGTTTCTTGCAATTTTATCGTGTTGGAAACATAGAGAGGCGGAGATGTAGTTCCTCTCTCATAATAATTGCAAGTAGGAGCAGCGAGGACATGCATATTATATTCATCAAAATCATCATGTGTAACGGAAAAAGGCAACCCATCAATATAATCCTTAATAAGTGCAAACTTCTTCGATATAGTGTAGTTTGGAGAACTCAAAAAGATAATAGGACTATCATGTGTGGGTGCAATAGTAACTATCTCATGTCTAACATAAGGAACTATAGCAAGTTCATCTCCATAAGCATAATTCATATTGGCATCTTGGCCACAAGCATAGCAAGCATCATCAAAAAGGGATATTTCAAAAGAATCAACTGGATCATAACAATCATCATAGCATTCATCCTTCGGTAAGCAAGAAGGGAAATTAAAAAAATTATCAGCTGAAGAGTTACTCTCGTTAGAAGGTGGGCATGGGTAGCTAATCCGCTCTTCCTCCTTTTGTTCTTCACTCTCCTCATCATCTTTTTCATCTAATGAGCTCACAATGTCATTAATTTCTTCTTCGATAGACTCCTGCAAAATATTAGTCTCTTCTTGGACAGCGGAGGAGTACTCAATATATGGTTTAACATAGGCATTAGAAGCATAATTATCATAACAATATTTAAATATGGCAAAATTTTCAGATTTGTAAAGAGTAGCATCATACTTTTCAATCAAAGAAGCAATTTCATAAGCACCCTGAAAAGCAACAAATTCTTCAATTTGTTGAACATCATAGTAACTATAAACACCCTTAGCATACTAAGATACGATTCCATTATCACTAAACTCACATTGGTAGGGAAGGTGTTTCGTAGGGTCTTCAGAACAACAAGTAAAATCATAAATTTCACATAAATTCCAAGCATAGCATTGCAAATGATGAATTTGATCCAGTAAAAGTTTCCCTTTTTAAGATATGTGGTGTCGCACATAGCAAGCATGCTCATCTAAAGATTTTCCCTCAACTAAGCTAGTTGGGGATTCAGCCCGAGCACATAGGGATCGAAGATGATCCAAGTAATAAGCTTCAGTAGTGTGATAGATTTTGAGTGGTTCTTCAACCATTGGTTCAGCAGGTACCACTATTTTTTTTGGTATTTTGCGTTTCCTGCCCATAACTAAAGATAGAAAACAACTTAGAACAGCAAATAAAATCTACTTAGTGATAAAGCAAACAAGCACACACGAGAATATTCACCCCACGCTATTGCTCCCCAGCAACGGCGCCAGAAAAAGGTCTTGATAACCCACAAGTGTAGGGGATCAGTTGTAGCCTCTTTCGATAAGTAAGAGTGTCGAACCCAACGAGGAGATAAAGTTAGAACAAATATTCCCTCAAGTTCTATCGACCACCCATACAACTCTACGCACGCTTGACGTTTACTTTACCTAGAACAAGTATGAAACTAGAAGTACTTTGTAGTTTTTGTGGGATAGGTTTGCAAGAATATAAAGAGCACGAAAATATAAACTAGGGGCTGTTAAGAAAAAGACACAACTAAATTAGTGATAGCGAGTGTGGAAAAGTGGTGGTAGGAGTTGCGAAATTGCCCCTAAGCAATTGACTACGTTACTAGACCGATAGCAAGTTTTATGTGGGAGAGGCCACTACTAGCATGTCATCCCTTACTTGGAATTCTATTAGCTTATGATTGGAACTATTAGCAAGCATCCGCAACTAATAACGTTCATTAAGGTAAAACCCAACCATAGCATTAAGATATATTGGTCCCCCTTCAATCCCGTATGCATCAATTTCTACGCTAGGTTGAAGCTTCTGTCACTCTTGCCCTCCAATACGTAGTCCTATCAACATACAACTAACCCTATGGTGTGATCCACGCGCACGCTCATATGATGGGCACCAAAGGACAGCAACATAACCACAAGCAAATTAAATCAATCATAGCAATTCACCAATCACCGATAAGACAACGAAAATCTACTCGGACATCATAGGATGGCAATACATCATTGGATAATAATATGAAGCATAAAGCACCATGTTCAAGTAGAGGGTACAGCGGGTTGCGGGAGAGTGGACCGCTGTAGATAGATGGGGGAAGGTGATGGAGATGTTGGTGAAGATGACGGAGGTGTTGGTGTAGATCACCGTCACACAATGATGGCCCTGGTGGCACTCCGGTGCCACCGGAAGCGAGGGGGAGAGAGCCCCCCTCCTTCTTCTTCTTCCTTGACCTTCTCCCGAGGTGGGAGAAGGGTTTCCCCTCTGGTCCATGGCCTCCATGGCGGCGGAGGGGCGAGAGCCCCTCCGAGATTGGATCTATCTCTCTGTCTCTCTCTGTTTCTGCGTTCCTAGATTCTGCCCCTTCACCGTTTCTTATATTCCCGGAGATCCGTAACTCCGATTGGGCTGATTTTGTGACACGATTTTTATCCGGATATTAGCTTTCTTGCCGCGAAAGAAGGGCATCAACCGCCTTACGGTCTGGCCTCGAGAGCCCAGGGCGCGCCCTGGGCAGGGGGCATGCCCCCCACCTTCGAGGCCCACTCAAGCATCGTCTCGTGTTAGTTTCGCTTCCCAAAATTCACATATATTCCAAAAAAAATCTCCATCCGTTTTTATTCTGTTTGGACTCCGTTTGATATGGATATTTTGCGAAACAAAAAACATGCAACAAACAGGAACTGGCACTGGGCACTGGATCAATATGTTAGTCCCAAAAAATAGTATAAAAAGTTGCCAAAAGTATATGAAAGTTGTAGAATATTGGCATGGAACAATAAAAAATTATAGATAAGACGGAGACGTATCAATGACTTGTTAGCAGTGATCGTCTGTGTTGTTATAGGTCTTCGCACACGTTTCCGATTTCAGACATGTTTGTCGTGTATCACACACATCTTGTTAAGTTCAATCGTTTCTGTTCTCATCTCTCAACGCAAACAGTTCATCCGAGTGAACCGCATGCCGTATATCGCACACACCTTGATCTGGCTGACCGTTTCTTTTGTGTTGCCTAATCACAAACAGTTCATCCGAGTGAACTGTATGCTGTATTTCGCACACACCTTCATCTGGCTGCCCGTTTCTTTTGTTCCTCCTCATCGCAAACAGTTAATTGAACTGAACCATATGCCCTGCATCGCACATGCAACTAAAATCTAAACCGTGTTTGATGCATCCTCCATCGCAAACGTTTTGCACCTTTTTTGACGGGGTTTTTACACCCTCGTTTGTGATTATGGTATAGCACACAGTTTCGTCGAAGGGTCTCTGATCGTAGTGTCGCATTAGCAGCATCCTACAATAGTGCAAGAGCAGCGAGCGATACAAGAAGGGGTAGCTGGGGTGAAGGTCGGAACAAATTTTCTGGGAGGAGTTCTGGAGGTGGAAGAAGCATGAACCTAGGGCGCTCTAAGGGGCGTTCGGGTAGTGACATCGATAGCTAGAAGAAAGAAATAGCGGGGGCTCGACACCAACCGGCAGGGAAAGAAACACGTGAGGAGGAGGTCACCAGCCTATTGAAAGTACACGATGGAAAGGTGCGTAACGGTGCAGCTGGAAATAATGGGGAAGGGACGAAGATGAACAATAGTGCACCGAAGCAACTCACCTATGGGATAGGAGGAGGGGGTACTGAACAAATGGGGGCAGGGATGATTTTGTCAGAAGTAAGTCATGTTGTTGCACCATCAGGATATGTGTTAGAAGAGAATGTGGAGGAGGTAAAGGGAGGAGACAAGGATATGTTACCGGGAAACCTCACTGGCTGATCTGGCCAGCGACAAGAATAGTGGAAGGGTGAGGGCTAAATTTCATAGGAGAGACTGGAAGGAAAAGAAGGGAGATACTTCTAAGCTGGGGGTGAGAATTGGAGCGAAGCGGGGTGGAGATGCAATGGAGTGCTATGAGGGGCTGGAGGGGGAGGCGAAATGCAACAAGACGAAGGCAAACGAAACACACACGGGGCTATCAGAACAGCTCTGCAAGGATCAATGAAGATAATAGCTTGGAACTGCTGGGGGCTTGGGAACCCACTGGCAGTTCGTAGCCTTCTGAAGCTTCAGAGGGCGGAAAAGCCTGATATTCTCTTCCTTTCTGAAACAAAGATGAAGGCGAAGGAGGTAGAGTTCTTGAGGTGGCGATTGAATATGGTGAACATGGTGGTGGTGGATAGTGTTGGACGGAGTGGGGGCTTGGCGCTGTTCTGGAGGAGAGGGGTGGATGTAAGGTTGAGGTGGAAGGGACGTTACCATATTGATGTTGAGGTGGTGGAGGAAAATGGGAGTAAGTGGCGGTTGACGGGTGTGTACGGAGAATCTAAAGCAGATGAAAAAGATAACACTTGGAGGCTTCTTAGAATGTTGCATGGACAGGCCGATCTACCATGGCTTTGTCTAGGGGACTTTAACAAGATACTATTTGCAGAGGAGAAGGAAGGAGGGCCAGCTCGGGGCCAGGGATCTATGGATGCATTCAGGAGATGCCTGGAATTTTGTGAGCTAGAAGATCTAGGTTTCATGGGAGACCCTTTCACCTGGCGGAATAACTGGAGCAAGGCAGAGGGGTATACACGGGAGAGGTTGGACAGAGGGGTAGCGAATGTAAAGTGGAGGTGCCTGTTCCCGCTGCACAAAATTATCAATGGAGATCCACATCACTCGGACCATCGACCCGTCATTGCAGAGCTTGGGGACTAGTACACAGGGGAGGGAAGGGAAGCAGGTGGGTCCAGCTGTTTTTGGTTTGAAGCTCGCTGGCTGCAGGAGGAGGGATACGCGGAAGTGGTTGAGGGGGCTTGGAATGAAGCTTTTGGAGAGGGAGGCGGTTCGGTGGGGGAGGCTATCAACAGGGTGGGGAGGAATCTAGCAAGATGGGATAGGGAAGTGTTGGGGGAGCTTGAAGACAGAATAAAAAAGGCAAAGCGGGAGTTGGAGAGGTGGAGAAGGAAAGCGATAGATCAACAACAAGTATCAAAAGAGCAGCTCCTTCGGTATAAATTGAGCAGGCTTGAGGACCAATATAATACTTACTGGCAGCAGAGATGCCATGTCAACTGGCTTCAGAAGGGGGATAGAAACACAAAGTTTTTTCATGCTCAGGCGTTAGAGAGGAGAAGAGTTAACATGATTAAAAAACTGAAGAAGGAAGATGGAGGTGTACTGGAAAGGGAGGAGGGGATAGGGCCTTTTATTACTAACTACTACAAAAGTTTATTCGTATCTTTAGCAGGCCTTCCAAATGATGATATATTCAAACATGTTCCTATTTCAGTCACACCAGAGATGATGCTTTGCTGACCAAACCTTTCACTAGGGAGGAAATCATGAGTGCTTTAGATACTATTGGGGATCTGAAGGCACCGAGACCGGACGGAATGCCCGCTATCTTTTACAAGAAGTTTTGGCACATGATGGGGCAGAAGATCCAGGAAGAGGTGCTAGCTGTTTTGAATGGTGGTGCTATCCCGAGTGGCTGGAATGAAACAACAATTGTGTTGATCCCCAAGGTAAAGAACCCAAAATCCCTTGCTCAACATAGGTCGATAAGTCTATGCAATGTACTCTATAAGTTGATATCAAAGGCTTTGGCCAACCGTTTGAAGGTTGTCCTCCCGGAGATAATTTCACCTACCCATTAAGCCTTCGTCCCTGGCCGTATGATCACAGATAATGTGCTGTTGGCGTATGAGATTACCCACCTGATGCATAAGAGGAAGGGAGGCAGACACGGACTCGTTGCGGTGAAGCTTGGCATGAGTAAGGCGTACGATAGGGTGGAATGGGATTTCCTGGAGGGGATGATGCACACTATGGGTTTCGATACAGCATGGGTGAGTTTGATTGTGCTATGTGTCCGATCTGTTTCATATCACGTGAGATATAATAGGAAACTCACTGAGGTTTTCCTCCCACGGCGAGGTCTGCGGCAAGGCGATCCATTATCACCATATCTGTTCATCTTGTGCGCGGAGGCGTTCTCAATTCTGTTGCAACGAGCCGAGCTGGAGAGCTCGATTGAAGGGGTACAAATTTGCCCTGGGGCTCCAAGGATCAATCACCTATTCTTCGCCGATGACTTGTTAATTTTCATGGAGGCAAAAACAGATAGTGCAACTCGTCTTCAAGAGATCCTCGCGTTGTATGAAGATCAGTCTGGCTAGAAAATCAATAGGGACAAATCTTGTGCTTTCTTCAGTAAGGGGACAAACAACCATGCCAAACAGCACGTGATGCATGTCCTTGGCATACCTTTTGAATCACAGAATGAGCGGTATCTCGGGTTACTGATGCACATTGGGGTAGCCAGGAGTAAGGAATTTGAGTGCATAAAGGAAAATATCTGGAGAAGAATTCAGGGATGGATAGAGAATCTCTTATCCAAAGTAGGTAAAGAAACACTAATTAAAGCGGACGCCCGGGCCATACCCACATATGCAATGTCCTGCTTTGATCTTACAAAGAACCTATGTGATGAGATCACCTCCATGATCTGCCGCTACTGGTGGAGCCAGCGAGATGGCCAGCACAAGTGTCATTGGACTGGGCGGGAGAGATTGATGAAAGCAAAGAGGGATGGAGGCCTTGGCTTCCGTGACCTTCACATTTTCAACATGGCGATGCTTGCATGACAATGTTGGAGACTAATTCAAAGGCCATAATCGTTATCTACTATGGTTCTCAAAGCCAAGTACCACCTGAACTGCTCTGTTCTAGAGGCGACGGAACAAGAGGGCATGTCCTACACATGGAGGAGTGTACTCCGGGGAAGAGATTTGCTGAAGAAGGGCATCGTATGGCGAATTGGGGACGGAATGCAAGTGAACCCATGGATCGATCCATGGCTGGCGAGGGGATCAACCAGGAGGCCTGTCGCTCTACAGGGACACTCCATTATCACCAAGGTTAATGAACTGATTGAACCAGTTTCAGAAACTTGGGATGAGGAGCTGGTAAAAGAGCTATTCACTGAAGATGATGCAAATGTTATCCTAGCAATACCCTTGAGAGCGGATATGGAGGATTTTATCTCCTGGCATTGTGACAAAAAGGGGTGTTTTCTGTCAAATCTGCATATCACCTCGGAGTGAGCCTAAAGGAACCTCGTCACTGTCAAGATGCAGGAACATCTAGTGAGCAGGGCCCTAGCTCGGCGAACTGGAACCACATCTGGCAGCTTGAACTCTCGGGCAAAGTCCGCATGTTCTTGTGGCGTCTGACTCATAACAGTCTTCCTACCCGGATGAACATCAAAAGGAAGCAAATCGATCTTGACACGAGATGACCCATGTGTTGGAGGCTTGACGAAGATGGAGGGCATTTATCTTCAAATGTAAGAAGGTGAAAGTTGTTTGGAGAGAATAATTCATGGAGGATGTTCGCGTCTCCCTCGGCCAGTGTCAAGATCCACAAGATATGATATGCCATGTTTGCGCTATGCAGCGAGAAAAGAAACTGCGCGTTATTGTGCTCCTTTGGGACTGGTGGATGTCGAGGAACAAAGCCAATGCATGTGAAGGTCAGAAGACGACAGCAGAAATCAATTCTTTCATCACAAAACACTTGACTGATTTCACTTCGGTGAACATTCAGAAAACGCCCCAGACGCAACAACCCTAGGTTTGGATCCCTCCAACTTCAAATCAAGATCAACATGGATGTTGCCTTTCATGTGGAGTCTAAGACTGGTGTGTGGGGTTTCATTGCGAGAGACGAAACTGGCGCTTTCCTGGCGGCTGCTGCTGGCAAGATGAACCATGTAAGATCTGCACTGCACGCAGAGGTGATCGCTTGTATGCGAGATATTGAAGGGGCAGCTGACCTGGTTGCACAACGTATCAGTTTTGAATCAGACTGTTTGACAATGATTTCTGCACTTAAAGAGTGGGACTATGACGTTGCAGAGCTGGGAGTTCTCTTCAGAGAAGCAAGAAGCATGTGCCATGACTCTTTTGTTTTCTCTAAATTCATGTTTTGTCCCCGGAAATGTAACCATGTGGCACATGCTCTGGCCCAGTCTGCTATGGGTGCTGCTGAACCCCTCCATGTGTGGGCGAATGTTGCCCCGGACTTTGTTTCTGTCTTGGTGAGGCAAAATTTCATGTTTTGACCCTTTTGTGGTACAAAATCGAGATTTGACCCCCGTTTCAAAAAAAATCATCATCTGACCCTTTTTCTACCGCCAAAGGGCTCGGCGGTAGGGTCACGCACCCTACCGCCAGGGCCTATGGTGGTGGCATGGACGGCCCACTGCTGTTACCTAACGGCCAGCGTAGCACCATACTGCCGCAGGTCCTGGCGGTAGGTTGACTTAACCTACCGCCCTTTGGCTTGGCGGTAGGGTCCTATGGGTTTAGGTTTCTGTGACCAAAACAGCCAGCGGCACAGCGGTAGGGTTGCACAACCTACCGCCGGGGCGCTGGGCGGTAGCATCCTACTGCCAAAACGCCTGGCGGTAGGGTGTGCAACCCTACCCTACCGCTGTGCCGCTGGCCGTTTTGGTCACAGGAGGGGGCGTGGGGGGAGGCACTCCGGAATGGTCCGGAGGTGAAGATCGATATACTGTACAGACTTGCCGCCAGAGTGTCTGGCGGTAGGGTGGCCTAGAGTGCATTTTTTGCAGCTCCTAACTTCTCTTGTCTTCAATTTTTGGCACACAACAATTAAACACACATGTAAACATGAAGCATATGTATGATATAAAGCACACATCCACAAATCCATAAATAAGATAGGTTGGATACATAGCAAATAGACATCCACAAAGGTTTTCACCAAGTTATACATAAGCAAATTAACGAAACAATTTCCCGGGCAAATCCATATGGTTCACGAAGCAAACATGCAAGTTTTTTTAGTTCAACAACACGGCATCAACTTCAGTCCTTCCTTCCTCTCTTCGCAGTCCGGTCCTCGTTGTTCTTTGATTGCTTGTCAGCCGCCTTCTTGTGACGAGTAGGACGCGCTCTCTGAAACAGGGGTGGACTCTTCCAATCCTTCTTCGGCGCCTTTCTCTTCTCAAGCTGGGTTGTCTGAGTTGGTGGAGGTCCGTAGGGATCATCATACTCCTCCTCATCGTCCTCTTCCTCTTCTTCAGCATGTTCTTCTTCTGCTCCCTCTTCCTCGCCTTCTTGTTCATCTTCCTCTTCATCATCATCGTCCTCGCCCTCCTCCTCGTCATCTTGAACCACCATAGACGATGAGGCGGCCTGGCTCGATGAAGCGAGGCTACGCATCGGTGCTGCAGGAGCAATCACATCAGTGGAGGAGGTGGCACACCCAAGCAGGCCCACAAGCTTGCGACATTTTTTGACGAACTTCTGCAATGAGAATGAAACAAGAAGCACAATATGGATCAACTTCATGATGAACATAAGCAAATGAACTCCATTTTACCTTCACTGTTCCCCTCAACTTGTTCTCACTAGCCCGAGTCCCGGGGATAGAACTAAGCGCATCAGAGGTATCAAAAATGCTTTTGTTCAGCTCCGAAGCCTGCAATGGAATAAAATGAGTTCGTAGCACTAAAGTTGATTTCATCCAAACATCGGTTGAAAATAGATAAAAATAACTTATCACTCTGTTCATGATGGGTTCGTACTCCCTAAATCCGCCCTATAGCTCTCTGATGCTGTCATTGTAGGCTTCATTCTCGGAGTCGTCGTCGTACAGACTTTCAGCGTCTGCCGTCGTCCACTGTGGCCTTAGGCGCAGACAATGCTTGATGCCATCGTCGAACCACAGCAGGTGATCCGAGTACTCCTCCCAGTCAATCACTCTTCTCTCCACATCTTTGCGAGTTTTCCACTGGTTTCATTCAGTCACGTATTTGGCATGTTGCTCTCCCCAATCGGTGATAGACTGATTCTTCTGCCTGCTCAGCCTGCAAAGCACGAGAAAGATTGTAAAACACCATTAGGAAGAGTATGAAACATCAAAACGAAAGTTGGTAACGATGAGAACGGGCGGTGGTACTCACAAGGGCAGGTCGTGGCCACCGGTATCTTGGACGTTGCCGGCTGGTGGTGTACGTTGTGCCTTACCAAATTGCGCGGCAACGCGCTGTGACAAGTTGTACTCGACGGCATAGACACAAATCATCGGCACGATGCACCGCCAGAGAAGTCAGTCCTGCTTGCACATCATGTTCAGCTCGAACCCCCACTCTCGGTCCTCAGTATACGGCCGCCAGTTAACCTAGCACGGAAAGTGGTAAGCTCAAGTGAAATTGTTGTCAACCACATTCGAAATCTAGGTCTTATACCTGGAAAGGCGTCAGATCATCAAGCTCGTTGATGAAGATCTTGTACAAGGCCTTGGATTCACCCGAGATTGTACCCACAACGTCACAAGCGTATGCGGCGGTCGGGTATCGAGCATTGTCGCCATCTTCGCCATAGTCAGTCCAGGGCTTCACCTTAAGCTTCTTCGGACGACCCACCGGGATTCGCTCCCACATCCAAATGGAGAGGCCCCACACACATCCACACATACCAGACGTATCTTGCGTCCTCTAGGTTGCATCGTCAAGCTACAAAACAAGTGTAGATGATAAGATGCCAAAATCCAAAGCAGCGCACGTCCATGATATTTGAAACAATGATGTGATATTCACTTACCGAACGGTATAGGTAGGCGAGGCCGGCGGCCCCCCAGCTGTACCCCGCATCCCAGTCCGCCAGGAAGTCGAGATACATCCAGAGGGCAGTGTCCCCAGAGCAGTCTGGAAACACTACCTCCGTGAGAAGAAACCGCAGGTAGGCCCTAGCGTACTGCTCCACCACCCAGGGTTCGGCCCCTTCCGGGCACTTGCTCCGGTACTTCAGGAGCTAGGGCAGCGGGACGCCGGAAGTTTGGTTCTTCTTATCTGGGGGGCAGTCGCCGATGAGGGCGAAAACCCTGTCGTGCCAGTTCTTCCTCTCCACTCGTCCTGTCAGAGCACGACCCTCGAGCGGTAGGCCCATAATCATCCCCCAATACTCGAGTGTAACCGTCATCTCCCCACATGGAAGATGGAAGATGTGCGTCTCTGGCCGCCACCGACCGATCAAAGCCGTGAGAGCTGAGTGGACGAGCGTTGGCGGCTTGCGCTTGAACTGCAGGACGAAACCCAGCAGTCGGGCTCTCCTGTAGAACGACGTGTATCGCTCGTCGTACTCCATCTTCACGGTCGTCCCGTGACCCCTCATCCGCAGTGGTGGGAGCATTTGTCGAAATGAAGACCCAAACAATTAGTAACTTTTTTTCATCAATTCAAAAAATTTGTTTTAAGAAAGTTACTTACCACTCTGTTCTCAATCAAACGGGCACGATGGTCCTTGTCGAATGTAGGGTCAAGCATAGTATACTTGATGCCAATGTCATCCGCAAGAGGTAGCCTCCTAAAAAAATGCATGAACATAAGCATAAGCATATCAAAAAAAAAATTAACATGAACTAGGGGACATATAGATGCATAACAAAGTCTCATCAAGGTTCAAATGCATCATATCACATATTTCTCTAATAACATCCAACATGCATCATCTCATATTTTCTTAAAAAACAAAAAACATGAACTAGGGTTCATCTTGAGGGGTTCACCATCTTTACCCCGATAAAATCAAGTATTTGCATCATCTAACATAGACTACATGCAACAAATATCTCCAATATTCATCATATAATAAATTTTTTTGATAACAAAAAAATATGAACTAGGTTCATCTTGAGGATTCATACACTACATATAACAAATATCTCCAATATTCATCATACACTACATCCAATACTTGCATCATAGCATAGGAACATGCATCATCTATCACAACAAATGCCTCCAACATGCATCATATCAAAAAAAAAACATTCAAATCAAATATGAACTAGGGTTCATCTTAACACAACCCTACCATCATATCTAACACAATATAACATCTAGAATCAACCTAAATCAATCCTAGGGTTAAAAAATCAATCTAGTTCAAAAAAAGAAATGATTTCAATCGAATAATGCGACAAATCGAAAGGTGTTTGATTAAAACTAATTGGAGGAATCGAAAGAGCTTACCTTTCTCTCTTCGGGGCCATCTCGATCCGCAAAATCCATGAAGAAACGAAGAAGATCGGAGGGAGGAGTGGAGGGGATGAGAGATGGCGAGTTGGAGGAACTCCTCTGTTCTTCGTGGTGGGGGGCGGCTGGGTGGGGGGAAGGGGGTGGGGGCGGCCGGCCCGCGATTTATATATGTCCACACCCTACTGCCAGAGACCTCGGCGGTAGATTCAGACATCCTACCGCCAGGCGTTGCGGCGGTAGGGTGTGACGGAGGGGGCACAGGGGCCGTTATCGCTGCTCACGTGGATAAGTTTGCTACCGCCGCAGGCCCTGGCGGTAGCCTGCATGACCCTACCGCTGAGCCCGTTGGCCGTAAGAAAAAGGGTCAAATCACAATTTTTTTTGAAACGGGGTTAGATCTCGATTTTATACCACAAAAGGGTCAAAACACGAAATTTTGCTTCTTAGTGAGTGCTGATATGGCTTCCCAAGTTTAAGTGGAATAT
>LR738715.1:751990768-752079778 GCA_902687465.1 Secale cereale | reverse complement strand
AAAAAAAAAAAAAAACGTATCCCCAACCCGACCCGACCGAGCTCGCACAGGCCACGGCGGCGCTCGTTCCTCCCGACTGCTCCCCTCTCCCTCTGCTCCACTGACCGCGCCGCGGCCCTTCTCTGCCGACCGTGCCGCGCCCCTGTCTCGGCTCGCCCCCGCGACCTCGTAGTCGACTGCCGGCGCATCCATCTCCGCCGACCGCGCCACGCCGCTGCTCCTCCGACCGCGTCGCGCCCCTGTCCCGGCTCGCCCCCGCCACCTCGTAGTAGACTGCGGGCGCATCCACCTCCACCGACCGCGCCGCGCCCCTGTCCCCTCGACGTCGACTTCAACCGCGCCGGCACGCGTGCCCGTACTCCGCTGTCCGAGTAAGGACCGGCGCCGCGCGTCGAGGTGCTGCCTCTCTCTCTTTCCCGTATGCTGATCTGAATTACTTACCCGAGCTGTGGCTAGTAACCACCATTGTACTCAATTACTGCTCCCGTTGTTATCCGTTCCGGTGCTTGCAGGGCTTTTCTTCTTGCAGTTGTCTTTCTAATTCACGAGATTGCGTGCTCGATTGCTGGTTGCATTGAAGTTGCGGTTATCAATCCTAATCCTGCAAACGATGCATTGATGTACCCTCTGCTCTGGAACTGAAGGAGACAAGCAAGGGGCATACATGTGTCTTTCTTGGAACGTGTTAGTCTCCGTTTGAAACTAGTGGTATTTTGGCATGGAAAAACTGAACTTAGTATTTTGGCGCTCTGGTTTTCACTAGTGATATTTTGCAGCTTTTGGCTTTGCTTAGTGGTGTTTTTGGTCATTCTCTCGTGCTATAAGTAATTCTCTTACACGGACACAAGTACCTGAATCCGCCTCGGATTCGGCTGTCTGATTCGGCAAAATAAAGTCCCCGGATCCGACTCGGATTCGGTGTCTGATTCGGGAAAATAAATCGGACATGTGCAAATATGCTACACAGATTTGGGGTTCCCGGTTTGGCGAAATAAATCCAGACACGAGTTTCCGTGTAACACTGCTTTTTGGGTCCATTAGAGTGAGCAATCACATGGCTAGGTGTGATTAGCATAGTTATGTTTTCTTCTTATTTTGGGTGGTGGGAACAGTAGCAGACAGGGATGGCTTGAGCTTTGGGTGAGGGCACAGATACAAACCTAATATGGTTTTCTGGGAACTAACTTTTGCACCAAAAAGGTAATTCTGCTGCGGGTGGCTAGTTTTGCAGGGATATTATCACTCTAGAAACTAGAGTTGAGGTGGACAAGATAATGGTCTAACGGTACAAGGGCTGTTGAATTTACTGGTTGACTCCGGTTTGAGGCCTAGCACCTGCTTGGTTACCCATTCCCTCTAGTGAATTCAAGAGCCCCCTGCCAATACAGAAATGTCAAGATGTAGAAGTCTTCCATTATAGAGTATCACTAGTTTGTAAATAATATCAAATTGCTCGGTCGATATTTACCAAAATTGTCATCGTTTTACTTGTGTTGGAAAAATTATGTCCATCTATCAATTTAAGTACGCACTGCTGGAAAGTGGCATGGTGAAGATGGGCAACCCTTCAAATGTCTTGCCATGTATTACTGTTCATCCATCATACTATTGCGAAAAGATTTGTTGCCCACGGTGACAATAAACTTTTTATTCATGAAAACTCGTGTCTTTATCTGTCGGCTATTCGTAAATGTGCTCCAGTAATTTGTGAGAATAACACTTTGGATACATGAGTGCAGGAATAATACATTGTTAATTATTGCAGGGAGGTCAGACTTTTACAAGCCACTTGCCTGCACTATTAAAATCCTTGTGCGATGAACAAGAGACCGAAAATATCTTCAGGGGAGCAAGTTCACTTGAGTTCCTCTACGGACATGTCTTCTGCATCACAACTACAACAATCAAAACCCTTAACAGAGGCAGATGTTCAGTTCGATTCTTGGGCAGAAAAAGCAATATGCAATTTCATCTTTGAAGTTGGACTTGGGCCTCGTTTTCTCCACTTGACATCTTTCAAGGAGATGCTTCAAACTGTTCACAATAGGGATGTTGAAATTCCTACATATGAATCCATGCTACGGGAGGAACTAAAAGAAGCTCAGCACCGTGCAATGGAACTCAAGCAAGAATGGAAAAAAAGTGGTTGCACTCTAATTATGGATAGTTGGAAGAGCCAATGTGGTACAAAAAGCTTCATAAGTGTTTCGGTGCATTGCAGCAAAGGTATGTATTTCCTCAGATCGATCGATGTCTCTGGAATCCTCGAGGACATGGATGAGCTAGTTTCAGTGTTTTCTCGTGTGGTTGATGATGTTGGTGCCCGCAACATAGTTCAAGTTATCAGAAATGATGCGTCACCACATATGCGAATGGCATGGCATTATGTGCAGAAGGAACATGACCATTCATTCTTTGTCCCACTGTGTGTTGACTTTTGCATCAACCTTCTGCTTGAGAAATTTGCAGCATTTGATCACGTCAGTGAGGTTCTAGCGAAGGCAAAGGAAATAACAAGGTTTATATATGGCAACGTGCTGGCATATGAACTGGTAGGGCGGTATATTGATGGTGGTGAGATTCTTAGCAATTCTTGTTTGAAGTCTGTTGCGGAGTTCATCACATTAGATAGGTTGGTTTCTGAGAGAGAAAATCTAGTGGAGATGTTTAGCTCACCTGAATGGGTTTCCTCTGATCGGTCTACTAGAATGTTTAACCCACTTGATTGGATTTCCTCTGGTTTCTCTACTACTACAAGTTTGTTCAGGCATATCTGTGACATAGTAAAGACAGACGATGCATTTTGGTGTGCTGCTGCTGACGTTTTGAAGGTTACAAAGCCATTTGTCGATGTGTTGCTTAAACTAGAATCTGAGGACTGTCCAATGGGTATCTTGTATGACGCCATGGCTAGTGCAAAAGACATAATGCACAATCTTGGAGATAAACATGGTGATATTTTGCATTGGGTTGACGAGATATGGTATGGTTACTTGCATACCCCACTCCATGCTGCTGGTCATATGCTAAACCCAAGGGTCTTTTACAAAGATCCTTCTTGTGATGATCCTGAGCTCAGCGGTCGTATTGAGGCCTGCACAACCGCAATTGCAAAAGGACATTGTGTTCCAGGGAAACTGAAAGCACAAATTGAAGTATATAAAGGAAAATCAGGTTCTTTTGGTTCAGATTCAGCAATTCAGCAAATAATGGAAATACCACAAGGTAAAGTTGAGTACATTCCCTCGTATTTCTTTCCACTTTGACTTGCAGAATACTAAGAAATCCATGCCAAAATCGTATTAAAAGAAGGGAATTAAGCTCTGAGTTCTGACCATGTCTTCAATTGCAGTTGTTTGGTGGTCGGTGCATGGGACAGGCACGCCTGAGCTGCAAAGCTTTGCGACTCGGATCTTACGCCAAACATGCTTCGGCACTAAAAGATACAACATCAGCTGGCAGGTATCCGAGGAGGCGCATGAGACGAGGGGGGCTGATCTCGAAGAGCTGTACCGCGGGCTGGAGTATGTCCACTACAACAGGCGTTTCGCCAGCGCTGCACCACTCATACGCGGTCTTTCTGGGGATCAGTGTGGTAAACCTGGCAGGAAGCTGGGGAGCGACTGGTTCCTGTATCCGCGGCGCAGACAGAGTATCATAATCGGATCATCGAACACATAGACATAGCAATTTTATTTCCTGAACCTTCATCGGAGCCGTGTGGGCACAAATGTTGTAGTAACAGAATGCTTTTTTCCCTTGCATTCAGCCATTAGAGCCGTGGCCGCAGAGAACATACGGACCAAATGTTTTAACAGACATATACCTCTTCGGCATCCCCGAAATTAGTGTTACCTACATGTTTCCTCAATTCTAAATTTCATTCGCATCAGAATGTCTAGCTTGTATGTGCAAAAGGAAAGACCTGAAGGTTCATGTGGGGGGTGCAGCATGTGGTATTCACATTTGGACATATTCCCCTCCAGTTTTCTGAAAGCAAATACGGCGGTGGTACCATGAATCAAGTAAGTAGTGCAGATTCAGTCTTCACTTGGAAATAGCCGATTTATTCACAGTCCAACCAGCAGAGGGACAGGTTTACAGCTCTGGTAAGAGGTGCAGGTTCAGCAGTTTCATGGCCAGGCCAAAGAAGGCAAACGCTGAGCGCTCACACTCTGCATCGTGCAGTACAAGTTTATGGTTGATACTCTCAAGAGGCACTTGGCTGCAGTCCAGTATCACAAAAGTAAGAGGCTATACAAACAAAGTCAGCAAACTAGTACGAGTATATATCTAGCTTTGGATCATGCTGACGATAGGTATTACATCAACTGTGGAATTCCCACTTTCCAAGTGTTTTTACTATTGCATCAACTGTGGAATTCCCACTTTCCAAGTGTTTTTACTATTGCATCAACTGTGGAATTCCCACTTTCCACTGCCAAATAACTTGGGCCAGCAACTATCAACCAAAGATAAAAACCAGCAGTGTCAGTACCTGATGTTCGTTATAATCTCCCATGAATGTGATATTTCTTTCAATAGTGGATTGCTCATCTCTATTGCATGAGTAGACTAAGTAGCAAGGGTCAAATTTTGGCAAAGCATGGTTAAATTTGACACCCAACTAGTTTTGGCATGGCGTGCCTCGAGATTTAACAGGCGGTGCCGTCTGTACCCTCATATCACTCACTTTTCACAGATGAAATTGAGCTCAAGTATGCACAGAAAAGAGAGTACAAGACTGTGTCCTTGGACACAACTTTAACCAATTCAAATCACCAGTTCAACACTCTGGCTCACAAACTCATTTAAGTACTACACTTTGGTCAAAAAGGATTCAAAGAGGCACATGACACTGACCAAATTAATGATCAAAGTTTTTACTGGAAGGCATGCAAACCGTACAAACCAAGGTGGAGAGGGTACATAAGTATATTTTTGCGCATGGCACATGCTCAAACCACAGACTAATATACATCATCTACAAATAAAAACTACATAGGTATAATCAAAATTGGAGAAAGAAGTGCTCATTTTATTTTTTTATTGCAGGGAGAAACATGAAGACATTTATTTAAGGCTCTGGGGTTTGATCTTGTTCGCTGCTACTCTCCTCCTGATATTGCTCCTCGTCACTCATGCCACTTGTATGGCCATTAGGAAGGTCTTCGTAGATGTGCCCCATCTTTAACCTCTTTGTTTCCATGTACCGCCGATTCTCGTTAGTTATTGGTGTCAACAGTGGCACTCTTCCCAGGACACTTAAGCCGTAGCCCTTCAGTCCAGTGTACTTCGCCGGGTTGTTGGTCATCAGCCTCATGGTTCGGACGCCAAGATCCCGTAGTATCTGCAGAGAGGAAACATGTATCAGTAAGGTGGAGCCAACAGATACCAGCAAGGTGGAGCAAGCATTTTTGTTTGGGTTGATAGTTCAGGAGTTGTATACAAGTGAATTCCAATGGAATGATCTTTACCATTGCGCCTATACCATACTCTCGTGAGTCGGCAGGCAACCCAAGATCCTCATTAGCCTCGACAGTATCCCGCCCATCATCCTGTAAATTGTAAGCCCGGAGCTTGTGACCAAGCCCAATGCCCCTGCCTTCATGACCACGCAGGTAAATTACCACACCCCGACCGGCCTTCTCAATCATGGTCATTGCCAGGGCAAGTTGGTTCCCACAATCACACCTCGCCGATCCAAATATATCTCCAGTTAGGCACTCCGAATGAACTCTCACTAGGATATCGTGGCCATCCCCAACATCACCCTGCATATGAAGGAAAACAATTTATTATTGCCCTGGTTTTCCCTAACTAACTGAGCAATTCTACTTCTACCGTGAAATGCAGAGCTCCTGCGGTTTTTTCAAAAAATAAGCCTAGAGGAGAAGAAAGACTTAGCAGAATTCACTATTTAACAAGGTTTCATTCCCACAATACATTGCTGCTTCGCCGTGATCTTGCAGTATATGACTGTATAGGACTGTTGAGGTTTTTTGCCAGATTGATGTATGTAAAAAAGGACAGATCCAGTGCTAGAAGCTCCCACACCAGGTAGTCAGGTGGGGTCTGAAGAAGGATTATAGGAGGCAAGTCTACCCCTGCAAATGCAGGGAGGCTGCGTCGAACCCAGGACCTCTTGGCACAAGTGGGGAGTACTTCACCACTGCGCCCGGCCTGTCCTTCAGAGACAGATGGATGTAAATGGCAAAAAAAATGTCTTGCTGCATTTAGTTTTGTTCAAGAATTTTATAACAGATGTATGTCCTAGAACGAAAGTTAAGTCAACTGCAACTTGCAAGTGACTACCTAATAGGTCTAACAGCTGTCGTCAGATCACATATATGATATTTGCTCAGGGATGCTTACCTTGACCATTGCAATGTGCTCCATCCCATCAATAAGAGATCGATAGCAATAGGATTCAAATGACCCCCACTGTAATTGTAATGGTGTGACACAAACACGTTCTACCAGTCTGTCTCTCTTTCTCCTATATCTGTATATGCAAATAATTTCTTATGAGCAACTGATAGTCGAATAAAATATTACACAAAAGTATGCATTCAAGTAAGAATTCATCGAACTGTAGCTTTCATATTCCGAATTGTTCTCTAGTTACCATCTGGCATAAAACTATTACCGTTCAGTGCATCATAATTAAATTATTTACTTTCACGAACGAACTGACATTTGGGTATATTAGCAAATAGCAAACCTAATCAAGTCTGCAATTGAGACTATCTTCAGGTTCTCCCTCTCTGCAAAATCCTTCAGTTTTGGCAACAAGGCCATGGAACCATCATCATCGTCAACAATTTCACAAAGAACTGCAGCAGGAGGTAACCCAGCCAACATGGCAAGGTCTACTGATGCTTCAGTATGCCCAGCCCTTTTGAGGACACCACCTTCTCTATATTTAAGAGGAAAGATATGTCCAGGACGGTTGAAGTCCTCAGGCTTAGAATAAGGAGATGCAAGCGCTAGAACTGTGCTTGCCCGATCCTTGGCTGAAACCCCTGTTGTCGTGCCCTCTTTAGCATCCTAAAATGCATTATTTTAAGCACAGTCAGTTGGAGAAACAGGCAAGAGGAGAAAGTAAAATATGCCTGTACGAAAAGGAGAAAACACAATATGCGCACAGACCAGGATTCTGACTACAAAATCGGACATCTTACCACTGAAACAGTAAAGGCTGTCCGCAGCTTCTCTTCATTTTCCTTTGCCACTACCATAAGAGGAAGTTGTAGCCTTTCCAGGTCATCTTCTTTCATGCTGACACATACAATCCCAGTGCCATGCCTCACTATGAAAGCCATAGCCTCTGGTGTTACTGTGGATGCTGCCATTATAAGATCTCCTTCGTTCTCCCTGTCTTCATCATCCACAACAATCACATACTGCAAATGAATTGGTTAGGATTACAAAGCAAAGGACGCAAAATAAATAGAAAACATAAATTTGGTAACAAGGACATACTTTTCCTTGACGAATATCTTCAATAGCTTCAGGTATAGATGAGAAACCCTCTGTAGGCAAATCTAGGTCAAGTTCATCATCATCAACCGAAAACCCATCGACGACTGGAGCCATGTCAGCAGCTATGGTCCCCAATGCAGCAGCATCGGCTTGAACCGTTTTAGATGGACTGGCCTGACCATTTATAACAATGCGTTCTGACGGATCAACCCCGGCATAACATACATGAAAGCTTTTGATTCGATGATTATTTGCCAAGTGAACCGAACTGGTTCTCCTTGAGCTGTTTGATGCCAAAGTTGGCGAAACTGAAATATCGCAGCGCAAGACAGAATTCATGGGCTGACTGTTGGTACCAGTGAACCGTGGAAAGAGTTTCCCACTGCATAAACCAATTTAAGATAAGATGTTAGAATTATGAAGTAAAATGCTATGATCTGAATTATTGTCGGTAATTTTCATATCGATAATCTTGTCTCCTGTTGTGCAGCATAATGTCTTGTAGGTTGTAGCACCATATGAAGAAAAGTTTGATGGAAGATACTTACAAAATTTCATGCCTGCTGTATACAAGGAACATAGTAAGGAAATAATAAACAAGGAAATGGGCGAGTAGCAATTTTCAGCATCGAACGTCACGCACGAAGCTACAAATGAGTTTGGTGAGGGACTCCATGCCCTTTGTATCTTGTTTTTGCACAGTTTCCCCTCATAAACCGGGCAACTGTTTCTTCCATATGAATAGGCAGTTTTGCCGCCAGGTTTCCCCAAAAAACAACGAAGTTGAAGTACAATTCACATCTCCCATTTCTCCAAAATAAAATTTCATTCTCCTGGACCTAAAAAAATAGGAGACCCAACCCATCCTACACTATGCCTATATTACCCGAACCAAATAGACCTTGGGCCAAAATTGGATACCGAACCTCCTCTAGTCCGAAGCTTAGCCCAAACAGACCACTACAATCCTAGGGTTTGGTGCTCAGAGATGACTACGGGGAGAGCCCCAATCGATCCCTTCTACTTGTCGAACAACATTTTCCCCAAGTGATTTCGACTGTAAAACTACTGACTGACTGATTGGGCAAAATACATGCTGACGGGAAAATGAAATAACTCACCGGAGGCACGAAGGAGAAGAGGGCGGCGCGATTGAGGAAGCCATGTCGCCGGCGAGACCCCTCCGTCTCGGGGTAGGATGGAAAGCGAGGAGAGGAGCCGCCGCGGGTTGCGAATGAACCGCGTCGGGGTGGAGGCGCGGAAGACGGGAGAGACCTCCAGAAGGTGGTAGGTAGGATAGCGCAGCGCGCGCAGCTGGCGTGGCGGCGGCGGCCGGGTGGGGAAAAGTTGCGAGAGAATTCCTTATCTAACATTGTGCTTCAATTTTATGTCCTATTTGACACTGAAAATTTATTTCTTCTCTGTATAACAATAAGTCTATATTTTATGTCTTTTATAACATTTTTTTATTTTAAGCCTAAATGACACCTGAAAAGACTCTTTTGCCCTCGTGTGGTATGCTTATGTACGTGCTGCTGCGTGCGCGCGCACACAGATATGCTACTGATGTTGCGTGTGTGCTGCTGCATGTTTGTGTGTGCGTGACTGCGTGTGTGCCGCTGCATGCCCTGCTACGTGTGTGCCACTGCATGCCATGCTAGTGTGTGCGTGTGTGCATGTTGTTGTGTGTGCCGCTGCTGTTGTGTGTGTGCTATTACGTGTGTTGTGTGTGTGCGTGCATGTGTATGCTATTACGTGTGTGTTATGTGCGTGTGTGTTGTTGCGTATGTATGTAGTGCTGCGTGTGTGTTACTGTTGATGTGTGTGTGCGCTACTGCCCCACATTAATATCGTGTGTGCTATTGTTCCGCACCCACATACCACATGAGGGGAAAAAAATCTTTTTAGATGTCATTTAGGCTTAAAATGGATAAAAATGTCATAAAAGACAAAAAAATAGACTTGTTATATAAGGAAGAAAAAGTTATCCAATGTTAAATAAGAAAACGAAATTTAAAATAATGTTAAATAAGAAATTATTTCAAAAGTTGTGGCATGTGAGAGCATCTACAATTGGACCCCACTTCCTCAAACATCCGAAACTCGGACACCGTTTAGATCGAAAACACCATTCAATCAGACTCTTTTCTCAAAAAAGAGAAAAAAATCAATCAGACTTTTTAAGGTCAATACAAACGTTCATGTCTGACACCCTTCAAATCAGCCCGTATGTATGGCAAATATGAGGACTCCATGTCGGATCCAATAGGCCGGACGCATTTCAATTCTCTCTAAATCGTCTACAATCCTAGCCCTACCTGCCATCTTCCTCTCCTATCTTCCTGTTTCACGTCACCCCTTCCCTAGCTCCGCCGTCTTCCATAACCCACAGTGTCGCCACCACCGGCCCCAAACCCCTCCCAACCGTCCTTCTCGCCCCAGACATGGTCGCCACCATCGGTGTAACACCCCATATGTGATACTTTTCTATTATGGCAATAAAGCAATTCTCATTTTGATCCTTGTCCTTATCCTGGGGGTTCTTGTCATTTGAGCTTATTTTATTTTTCTTTGTCATGTCATTTATTTTATTTTTGCATACTTGCATTGCTTCATCATCATGGCATCATGGCATCTTAGTTTACTTTCTTGTTGTGATGTGTATGTGTGAGGCACCTTGTGATGTATGTGAGTGTGGTTCTAGCCTTGGCTTGCTAAACCCGAAACCCCTTCTTCCTCTTCCACCACTTCTTCTTCCTTCTTCCTTCTCTTCCTTTCTTTATCTATTTTTGCAAGTCACCTAGCCTAGTCCATTAATGTTCTTTCTTTTCGTATAAACCTTGCACCATGTCTACACCCTCTCTGCCAAATTTCAGCCTTTTTGGAATTGATTTGGTTGGGTTAAAAATGACAAGAGTTTGAAGCATATTCAAACTCCTTTTATTTTTCTGCCTCTAAAAATGTCCAAGCCAATTTTATTAAATAGGGCATAAATCAAGGAGCATGGGGATATTTTCTTTTTCTCCTAACTCTTTTCCTTTGAGCCTATACTTTTCTTTTCTTTTCTGTCTGAAGGAAAAAGGGAAAAGAAAAGGGGACAGTAGCAACAGCAGTGGCCTGGGCCTCCTCCTCCTCCCCAGGCCCAGTCCTTCTCCACAGCAGCCCCGCGCCCCACCTCCTCTCTCCCGCAGCGGCCCAGCCGGCGCACAATCGCGCCGTTCGCTTTTTCCCCCGCGGCCCCACGCGTCAGTCTCACACCCCGCGTCGCTGTCTTCCTCCGTCAGGCTATTGCTGAAGCAGAGCGCGAGCTCGCCGTCGCGCCGTGATCACGGACGTCGAGGCTCGCAATCGGCGCCCCTTTTAAACCCGAGCCTCCGCAACCCTAGGCCTCCTTTCTCCTCCTCCCTCTTTCCCTCATGCCGCCGCCCAGGTAAGCGCCCGCGCGCACCCGGACCGCTCGCCATGGCCGGCCCGATCCCGAGCTCGCCACCGGCTTAGAGTCGTCGCCGTCCTCCTCGCCGTCGTCCACGCGCAAGCGCACGCCTCCCCGAGTCGTTCTGGAGCGGATCTAGGCCCCATGACGACGAACCCGACGCCAGCGCCGCCTGCTTCCCCTCCGTCGTCGACGAACACCGACTGCGCCAAGGTTCAGAGCTCGCCGTCCTCCTCTCTGGCGCGCCTTTGTCGGCTCCTTCTTGTCCAAGGGTAAGGAGGTACTCCCTGCTCCTCCCTGCCTTTTGCGCATCGTCGTTAGTCCCCTGTGCTCGTCGTCGTAGCCATGTCGTCGTCGTGCTCTCGGTGCCCCCCATCTTTCTGAACTTGTAGTCGTCGCGCGCTTCAGTTAGTCGCGTAGGCAGGCGCTTCGCCACTCTGGACCCGCAACTAGTCGTAGCAGCTCCGCCGCACGATCCCGCACGCCCGCCGCTCGCCGCCGACCCGCCTAGGCCTTGCTGTCGCGTAGAGCTCCACCGCCGCAGATCTGTCGAGAGCTCATCGCCGTTGTTGTAGTGGTTGTTAGGTGCTGCGAGTGCTTCGAGTGGATGCGACACTCCCCCAGGAGCGCACCGCAACACTCCGCCGTCCCTTTAGGTCGCCGGAGTAGCTCCGACGAGCCTCTGCTTTTCTTCAGCCGCTCCATCTTCAGTTATTTCTTCAGACTTTGCACATGTATTCTGTCGAGAACCACTTGCCTAGCCCAGTGGCTAGTTCCTTCGACAGTTAGCAGCGCAGCGCGGGTTCGAACCCGTGCGGGGCCAGTGGGTTTTCGCCCCCCCCCCCTTTTTTGTTTTCGCGAGAGGCTGACAGGCAGGCCCCACCTGCCAGCCACTCAGCCACCCGCACCCACACGCGCACCCCGCTGGTGCCACCTCAGCGCAGCTGGGTCCACTAGTGAGCGCCTCTGGCTAGTATAGGCCTGGGTCAATTTGACCTCTGCACCTATTTTCTTTTCTGTTTTTCTTTTTCTTTTTGTTTTTCTGCGTTTTTCTTTGTTTAATTAATATCCGTTGATATGTGCCTCTGATGGAAATAAGTTGTATATGTAAAATGCTTAGTTTTTCATGTAGATTATGAATATGCTGTTTGTTGCCATGTTTAAAAACTTTTAAAGTGCTATTTGAATTTATTCTTGTTTTAAAAATGCTTAAACTTGGAAAAATCATAACTAAATAATTACAACTCCAAATGTAACAAACTTTATATGCATTTGGGGTGGAAAAATGTGTAGAATATTATGGTGCTGTTGTTTAGCATGTTTAACAACTTCATAGCAGAAGTTTTTCAGATCTGTCCCAATTGCATTTAATTAATTATGGGAGTTTCTGGAAAATGTTGTTTGTTATTTCCAGCCCATTTAAATGTGCTAGCATGTTGATGTAATATTAGTTGCACCCTTTCCATGTTAACCAACCCCTTTAAACTTGTTGGGTGCTTGTTTGAATAATCTACATAAACTTGATAGTATTGTTTTTTTTTTTGCTTGTTTCTTTCATGTGAGTGTTCTTGTTTTGCTATGATGTCATTGCACTCTTGTGACCCTTGGCCATGCATCTTTTCTTCCCATGTCCATATGCATCATGTGTTTGAGCATTGCATGAAGTTTGATTGTTGTTCCGGTGTTGCTTGTTGTATTGGTTAGAGCCCGGTGACGATTCGGAGTACGAGGTTCCTACCGAGGCTGAGTTTGAGGAGCAAGGTTACGATCCCTCCGTGAAATCAACAGGCAAGATGACCATACCCAGATATCACTACTATCTTTGCCTATGCTAGATGTCTCGCTCTTTAGATATTGCCTCGATGCCTATGTCTGTTTGTCAGCCCTCCTATTGTTGCCATGGAACTCTCTAACCACCCACCTAGCAAATCGTTGTTTGGTTACGTAAGCTTCGCTCAGCCCCTCTTATAGCGTTTTTAGTTGCAGGTGAAGACTTGAAGATTCTTGCTCCATGATGAAGTTATTGTTGGGTTATCACAATATATAAACTATTAAACTAAATCATCTATATATTGGTAATGGGTGGAAGGCTAAGCCTCTTGTTTGGTGTTTTGTTCCACTCATGCCACCCTAGGAACCGTTAAACCGGTGTTATGTTCCTTGATTTTGCGTCCCTAACACGGTTGGGGTTTATGGGCCCCCCCTCGATAACTCGCTTAGTGCTAAAGCTTTTCCAGCAAGGCCCAACATTGGTTTTACCTTTGCCTAATAACTAAAACTTGCATAGGGCGTTGCAAACCCGGGTTCTTAATTAACAACCCGGGCCAGTGCTCCTCATGAGTGTTGGTCCAAACTGGGCGAACTGCAGGGCCACCTTGGGGAAACCCGAGGGCTGGAATTTTCCTGTAGGCTGACCTATCCGGTCGTGGCCTGAGACGAGATACGCGCGGCTATGATACGTCCAAAACGTATCTATAATTTCTGCTTGCTCCATGCCTTTTTTTGTGTGATATTGCTATGATATTTATGCACTTCCATACACTTTTGATCATATTTGGACTAACCTACTAATGGTTGCAAAAGTGCACAATGTTCTTGTTTTACACTTTATTGTGTAGGAATTACTTGGAAATTGACAAAAACGCAAAAGGAGTCGTATTGGAGTAGGACTCTGACTTTCCTGAAATCTGTCTGAGAACGTTTTTTAAAGATGGTCACGTTCTGGCCCGAAGACGACGTCAAACGGAAAAAGTCTAGTTGCGAAAGTTGTGGGGAATTTTGAGGCGATGCTTCTGGATATAAAATTCGTCCAAATCGGAGTCCGGACGGCCGAGTAAAGCCCGTTTTACTGATGCCCAAAGTCTGATGACGGGAATCCGAGAGTCTATATAAAGAGAGGAAACCTAGGTCACCGGGGGCCACGAATTTTCCTCCTCCCAAGCCGCCGTCTTGGAGGGGAGGACCAGCACCATTGCAGCACCATCCACAAGGAAGAAGGGGGGCCAAGGAGCCGCTGCCCCCTAGGGCCGCCGCCGCCCCCTAGGGCCACCGCCGCCGCCTCCGTGGTTGCCGCCGGCCGTCTCCTCCTCGCGGGGCTGCACCTCTCCATCAACACCATCATTAACCTCCTCCTCACCATGTCCATGCGTGAGTAGTCTCCTCCGGGGCTGAGGGCTTGTACGTGTAGCTATGTGGTTATCTCTCTCTCCCATGATGTGATCTTCGTTGTGATCATAGGCTATGTTAATCTAGGGTGATCCCATGATATTTCCCCTTCCTCTATGTATTGGATTGATATACTCACTTGTCTTTATCTAGTATAATTCCCGAGACCAAGGTGACAGCGGTCTATTGGACATGGATTAGAAGAATATTTTCATGAGTGATTTCCTTTTTTGTGTGTTGGTTGAAGATTGAGAGTCTCTTGGTGCTTGTCTTTGACTATCCTTTAGATATGTTGTGGTGATTGTGGAACTCTCTTTGGATGGCCGCGGTGACATTGGGAAATCCATAGATTGAGAACTACGAACTTTGAGGTGTGCTTTTGTAGCCCTACATAATTCTCGTCCTCTCTTGACCACAAAGGAATGACCTCCGGGTGCGTCTCCATTGCATGTTTTATGGGAAATATCATGTGATTCGATTATGTTAATGTTGTTGGGAGTTGCCACTAGTGAAAGTATGAACCCTAGGCCTTGTTTCCACCATTGCAATACCATTTGTGCTCACGTTTACCACTTGTTTGCTTGCTGCACTTTTTATTACAGATTTATATTACTTTGTTTTGCCATCCATACCACTTGCCATTTAACATCTCTTCGCCGAACTAGTGCACCTATACATCTAACAAGTGTATTAGGTGTGTTGGGGACACAAGAGACTTCTTGTATCTTAGTTGCAGGGTTGCTTGAGAGAGACCATCTTCAACCTCTACTTCCCTGAGTTCGATAAACCTTAGGTCATCCACTTGAAGGAAATTGCTGCTGTCCTACAAACCTCTGCGCTTGGAGGCCCAACATAGTCTACAAGAGTAGAAGCGTGTGTAGACATCAGGCTACTATCAGGGTGTCGGCACGCCGGGAGGTCTTGCTAGATTAGTTTTACCTTCGTCGGAATATCTTGAGCACGGGATTTCGAGAATACTCGGGTCTTCCCACCTTGGAGTTGTGACTCCGCAGATCGTGAGCTTGTGATGGGCTAAGTTGGGACACCCGTGCAGGGTTTGATCTTTCTAAAGTCGTGCCCGCGGTTATGCGGCAGATGAGAATTTGTTAATATCCGGTTGTAGATAACTTGACACTATGTTCATAATACACTACCTGCGTGAGTAACCGTGACGGTCTCTTTCCGAAGGGGTTCGAGAAGTGAACACGGTGGGGTTATGGTTGACCGTGAGTAGTTAGGATCACTTCTTGATCAACTTGGCGATCGTTGGCACTTGTTCTCTTCTCGCTCTAAACTCGTAAGTTAGTGCTTAGTGCTGCTGCAACCTTGTTTTAAGCCTTTTCCACACCTAAGGCTTTGATAGTATTGCTACCCGGGAACGGGATTGCTGAGTCCTCTGTGGCTCACAGATTCAACACAACACCAGATGCAGGTACCGTTGATAACTACTCAGGTGGTGGTTCAGAGTTGTATTGGGAGTTCGATGAAGAGCGTGGACGTTACTACGTGTCTTATCCCGAGGATCAATAGGGCTCTTACTAGGATGATCGGGACCTTGTGTTGCTTTATTTATGGTATCTTTCATTTGGATTTTGTCCGTAGTCGGACTCTGGTGTTATTTGGATGATGTATGTTAATGTATTTCATTGTGTGACGTGGCGAGTGTAAGCCAACTACTATTTTACACTTTCGTCCCTGCTTTTACATGAGTTGTGCAAAGATATCATACTTGAGATCATTCTAGTATGTGATTATGTCTTTAAGTCGTGCCTCGGCACGTGGGAGACATAGTCACATACTGGGCATTACAATCAGATACCGCTTTGGTGAGGACTCCTGACGTTGTTCTATCTCTTCTACTCTCAAAAATTCACTAAATTTTTTTTAGGATCACGCGAGTATTGTTTGGATTGTTCCGATATCTTTTTGACGAGAACCTTGTTCTCGATGCCTCCTGTCATTTAGGGGTTGTGGCAGTGTCCCGAGGAGTTGAGCTCCGAGGTGTTGTCGTCACAAATGTATCGCAGCGGTTCTAGAATACTTAAGACGGCCGACATCGGAAACTCTTCTATGCGATTAGTGGTGAGATAACCCCGACGTCACCCAGTACTGGTGGGATAGTTCGGGAGTATTGCCATAGCTTGTATAGCGGATGCGTTTCGAAGGTCCGAGGTAAACAGTTTCCGAGGATGACTTGTTATGTGTTGAAGGATGGATACAACTGGATGTAGGATTAGAGTTGAGTGCACGGTGCTTCCCCTGTATCCCCAACACCCGATTGCATAACCGGAAACCTTCGGGAATTAATAGGTGGGTTCTTCTAGTAGCTCGTAGGCATTCTTCCAACGAGTGCATGGTATGAAGTTTGGGGTTCCACATCGAGTGAAGAGGTTTTATGGACGTTGTTCAATTGGGAGTTGCATCTTAAAGGGTCCTTGGCTATGTTGATCCGGGGATTGCAACACCCTTTTGTAACACGTTCCATGAGCATTCAGCACGAACATGTGGAACGAAGCTTCTATCATGTATTTGTTCTATCTGTTCCTTGTTGTTTTATTTACCTTTTGTTCTCCCATGTGGCTTCTCGAGAAGATTGTTGTACCATTAAATTGTGGAATACATTCGCTCATTTTGTTCGAATGTTCTTGTGAAGACTTATGTTGCAATTTCTAGTCGTTGATTCAGCTCATATATATTTCCATCAATGGCTAATAGTTGTCATCTCATTCAGGATGGCTCCTAAGAAGGTTCCCAACCCTAACCCAGAGGGTGAAGGAGAGTGTGTTCCTGAACGTCCTCCTTCCCCTCCTCCTCCGTCTGAGGCATGGAGAGCAATTATGCAAGCGACCAACCAAAACACCCAGATGCTTATGCAAATGATGCAGAACTTTCAAGCCAACCAAGCAAATCAAGGCAATCATGGGAACCAAGGCCGTTAAATCAACCTCACTTTGCGACTCTCAACCAATTCCTGGCAAACCAACCGAAGTGGTTCAGTTACTGTGTGGATCCGCTAAATGCTGAAGACTGGATCACAGACATCAAAAGGCACTTTGAATGCAGTAACGTGAGACCTGAGGATTATGTCAAGTTTGCCACTTTCCAACTCAAAGACCAAGCTGCTGATTAGTGGCAATAGTACAAAGATTCCAGAGGTGGACGTGAGATCTCGTGGACTGACTTCTGCAAAGATTTTCCCTCTCATCACATTCCAACCAGTGTCATTGAAGGCATGCATGAGCAATTCCGCAACCTGGAGCAAGGCACCATGTCCGTCTATCAATACAATGTCAAGTTCCAGAATCTTGCTCGTTATGCCAAGCAAGACATCCCAGATGCCAAGAGCAAGATTTATCAGTTCTGTGGTGGTCTGAAGGATGAACTCCAACTAGCTCTCACCTTGTTCGAGCCGGATGAATTTGACCAATTCTACAATATGGCTCTCAAGCAAGAGGCAGCTCAACTCAAGATTGAAGCTTCTAAAAAGAGGACCAGAGATGCTGTTCACTCCTCCTCTTCTTCCCAAGTGGTTGCCAAGCAGCAGAAGTTCTGGCTACCGCCTCCTCGAGTGCTCCGTCCTCCAAACAACAACAAGCACTCAGGTGGCCGTGGTTTCTCCCACCCACCCAACCCAAGCAATCAGTCCAAGCCTCAGTTTCAAGCTTCAAGATCAAGTGGTCCTTATCACCGGCCTCTCTCAGAAGTGATTTGCAACAAGTGTACTCAGAAGGGTCACTATGCCAACAAGTGTCCCAACACAAGGTGCCTTCCGCCTCCTCCACCTGTCAGCACTACTATTGTCAAGCACAATCCCAAGCATGCAAGAGTGAATCTGATGAATGCAGCTCAAGCGGAGAATTCTTCTGATGTGATATTGGGTAACCTCTTAGTTAACTCTATTCCTGCAAAAGTATTGTTTGATTCTGGTGCATCACTTTGCTTCATGTCAAGACCATTCTTTACCAAGCATGATTTCATTTCGGCACCCTTGGACAAGGAGTTATCAATTATTTCTCCGGGCAAACACATGAATTCTAGCTTGTATGCTCCGGATATATCTATTCATATGGGAGATTACACTTTTCTGGTTTCTCCGGTTATTCTCGGTAACTCCGACATTGATCTTATTCTTGGGATGGATTTGCTCTCCAAGCATGATGCAAACATTGATTGTGCAAATAAGGAAGTCAAGCTTACTCATCCTTACGAAGACGTGATTATCTTCGCCTCTCGAGATAACACAATCAGGCTATTCTCTCTCAATGACAAGGGCGAGATTAATGCCATTTCTCATATTCCGGTGGTTAATGAATATGAAGATGTTTTTCCTGAAGAGCTTCCAGGCATGCCTCCCCATCGTCAAGTTGAATTCGTCATTGAACTCGAGCCCGGTACCGAGCCAGCATGTCGGCGTCCGTACAAGCTTTCCCCTGATGAGTTGAAGGAGCTAAAGAAACAACTCGATGAGCAGGAACGTATGGGTCTAATCAGGCCTAGTACTTCTCCTTGGGGCTATGGTGTTCTATTTGTCAAGAAGAAGGATGGCACGGAACGACTTTACGTTGATTACCGGCCATTGAACAAGAAGACAATAAAGAACAAGTATCTGCTCCCCAATATCAATGAATTGTTCGAGCAGCTCAAAGGAGCAAAGGTGTTCTCGAAGCTCGATCTCCGGATGGGTTACCATCAGATTTGTATCCGTGAAGAGGATATTCCTAAGACCGAATTCAGAATGAGTTTTGGCTCTTATGAGTACACGATCATGTCTTTCGGCCTTGCAAATGCTCCACCCACCTTCTCAAGGATGATGCACTTCATATTCAACCCCTACACCAATGAATTTTTTCTCGTCTATCTGGATGATAATTTTTTCTCGTCTATCTGGATGATATCTTGGTATTCTCCAAGAATGAAGAAGACCATGCCAAGCACCTCTGTTTGGTCCTCGACAGGCTCTGTGAACACAAGTTCTATGCGAAGTTCTCCAAATGTGAATTCTGGCTGGATAAAGTCTTATATCTTGGCCATATTATCTCTGCCGAGGGCATTTTTGTGAACCTCGAGAAAGTTGAAGCTATTGTCAACTGGGAACCCCCGCAGAATGTTCAAGCAACTCCGAAGCTTTCTTGGTCTCGCTAGCTATTGCAGAAGGTTCATTGAGAACTTCTCCAAGATTGCCAAGCCTCTTTCCAACCTGTTGTAGAAGAATGTCAAGTACTCCTGGACTCCTGATTGTGATGTGGCATTCAAAACACTCAAAGAGAAGCTCATTTCTGCTCCGGTTCTTACTCCTCCGGATGAGTCCAAGCCCTATGAAGTCTTTTGTGATGCTTCTTTGCAAGGTCTTGGTGGTGTTCTCATGCAAGACAAGAAGATTGTGGCATACACTTCTCGTCAGTTGAAACCAAATGAGAAGAATTACCCCACACATGATCTCGAGCTAGCAGCAGTTGTACATGCCTTGATCACGTGGAGACACCTTCTGTTGGGCAGAAAAGTGGACATATTCACCGATCACAAGAGCTTGAAGTACATCTTCACACAGCCAAACCTTAACCTTCGCCAGACTCGTTGGGTTGAGATGATCCAAGAGTATGATCCAAGCATTGAGTATATACCTGGCAAGGCAAATGTCATTGCAGATGCCTTGAGCAGAAAGGCATATTGCAACAGTCTCCTTCTCAAATCGTTCCAGCCTGAACTTTGTGAATCATTCAGGAGGCTCAACCTCCAAGTTGTTCCGCAAGGCTTTCTTGCAAACCTTCAAGTTGCTCCTACCTTGGAAGATCAGATCCGTGAGGCCCAACTCAGTGATGCTGTGCAGAAAGTGAAACATGGTATTGCTAAGGGTACTCCCAAATACAAGTGATATCGCGTTGATGAGAAGACACCTTGTTCTTTGAGGATAGAACTGTGGTTCCCAAGGGTGATCTCAGAAAGCTCATAATGAACGAAGCACATGACTCCCTCCTCTCGATTCATCCCGGAAGTTCTAAGATGTACCAAGACCTCAATCAATCATATTGGTGGACTCGCATGAAAAGGGAGATTGCCCAATTCGTGAATGAATGTGATGTCCACAGAAGAGTGAAGGCAGAGCATCAATGTCCACCCGGTCTCCTTCAACCTCTACCTATTCCCGAGTGGAAATTCGATCACATTGAAATGGATTTCGTCACTGGGTTTCCTAAGTCCTAGAAGGGAAATGATGCTATGTTCGTAGTGATTGACAAGCTAACTAAAGTAGCTCATTTCCTTCCCGTCCAAGAATCCATCAACGCAGCTCAGCTGGCAGAGCTGTACACCCCCAGAATTGTTTCTTTGCATGGCATTCCTCAAGTCATCTCCTCAGACCGTGGAAGTTTGTTCACATCCAAGTTCTGGGACTCCTTTCAGTCTGCCATGGGCACAAAAATTCGCTTCAGCACTGCGTTTCACCCTCAGACTAGTGGTCAAGTCGAAAGAGTGAACGAGATCCTCGAAGACATGCTGAGAGCTTGTGTCATCTCTTTCAGTATGAAATGGGAAGATTGTCTCCCGTTTGCCGAATTCTCTTACAACAACAGCTTCCAAGCAAGTGCCGGCAAAGCTCCTTTTGAAATCCTCTCTGGCAGAAAGTGCCATACCCCTCTCAACTGGTCCGAGACCGGTGAACGTCAACTTCTTGGCAATGATTTGATCGCAGAAGCTGAAGAAATGTGCAAAGTCATACGTGAGAATCTCAAAGCCGCGCAATCGCGTCAAAAGAGCTACTATGACGGCAAGCATCGTGACTTGGCTTTCGACGTTTGAGATCATGTCTATCTCTGTGTTTCTCCTATGAAGGGCACCCAGAGGTTCGGTATCAAAGGCAAGCTTGCTCCGAGATACGTGGGCCCTTTCAAGATTCTTGGCAAAAGAGGCGATCTAGCCTACCAACTCGAGCTTCCCTCCAACTTTGCAAATGTTCATGATGTGTTTCACGTGTCTCAACTCCGCAAGTGCTTCAAGACACCTGAACGCACCATTCCGTTCGAGGAGATTGATCTTCAACAAGACTTGTCTTATCGTGAGCACCCTGTTGCTATTGTTGAGGAAACTGAGCGCAAAACCCGCAAAAAGTCCATCAAGTTCTTGAAAGTAAAGTGGTCACACCATATCGACCGAGAAGCTACGTGGGAACGAGAAGATCACCTTCGTTCCGAGTATCCTTCCTTCTTCCAGTCCTAGATCTCGGGACGAGATCTTTTTGTAGTGTAGGAGAGTTTGTAACACCCCATATGTGATACTTTCCTATTATGGCAATAAAGCAATTCTCATTTTGATCCTTGTCCTTATCCTGGGGGTTCTTGTCATTTGAGCTTATTTTATTTTTCTTCGTCATGTCATTTATTTTATTTTTGCATCCTTGCATTGCTTCATCTTCATGGCATCATGGCATCTTAGTTTACTTTCTTGTTGTGATGTGTATGTGTGAGGCACCTTGTGATGTATGTGAGTTTGGTTCTAGCCTTGGCTTGCTAAACCCTAAACCCCTTCTTCCTCTTCCACCACTTCTTCTTCCTTCTTCCTTCTCTTCCTTTCTTTATCTATTTTTGCAAGTCACCTAGCCTAGTCCATTAATGTTCTTTCTTTTCCTATAAACCTTGCACCATGTCTACACCCTCTCTGCCAAATTTCAGCCTTTTTGGAATTGATTTGGTTGGGTTAAAAAATGACAAGAGTTTGAAGCATATTCAAACTCCTTTTATTTTTCTGCCTCTAAAAATGTCCAAGCCAATTTTATTAAATAGGGCATAAATCAAGGAGCATGGGGATATTTTCTTTTTCTCCTAACTCTTTTCCTTTGAGCCTATACTTTTCTTTTCTTTTCTGTCTAAAGGAAAAAGGGAAAAGAAAAGGGGACAGTAGCAATAGCAGTGGCCTGGGCCTCCTCCTCCTCCCCCAGGCCCAGTCCTTCTCCACAGCAGCCCCGCGGCCCACCTCCTCTCTCCCGCAGCAGCCCAGCCGGCGCGCAGTCGCGCCGTTCGCTTTTTCCCCCGCGGCCCCACGCGTGAGTCTCACACCCGGCGTCGCCGTCTTCCTCCGTCAGGCTGCTGCTGAAGGTGAGGACGAGCTCGTCGTCGCGCCGTGATCACGGACGTCGAGGCTCGCGATCGGCGCCCCCTTTTAAACCCGAGTGTAATGCCCAGGATGGAATTATACCTCCTACGTGTCGAGGCACGACTTAAAGGCATAAGTCCATCCTAGAATGATCTCAAGTTTGGTAATCTTTGCACATCTCATGTAAAAGAGGGATAGTAAACTGAAAATAGTTGGCTTACAATCGCCACGTCACAGAATAACAGTACAAGTCTCAAACATCATACAATAAGATCACTACAACCCTCTAAGGGCAAAAGCCAAATGTCAAAGTACCAAACTCAGATAAATAAAACAACCACAGGCGGATCGAATCCTAGTAAGAGACTCCACTACTGATCGTCCGGGTAGCGAACGTAGTACCGACTACGCTCCTCGTCGTACTCCCAATCCAGCTCGGTGCCATCACCTGGATAGCTCACAGCTGGACCTGCATCTGGTGTTTGAAGTAACTGTGAGCCACAGAGGACTCAGCAATCCCGTTCCCGGGTAACAGAACTATCAAAGCCTTTAGGTGAGGGAAAGGCTGAAGAAAGAACAAGTCTGCAGCAGCAACTAGCACTAACTTACGCAAGAGAGAGCGAGAAGAGAAGGCATCGGCGAGAAAAGATCACGAAGTGATCCTAGCTACAAGCTCACAAACATAACCCCTCCGTGTTCAACTCCCGAATCCCGATTCGGAAATTGACAGTCACGGAACACACGCTGGTAGTGTATTAGTATCATTGTGTCAAGTTATCTACAACCGGAATTAACAAGCTCCCATCTGCCACATAACCGCGGGCACGGCTTTCGAAAGTTCAAACCCTGCAGGGGTGTTCCAACTTGACCCATTACAAGCCCACGATCCGCGGAGTCGCAACTCCAAAGTGGGAAGACCCGAGTATCCTCGGAATCCCGTGCTCAAGATATACCAAGCTAAGGTAAGGCTAATCCAGCAAATCCTCCCGGCGTGTCGACACCCTGATCGTAGCCGCGCGTATCTAGGTCTCAGGACACGACCGGATGGGCGATGCTACAGGTGTATGCCAGATACCTCGGGTTGCCCCAAGGCGGCCCTGCAGGACCCCCGTTTCGGACCAACACTCATGTGGAGCACTGGCCCGGGGTTGTTGATTAAGAAAGAGGGTTAATTACTCCCTATGCATGTTTAGTTGTTATTAGGCAAATAGTACCAAGGTTGGGACTTGCTGGAAAAGACTTAGCACTTAGCGGTTTATCGAGGGGGTCCCATACACCCCAACCGTGTTAGGAACGCATAATCAAGGAACATAAAACCGGCTTATACGGATCCTAACGGCATGAGTGGAACAAAACACCAAGCAAAAGGCTTAGCCTTCCACCCTTGCCAATATATAGGTGATTTCAGTTTAAGCATTTATATAGTGTGATATAACCCAACCAAACTTCAACATGGAGCAAGCATCTTCACTTCACCTGCAACTAGCAACGCTATAAGAAGGGCTGAGCGAAGCGTACTTAGCCAAGCAACGGTTTGCATAGGTAGGGTGGTTAAACATGGCAATTGGTTACAAGTAGGAGGCTGACAAGAAGAACATGGGCATCGAGGCAAAACTATAGATCGAGATTACTAGCAATAGGCAAAGATAGTAAAGTTATCGGGGTTCGGTCATCTTGCCTGAAGAGAAGACGTTCGGATCGAAAGAAGGGTCCTCGTGCCCAAACTCGTTGGAAACCTCGTGCTCAACCTCGTTGGAAAACTCGTGATCAACTTCCGGCTCTAAACAAGACAAACACACCAAGCACCAATCAACACGATGCAATGCGCACTCGAAGAACATGGATGCATGATGGATGCACTAAAGATGCACATGGAGCACGTAAAACATCAATCAAGAAAAACACCTCAAAACAAGATAACAACCTGATATTATTAATCTACACAGAAAATCACCCAAGTTTGATATAAGAATCGCTGAAATCGGAGTTACGGGCTAAAAGTTATGCCCGAAACAAGATTTGAGCGAAAACTGAAAATTACAGCAACATAGCATCTTGGGAGCTCAAAATAATTAATCTACAGCACCCAAAAAGCATGGCAAAGGACTTGAACATAAACTAGATATAATGTACAGCAACTAGGTCCAAAGTGCACCCCCAACGGAGTCACGGATCAATAGCAATGATCTTGGACATATTGAACTTTGAAATAAAATTCTGGCAGCAGAATTTTATTGAAAGTTTGGAGCAAAAGATAAGCATGCTACAGCCACTCAAATGGACATGTGAGGACATGGATGGAAAGACAACAATATATACTTCATGGAACAATCAAAATCCACCCCAAAACTATCATGCTTTGTCCTACAACATCACACGAACATGGCATCGGAACGTTACAGATTTCAGACTTAGTGAAATTTCACTAAGTCCTAAAACAGCAATATCATCATAGCACACAAAAGAGCATGTTTAAGACATCTCGAAACTAAACATGGCAAAGGGTAAGCACCTCATCAAAATACATATGACGGTGATCCCGAAACACACAAGCATGCATCAAAGTGGTGAACACACCGATTACAACGAGCTCAACGAGAAGGCATTTCATAACAAGTAAAAACACAACATTTGAACATGGCACTTCGCAACGATGATAACAAGGAAACAATAAATCTACCATGCAACCTATCACACACAACACGTAGTTCGTGACGAGACGAACACGTGGACATGTCATTTGCATCGTTTGGACAAACGAGCTAAAAGATATCACATGTCAAAGGTGGCATGAAAAAATAACACAACAGCAGTTTATATCAAGATGCCCTCTTGCAACAGCAAAACAAGTGTCAAGATGACATCTAACATGCATGACTACAACAGGTAAAATGTAGAGGGCAACTCCACGAACATCTGGACATGCTACACGCGCAAAACGGAGCAACAGGCACCAAACTAGAGCAGTTTAAAGATTGCATCTCAGATCAGGAATAAAAAGGACTTAGTGGGAAAAGAGTCAACCTAAATCCAGATCCGGATGAACAGTGTCGGGCCTCGGTGAACAGTGGCGGCGGAGGCCCAGATCTGGAACGGAGGAGCTGGCGCGGTGGATCCGGCCCAGCCGCGGAGAGGCACCGGCCCGCGTGCGGAGGCGGTGCTGGTGCGGTGGCCCACGGTGGCCGGGGCAGAGGCCCACAGCGGCGGCTGGCGGCGGCGTACTGGAGTGGGCCGGCCCGTGCGCTGGCTGGAGAGGCGAGGCCCGGCGCGGAGAGAAGAGCGGCGCGAGCGCCCGGCGGCTCGGAGGCGCACCGCTGGCGGGAGGGAGTGGGAGCCCGCGGTGGCGAGGCCCACGAGGGCGATGCGGCCCGCGCGGTACTGGCGGTGAAGTGTGGACCTCCCCTGGGCTGGCGGCGGCGTACGGGCCAGCCCGAAGAGGCGAGCGGTGCGAAGCGGAGTCGGCCCGGTCGGTCGATCGACCGGCGCGGTCGATCGCGCGGGAGGAGATCGCGGGGAGCGGCGGGCGTTGACCGCAGCGTTTCCTTCGATGGACGGCGCGGCTGGAGCGAAGGGACCGATGGATCCACTCGGGATCCGGGCAGGTTTTTCTGGATCTGAAGCTAGAAAAGAAAAAAAAAGGAGAGGAACTAGAGGAGGAAGAAGAAGGGGATAGAGATGCCCAAAAATAGACTAGGGGGGTCTATTAGTAGCAGAAATTTTAGGGTTAAGAGGAGTTTTAGGGCGCTAGGAGCCCTCCGATCGCGATCCGACGGATCCGATCGCGGGGGCTAATTTAAGAGGCCCAGACGGAGATAAAAGAAAGCAGTAGGGGTATTTTCGGGACACGAAGCGAAGGCACTTCGGGCCCACACGGACAACGGAGGGAAAAGTCAACGGAGTCCAAACGAGACGAGACTTGAGAGACGGGTTGCACACAACAAAACAACAACACACAACACAACCTCACGGCACACCGGTAACGAAAAACGCCCGAACAACAAAGTAGGCCTACGGGACGTCACGGACACGTGAGGGAGCTCCGGAACGCGAAACGGACAACGGGAAGAAACACACGGAACCGGATGCAACCCACAACACAGATGTAATGCAATGCACATGTCTACATGATATGAATGAATGCCACACACTCACACCACAAAACGACGAAAGCCCGAAAGACAAAGAACCCGAAATGGAAATAGATGAAGCCGGAGATTTATTATAAGCCCAAAAGGGAAAGTATTACATCCGGGGCATTACACCGAGCCTCCGCAACCCTAGGCCTCCTTTCTCCTCCTCCCTCTTTCCCTCACGCCGCCACCCAGGTAAGCGCCCGCGCGCACCCGCACCGCTCGCCATGGCCGGCCCGATCCCGAGCTCGCCACCGGCTTAGAGTCATCACCGTCCTCCTCGCCGTCGTCCACGCGCAAGCGCACGCCACCCCGAGCCGTTCTGGAGCGGATCTAGGCCCCAGGACGACGAACCCGACGCCAGCGCCGCCTGCTTCCCCTCCGTCGTCGACGAACACCGACAGCACCAAGGTTCAGAGCTCGCTGTCCTCCTCTCCGGCGCGCCTCCATCGGCTCCTTCTTGTCCAAGGGTAAGGAGGTACTCCCTGCTCCTCCCTGCCTTTTGCGCATCATCGTTAGTCCCCTGTGCTTGTCGCCGTAGCCATGCCGTCGTCGTGCTCTCGGTGCCCCCCATCTTTCTGAACTTGTAGTCGTCGCGCGCTTCAGTTAGTCACGTAGGTAGGCGCTTCGCTGCTCTGGACCCGCAACTAGTCGCAGCAGCTCCGCCGCACGATCCCGCACGCCCGCCGCTCGCCGCCGACCCGCCTAGGCCTTGCTGTCGCATAGAGCTCCGCCGCCGCAGATCTGTCGAGAGCTCGTCGCCGTTGTTGTAGTGGTTGTTAGGTGCTGCGAGTGCTTCGAGTGGATGCGGCACTCCCCCAGGAGCGCACCGCAACACTCCGCCGTCCCTTTAGGTCGCCGGAGCAGCTCCGACGAGCCTCTGCTTTTCTTCAGCCGCTGCATCTTCAGTTATTTCTTCAGACTTTGCGCCTGTATTCTGTCGAGAACCAACTGCCTAGCTGATGGCTTCTCGCCCCTCGTTGGTTACCCCAAGTGGAAGGTTTGAGATGCAGTGTAGCGGTAGTTTTCCCTTGGCAAAGATACCAAGGATCGAATCCCCTGAGACTCCGAGGGTCAACAAGAAGGTGTCAACCGCTAGCGGCGCAACTTAGCGATTGATAGGACCTGCACACAGATACAAATAACTTTGCTCCCAACGAGTACAGAGAGGTTGTCAATCCCTCCGGCCTTGTCGTTTACAAAGGATCAAACGCAAGAGATAATAGTGATAGGTATGACTACAACTAGTAAGTAAGAACAGGAAGTAAATAACGGGTGTGATCAGTGATGGTAATATGGATCGGGGTCCCATGATGTTCACTAGTGATGTCTCTCTCCCAAAAGACGATAAAACAGCTAAGCGAGGTAAACGAATTACAGCTGGGCAATTGACAGGATTATGTGCGCAAACCAATGCTAACTATGCTGCAAAGAAAGGTAGAGGCTCAAAAGCATGGGCGGTACGCCAAGGCAAGTAGACCGAAATCCATCTGCATCTACTACTAATCATCCACCTTGAGATATCTATCCAGAACATCTCGCTGGTATTAAGTTGCGAGTCCCACCCATAGTGTAAACTCAAAGCAATGGACAACTGCATTAAAAGAACTTTGCGTAAAGTAAACAATCCTTGCACCCGCAAGTACAAGCACCGTTGTTTTCCCCCTTGTGGCAACAACACATCCCCTAGACTCATGTTTCTGTCACTCAAGCTAGTCATCGAGGGGCATGAACCCACAATCAAGCATAACGTTCCCTCTTGGAGTTACTACCTACTACTTGGCCAAAGCAATAAACAGCAACGGAGAACATGCAAGAATTACTCAAGAACATAAATATAAAAGAGGTAAATCAAATATATTACTCACACACAATCTGAACATAATCTCATAATCCATCGGATCCCAGCAAACTCATCATAGCAACAGCATAAGGATTACATATGTGCCTCGATCATGTAGGGCAGCTCACGAGGTCTAATCGATGAAGGACAAAGAGGGGAGGAGAACATCACATAGCTACTGGTCATGGACCCATGGTCCAAGGGAGACTACTCACAACTCATCCGGGAGGCGTCCATGGTGGTGGAGAAGCTCCCGATGGTGATCCTCCCCTCTAGCAGAGTGCCGGGAAGAGTTCTCCTGGTGCTCCCGATCTTGGAAGCGCGGCGGCGGCGGAACAGAGATGAGATCGCGAAAAAGGGTTCCGTCCTCGAGGGTTTCGGGACGCGGTGTAAATATATGCCAAAGGGGGGCGTCAGAAGAGGCCAGGGGGGCCCAGGCGCCCTGGCGGCGCGGCCAGGAGGGGGGCCGCCCCCTCTGGCCGCCTGGAGCCCTGGTGGCCCCCCTCTGGCCCTACTTTGGCCGCATGGAAGCTTCCGGAACGCTGATTTTTTATATATTTTTCTCGGGATTTTTCTGGCAATTTACGTAATGGGAAAACCTGAAATACAAAAACAGCAGAAAACAGAAACTGGCACTGGGGTGCACTAAGTTAATAGGTTAGTCCAAATATGATCAAAAGTGTATGGAAGTGCATAAATATCATAGCAATATCACACAAATAAGGCATGGAGCAAGCAGAAATTATAGATACGTTTTGGACGTATCACTAGCCCAGTGGTTAGTTCCTTCGATAGTTAGCAGCGCAGCGTGGGTTCGAATCCGTGCGGGGGCAGTGGGTTTTCGCCCCCCCCCCCTTTTTGTTTTCGCAAGAGCCTGACAGGCAGGCCCCACCTGCCAGCCACTCAGCCACGCGCACCCGCTGGTGCCACCTCAGTGCAGCTGGGTCCACTAGTGAGTGCCTCTGGCTAGTATAGGCCTGGGTCAATTTGACCTCTCCACCTATTTTCTTTTCTGTTTTTGTTTTTGTTTTTCTTTTGCTGCGTTTTTCTTTGTTTAATTAATATCTGTTGATATGTGCCTCTGATGGAAATAAGTTGTATATGTAAAATGCTTAGTTTTTCATGTAGATTATGAATATGCTGTTTGTTGCCATGTTTAAAAACTTTTAAAGTGATGTTTGAATTTATTCTTGTTTGAAAAATGCTTAAACTTGGAAAAATTATAACTAAATAATTACAACTCCAAATGTAACAAACTTTATATGCATTTGGGGTGGAAAATGTGTAGAATATTATGGTGCTGTTGTTTAGCATGTTTAACAACTTCATAGCAGAAGTTTTTCAGATCTGTCCCAATTGCATTTAATTAATTATGGGAGTTTCTGGAAAATGTTGTTTGTTATTTCCAGCCCATTTAAATGTGCTAGCATGTTGCTGTAATATTAGTTGCACCCTTGCCATGTTAACCAACCCCTTTAAACTTGTTGGGTGCTTGCTTGAATAATCTACATAAACTTGATAGTATTGTTTTTTTTGCTTGTTTTTTCATGTGAGTGTTCTTGTTTTGCTATGATGTCATTGCACTCTTGTGACCCTAGGCCATGCATATTTTCTTCCCATGTCCATATGCATCATGTTCATGCATCATGTGTTTGAGCATTGCATGAAGTTTGATTGTTGTTCCGGTGTTGCTTGTTGTATTGGTTAGAGCCCGGTGACGATTTGGAGTACGAGGTTCCTACCGAGGCTGAGTTTGAGGAGCAAGGTTACGATCCCTCCGTGGAATCAACAAGCAAGATGACCATACCCAGATATCACTACTATCTTTGCCTATGCTAGATGTCTCGCTCTTTAGATATTGCCTCGATGCCTATGTCTGTTTGTCAGCCCTCCTATTGTTGCCATGGAACTCTCTAACCACCCACCTAGTAAACCGTTGTTTGGCTACGTAAGCTTCGCTCAGCCCCTCTTATAGCATTGTTAGTTGCTGGTGAAGACTTGAAGATTCTTGCTCCGTGATGAAGTTATTATTTGGTTATCACAATATATAAAATGTTAAACTAAATCATCTATATATTGGTAATGGGTGGAAGGCTAAGCCTCTTGCTTGGTGTTTTGTTCCACTCATGCCACCCTAGGAACCGTTAAACCGGTGTTATGTTCCTTGATTTTGCGTCCCTAACACGGTTGGGGTTTATGGGCCCCCCTCGATAACTCGCTTAGTGCTAAAGCTTTTCCAGCAAGGCCCAACATTGGTTTCACATTTGCCTAATAACTAATACTTGCATAGGGCGGTGCAAACCCGAGTTCTTAATTAACAACCCGGGCCAGTGCTCCTCATGAGTGTTGGTCCAAACTGAGCGAACTGCAGGGCCACCTTGGGAAAACCCGAGGGCTGGAATTTTCCAGTAGGCTGACCTATCCGGTCGTGGCCTGGGACGAGACACGCGCGGCTACTATCAGGGTGTCGGCACGTCGGGAGGTCTTGCTGGATTAGTTTTACCTTTGTCGGAATATCTTGAGCACGGGATTCCGAGAATACTCGGGTCTTCCCACCTTGGAGTTGCGACTCCGCAGATCGTGAGCTTGTGATGGCCTAAGTTGGGACACCCCTGCAGGTTTTGATCTTTCGAAAGCCGTGCCTGCGGTTATGCGGCTGTAATGCCCAGGATGGAGCTATATCTCCTACGTGTCGAGGCACGACTTAGAGACATAACCCCATGCTGGAATGATCGCAAGTTTGATATCTTTGCACAACTCATGTAAAAGATGGGGATGGAAAACATAAAATAGTTGGCTTACACTCGCCACGTCACACAAATACAATACATGTCCAAATCATCATTCAATAAAACATCACAGCCCTCTAAGGGTAAAATCCAAATAACAAGATACCAAACATAATTTAAATCCACAGGTCGGATCGAATCCTAGTAGAAGTCTCCACTACTGATCATCCGGATAACGAACATAGTATCGACTACGCTCCTCGTCATACTCCCAGTCTAGCTCGGTGCCATCACCTGGATAGCTCACCATCGGACCTGCATCTGGTGTGGTGAAGTAACTGTGAGCCACAGAGGACTCAGCAATCCCGTTCCCGGGTAACAAGACTATTTAAGCCTTGGGTGAGGATAAGGCTGAAGAAAAGAATAAGTGTCTGCAGCAACAACTAGCACTAGCTTACGTGAAGGAGTGCGAGAAGAGAAGTGCCTCGGTCGAGAGGTGATCACGAAGTGATCCTAGCTAAAGCTCAACAAACATAACCCCACCGTGTTCAACTCCTGAATCCCTATTCGGAAATTGACAGTCACGGTACACACGCTGGTAGTGTATTAGAACAATGTGTCAAGTTATCTACAACCGGATATTAAGGCTAATCCAGCAAATCCTCCCGGCGTGTCGACACCCTGATAGTAGCCGCGCGTATCTAAGTCTCAGGACACGACCGGATGAGTCATCCTACAGGTGTATGCCAGATACCTCGGGTTTCCCCAAGGCGGCCCCGCAGTCTGCTCGTTTCGGACCAACACTCATGTGGAGCACTGGCCCGGGGTTGTTGATTAAGAAAGAGGGTTAATTACTCCCTATGCAAGTTGTTTAGTTATTAGGCAAATAGTACCAATGTTGGGACTTGCTGGAAAAGACTTAGCACTTAGCGGTTTATCGAGGGGGTCCCATACACCCCAACCGTGTTAGGAACGCATAATCAAGGAACATAACACCGGTTTATACGGTTCCTAACGGCATGAGTGGAACAAATCACCAAGCAAAAGGCTTAGCCTTCCACCCTTGCCAATATATAGATGATTTCATTTTGAAGCATTTATATAGTGTGATATAACCCAACAAACTTCAACATGAAGCAAGCATCTTCAATCTTCACCTGCAACTAGTAATGCTATAAGAAGGGCTGAGCAAAGCGTACTTAGCCAAGCAACGGTTTGCATAGGTAGGGTGGTTAAACATGGTCATGGTTACAAGTAGGAGGCTGACAAGAAAGACATGGGCATCGAGGCAAAACTATAGAGCGGAACTACTAGCAATAGGCAACGATAGTAATGTTATCGGGGTTCGGTCATCTTGCCTGAAGTGTAGTCGTTCGGATCGTAAGAAGGGTCCTCGTGCTCAACCTCGTTGGTAACCTCGTGCTCGTACTCGTACTCGGTCTCAGCTTCCGGCTGTAAACAATACAATCACACAAGGCACGAATCAACAAGATGCAATGCGCACTCGAAAATGATGGATGCATGATGGGTGCACTAAGGGAGCACACGGAGCACGGAAAAATAGCACTCAAGCAAATCACTTCAAAACATGGCAACAACAGGAGATTATGAATCTACACGGAAAACCAATCAAGTTTCATATAAGACTCGCTCAAAACGGAGCTACGGGCTAAAAGTTATGCCCGAAACAAGAAATAGGCGAAAGCTGAAAATTACAGCAACATAGCAACTTCGAAGCACTAGAAAAATAAGCTACAACACTCAAACAACATGGCAAAGAGCATTAAAATAAACTAGACATATCCTACAGCAAATAAGTCCAAAGGTGCACCCCCAAAGGAGCCACGGATCAATAGCAACAAGCTTGGACATGTTGAACTTGACAATAAAATTCTGACAGCAGAATTTTATTGAAACTTTGGAGCAAAAGTTAAATATGCTACAACCACTTAAATAAGCATGTGAGAACATGAATGGAAAGCCAACAATATATACTACAAGGAACCATCAAGATCCACCCCAAAACTATCATGGTTTGTCCTAGAGCCGCAAGCAAACATGGCATCGGAACATTACAGATTTCAGACTTAGTGAAATTCCACTAAGTGTTAAAACAGCAGTTTCATCATGGCATCTATAAGAGCAAGTTTAAGTCACCTCGAAACTAAACATGGCAAGTGGTAAGCACCACATCAAAGTACACATGATGGTGATCCCGAAACATACAAGCATGCATCATGGAGATAAAAAGACGATAGCAATGAGCTCAACAAGATGGCATTTCATAACAAGTGAAACAACATCACAGCCACATGGCACTTTGCAACGAAGATATCCATGGAAAGAATAAATCTATCATGCAACCTAACACAAACAACATGTAGAGCAGGGCAAGACGAACACGTGGACATGTCATTTGCATCATTCGGACAAACGAGCTAAAAGATATCACTATGCAAAGATGGCATAAAAACAACACATAGCAGCAGTTTATAACGGGATGCACTCTTGCAACATAAAAATAAGCATCTAGATGATCTCTAACATGCATGGCACAATGGAATGAATCGTAGTGCTAGTCACCACGAACGTCTGGACACCTCATTTGCGCAAAACGGATCACCACACTAAAAGTTATCACAGTTCTAAAAATGCATCATACAACAAATCACAGGGATTAGATCTAGGGTTTTGAGGTCAACCTCAGATCTGGAATTGCAAACGGGCTGGATCGGGCCCGATCTGACGAACGGTGGAGGCGGCTGGGCCTTCGGCGGCTTCGGCCCAGCGAGGAGCGGTGCGGATGGGCCGAGGAGGCGGCTGGCGATCGGCGGTCGCCTGGCGGAGTAGGTGGGCCGGCTGGGAGGATGGCGACGGCCCACCCGAGCGCCGAAGGGAGGCGTTCCTCCAGGCGGACGGAGAGGCGGTTGGGCCCGCGGTGGCGCTAGAGGGGTCCTGGGCCTCGGGCCTGCAACAGAGGGGGGCCCAACGGTTGGCGGGGCGAAGCGGCCCAGGAAGCGGTCGCGGCCTGGCGGCGATCGGCGGTAGGGGCGATGCGACTCGGTGGAGGGAGGCCGGCGGGAGATGGAACGGGCCGCCTGGGGTCGGTGGCGACCGGGCCTTCGGGCTCGCTGCGGGAGGCTGGCGATGCGGCGTTCGGCCGAGCGAAGGGGCGGTCGGTGCGCTTCGATGCGCCGCTCTGGCCCAGGCGATCGAGCGAGGGAAGCTGGCGATGTGGAGGCCCGAGCGGGATCTGGAGCGATGCGTTGACCTGGATCGATTCTAGATCAGATCGAGGAGAGGGGTCGCGGGCGCTGTTCCAGGCGCGACGGCGGCTGCCTGAACGAGGCCGGCGGAGGGATTCGAGGAGGACTAGCCAAGTGGCGATTTGGATCTGTCCAAGCACGGAAATTGAGGAGAGGAGGGGCTAGAGGTAGGAGGAGGGGATTTAGGCTGCCAAAAATGGCATGGGGGATGTTTATATAGGGTAGGTGCTACGGTTTGAGGGATTTGGGGTGTTTTGGAGCCCTCCGATCGCGATCCGACGGATCCGATCGCGAGGGGAGTTAGGATGGGCCAAGAGGAGGGAAGTGGGCTGTTGGAGGGGTGCCTTGGTCCTCAAAGTGGAGGCACTTTGAGCCCACACGAATAACTGTTGGGTTAGCAAACGGACTCGAAACGCGACGAGATTTGACAGGCGGGTTACTCACACCAAAACAACAACACACGACAAGTCTCGCGCCAAATCGGTAACGTTACACGGCCAAACACCAAAGTAGGCCTACGGGACGCCACGGACACGTGAGGTAGCTCCGGAACGCGAAACGGACAACGAGAAGGAACGCGTGGAACCGGATGCAACCGACAACACAAATGCAATGCGATGCATATGACTACATGATATGAATGAATGCCACACACGCACACGACAAAACGACGAAAACCCGAAAGACAAAGAACCCGAAATGGAATAGATGAAGCTGGAGATATATTATATGCCCAAAAGGGAAAGTATTACATCCGGGGCATTACAAACTCTCCTCTACTACAAAAAGATCTCGTCCCGAGATCTAGGACTGGAAAAAGGAAGGGTACTCGGAACGAAGATGATCTTCTCGTTCCCACGTAGCTTCTCGGTCGGTGTGATGTGACCACTTGACTTTCAAGAATTTGATGGACTTGTTGCGGGTCTTGCGCTCGGTTTCTTCGAGAATAGCAACTGGATGCTCTCGGTAGGACAAGTCTTGTTGAAGATCAATCTCTTCAAACGAAATCATGCGTTCAGGTGCCTTAAAGCATTTGCGGAGTTGAGACACATGGAACACATCATGAACATTGGCGAAGTTGGAAGGGAGCTCAAGTTGATAGGCTAGATCGCCTCTTTTGCCAAGAATCTTGAAAGGCCCGACGTATCTAGGAGCAAGCTTTCCTTTGATACCGAATCTTTGGGTGCCTTTCATCGGAGACACACGGAGATAAACATGATCTTCAATGTTGAAGGCCAAATCACGATGCTTGCCGTCATAGTAGCTCTTCTGACGCGACTGAGCGGCCTTGAGATTCTCACGTATGACTTTGCACATCTCTTCGGCTTCTGAGATCAAGTCATTGCCAAGAAGTTGACGTTCGCCTGTTTCAGACCAGTTGAGAGGGGTACGGCACTTTCTGCCATAGAGGATTTCAAACGGAGCTTTGCCTGCACTTGCTTGAAAGCTGTTGTTGTAAGAGAACTCGGCAAATGGAAGGCAATCTTCCCATTTCATGCCAAAAGAGATGACACAGGCTCTGAGCATGTCTTCTAGAATCTAATTCACTCGCTCGACTTGACCACTAGTCTGAGGGTGAAAGGCAGTGCTGAACCTGATCTTAGTGCCCATGGCGGACTGAAAGGAGTCCCAAAACTTTGAAGTGAACAAACTTCCACGGTCTAAGGATATAACTTGAGGAATGCCATGTAAAGACACAATTCTGGAAGTGTACAACTCTGCCAATTGAGCTGCATTGATGGATTCCTTGACTGGAAGGAAGTGAGCGACTTTGGTAAGCTTGTCAATCACCACGAAGATAGAATCATTCCCTCTCTTGGACTTAGGAAAGCCAGTCACGAAATCCATTTCAATGTGGTCGAATTTCCACTCGGGAATAGGAAGGTTGGAGAAGACCGGCTGGACGTTGATGTTCTGCTTTCACTCTTCTGCAAACATCACATTCATTCACGAATTGGGCAATCTCCCGTTTCATGCGTGTCCACCAGTAAGATTGCTTGAGGTCTTGGTACATCTTGGAACTGCCAGGATGAATGGAAAGGAGAGAATCATGTGCTTCTTCCATTATGAGCTTCCTGAGATCACCTTTGGGAACAACGAGTCTGTCCTCGAAGAACAAGGTGTCTCTCTCATCAACACAAAAGCACTTGTATTTTGGAGTTCCCTTTGCAATACCATGTTTCACCTTCTGCACCATGGCATCACTGAGTTGGGCCTCACGGACCTGATCTTCCAAGGTAGGAGCAATTTGAAGATTTGCAAGAAAACCCTGCGGAACAACTTGGAGGTTGAGTTTCCTAAATGCTTCACAAAGCTCAGGCTGAAACGGCTTGATAAGAAGGCTGTTGCAATATGCCTTTCTGCTCAAAGCATCTGTAATCACATTCGCCTTGCCAGGAGTGTATTCAATGCTGGGATCATACTCTTGGATCATTTCAACCCAACGAGTCTGGCGGAGGTTCAGATTCGGCTGTGTGAAGATGTACTTCAAGCTCTTGTGATCGGTGAAGATGTCGACTTTTCTGCCCAACAACAGATGTCTCCACGTAATCAAAGCATGTACCACAGCTGCTAGCTCGAGATCATGTGTGGGATAGTTCTTCTCACTTGGCTTCAGCTGACGAGAAGTGTATGCCACAATTCTCTTATCTTGTATAAGCACACCACCAAGTCCTTGAAGAGAAGCATCACAGAATACTTCATAGGGCTTGGACTCATCTGGAGGAGTAAGAACTGGAGCAGAGACAAGCTTTTCTTTGAGAGTTTTGAATGCCACTTCACACTCTAGAGACCAAAAGTATTTGACATTCTTCTGAAGCAAGTTGGAAAGAGGCTTGGCAATCTTGGAGAAGTTCTCAACGAACCTTCTGCAATAGCTGGCAAGACCAAGAAAACTGCGGAGTTGCTTGACGTTCTGAGGAGCTTCCCAGTTGACAATTGCTTCAACTTTCTCGGGGTTAACCGCAATGCCGTCAGCTGAGATGATATGACCCAGGTACAAAACCTTATCGAGCCAAAACTCGCACTTGGAGAACTTGGCATAGAACTTATGCTCACGGAGTCGATCAAGAACCAAACGTAAGTGCTTTTCATGATCTTTTTCATTCTTGGAAAACACCAGAATATCATCCAGATACACAAGCACAAACTCGCCAGTATAGGGGTTGAAAATGTAGTGCATCATTCTCGAGAAGGTAGGAGGAGCATTGGCGAGACCAAAGGACATGACGGTATACTCATATGAGCCGTAGCTCGTTCTGAAGGCAGTCTTGGGAATGTCTTGCTCGCGAATGCGAATTTGGTGATAGCCCATTCGGAGATCGAGCTTTGAGAACACTTTAGATCCTTTGAGCTGCTCGAAGAGTTCGTTGATGTTGGGGAGCGGATACTTGTTCTTTATTGTCTTCTTGTTCAATGGCCGGTAATCAACGCAGAGACGCTCCGTGCCATCTTTCTTCTTGACAAATAAGACACCACAGTCCCAAGGAGACGTACTAGGCCTGATGAGACCCATACGCTCCTGTTTATCAAGCTGCTTCTTCAATTCCTTCAATTCATCAGGAGAGAGCTTGTACGGACGCCGGCATGCTGGCTCAGTACCCGGCTCGAGTTCAATGACGAATTCCACCTGACGGTGTGGAGGCATGCCTGGAAGTTCTTCAGGAAAGACGTCTTGATATTCGTTAACCACCGGAATTTGAGATATGGCATTAATTTCGCCCTTATCATTGAGAGAGAAAAGCCTGATAGTGTTATCCCTGGAGGCAAAGATAATCACATCTTCTTCAGGATGAGTCATCTTGACTTCCTTCTGTGCACAATCAATGTGAGCATCATGCTGAGAAAGCCAATCCATTCCGAGGATGAGGTCAATGTCGGAATTACCAAGAACCACCGGTTTAGCCAGAAAGCGATAATCACTCATGCGAATAGAAACATTCGGAGCAAAAATATTAGAAGTCATGCACTTGCCCGGAGAAATTACTTGCAACCTCTGAGGCAGACTTTGGATGTCAACATTATACTTGGATGCGAATGGTTGAGACATGAAAGAACATGAAGCACCCGAATCAAACAACACTTTAGCTGGAAAAGAGTTAACTGAGAGGTTACCCAAAATCACATCAGAAGAATTCTCCGCTTGTGCTGTATTCATCAGATTGACCCTTGCTGCCTTTGGATCATGCTTGACAATAGCCGAACTGACAGGTGGAGGAGGTGGAAGACGCTTCGGGTTGGGGCACTTGTTGGCATAGTGATCCTTCTTGCCACACTTGTTGCACACCACTTCTGAGAGAGGACGGAAATGAGAGCCACTCGACTTGGAGCCTTGAGACTGAAACTGATTCCTCGACTGGTTGCTCGGGTTGGGTGGGTGGGAGAAACCACGTCCACCGGAGTTCTTGTTGCTGTTGGAGTTGTTGTATGGAGCTCGAATCACTGGAGGAGGAGGAAGCCAAAATTTCTGTTGTTTCGCAGCCAACTGAGACGATGAGGAAGAGTGAACGGCATCTCGAATTCTCTTTTTAGAAGCCTCCATCTTAAGCTGAGCTGCCTGTTGTTTCAAAGCCATGTTATAGAATTTGTCGAATTCATCGGGCTCAAACAAGGTGAGAGCAAGTTGAAGTTCATCTTTCATACCTCCACGGAACTGGTAGATTTTGCTCTTGGCGTCAGGAATGTCTTGCTTAGCATAGCGGGCGAGGTTTTGGAACTTGACATTATACTGGTAGACTGTCATAGAGCCCTGCTTCAGGTTGCGGAATTGCTCACGCATACCCTCGATGACACTTGTAGGAATGTGGTGAGAGCGAAAGTCCTTGCAGAAATTCTCCCAAGAGATCACACGACCTGGCCTGGAGTCTTTGTACTGCTGCCACCAGTCAGCTGCTTGGTCTTTGAGTTGGAAGGCTGCAAACTTCACATAATCCTCTTCTCTTACGTTACTGCACTCAAAATGCTTCTTTATGTCGGTTAACCAATCTTCAGCATCAAGAGGGTCGACACAGAAACTGAAAGCTTTTGGATTATTGGCCAAGAACTGGTTGAGGGTAGCATGGTGCTGCTGGTTGAAGAAGTTGCCTTGATTCCCTGGAACACCCTGATTAGCTTGATTAGCTTGCATCTGCTGCATCATCTGCATCAACATCTGGGTGTTCTGAGTTGTAGTCTGCATAATCGCTCTCCAAGCCTCAGACGGAGGAGGAGGGGAAGAAGGACGATCTGGGACCTCTTCATCCTCTGGGTTAGCGTTGGGAACCCTTTTCGGAGCCATCCTGAAAGAGATGACCACGAATCAGCAATTGATTGACAGAAGGTATAAGCTGAATCAATGGAATGAATTGCAACAAGTCTTCACAATAATCATTCGAACAATAGGAACGAATGAAATCATTCGAACAAGAGGAACGAATGAAATTCTCAGTTAAATGATAACATCAATCTTCACGAGAAGCCACATAGGGGACAAAGGTAACTAAGAAAAACAACAAGGTACGGACGGGAACAAACACAAGATAGGAGCTTCGTTCTAACATCTTTGTGCTGAAAGCATATGAACGCGTTACGAAAGGGTTTTGCAATCCCCGGATCAGCATAGCCAAGGACCCTTTAAGATGCAACTCCCGATCGGAACATCGGTCATAATACCACTTCACTCAATGTAGAACCCCGAACTCGCTAACCTGCATTCGTTGGAAGAATGCCTACGATCTACTGGATAAACCCACCTATGAATTTCCGAAAGATTCCAGTTATGCAATCACGTGTTGGGGATACAGGGGAAGCACCGCGCAATCAACTCTAAACCTACATCCAGCTGTATCCATCCTTCAACACATATCCAGTCTTTCTCGGAAACTGTTTACCTCGGACCTTCGAAAAGCATCCACTATAACAAGCTATGGCAATACTCCCGAACTACCTCCCCAGTACTGGGTGATGTCGGGGTTATCTTGCCACTAACCGTATAGGAGAGATTTTCGATGTCGGCCGTCTTAAGTATTTAGTACTGCCGCGATATGCTTGTGACGACAATACCCCGAAGCTCAACTCCCCGGGACACCGCCACAACCCCTAATGTCAGGAGGCATCGAGAACAATATTCTCGTCACAAGAACATCGAAACAATCCCAGAATACTCGCGAGATTCCTAAAAAAAAATTGGTGCAATTTTTGAAGATAGAAGAGACAAGAATAGTCGTCAGGAGTCCTCACCAGAGAGAAAGGAGATGAGAAGCAAAGAATTCCTACTCTTCGATATAAATATAGGACTCAAAATATTTTCAGTGTGTGCCTAGACTCGACCGTCAACGATTCGATCAATCAGTGGGGGCTCCTAGGTCGGAGAAGGCTCTGATACCAACTTGTAATGCCCAGGATGGAGCTATATCTCCTACGTGTCGAGGCACGACTTAGAGACATAACCCCATGCTGGAATGATCGCAAGTTTGGTATATTTGCACAACTCATGTAAAAGATGGGGATGGAAAACATAAAATAGTTGGCTTACACTCGCCACGTCACACAAATACAATACATGTCCAAATCATCATTCAATAAAACATCACAGCCCTCTAAGGGTAAAATCCAAATAACAAGATACCAAACATAATTTAAATCCACAGGTCGGATCGAATCCTAGTAGAAGTCTCCACTACTGATCATCCGGATAACGAACATAGTATCGACTACGCTCCTCGTCATACTCCCAGTCTAGCTCGGTGCCATCACCTGGATAGCTCACCATCGGACCTGCATCTGGTGTGGTGAAGTAACTGTGAGCCACAGAGGACTCAGCAATCCCGTTCCCGGGTAACAAGACTATTTAAGCCTTGGGTGAGGATAAGGCTGAAGAAAAGAATAAGTGTCTGCAGCAGCAACTAGCACTAGCTTACGTGAAGGAGTGCGAGAAGAGAAGTGCCTCGGTCGAGAGGTGATCACGAAGTGATCCTAGCTAAAGCTCAACAAACATAACCCCACCGTGTTCAACTCCCGAATCCCTATTCGGAAATTGACAGTCACGGTACACACGCTGGTAGTGTATTAGAACAATGTGTCAAGTTATCTACAACCGGATATTAACAAGCTCCCATCTGCCACATAACTGCGGGCACGACTTTCGAAAGTTCATAACCCTGCAGGGGTGTTCCAACTTGACCCATTACAAGCCCACGATCCGCGGAGTCGCAACTCCAAGGTGGGAAGACCCAAGTATTCTCGGAATCCCGTGCTCAAGATACTCCGAACTAAGGTAAGGCTAATCCACCAAATCCTCCCGGCGTGTCAACACCCTGATAGTAGCGCGCGTATCTAAGTCTCAGGACACGACCGGATGAGTCATCCTATAGGTGTATGCTAGATACCTCGGGTTTCCCCAAGGCGGCCCCGCAGTCTGCTCGTTTCGGAACAACACTCATGTGGAGCACTGGCTCGGGGTTGTTGATTAAGAAAGAGGGTTAATTACTCCCTATGCAAGTTGTTTAGTTATTAGGCAAATAGTACCAATGTTGGGACTTGCTGGAAAAGACTTAGCACTTAGCGGTTTATCGAGGGGGTCCCATACACCCCAACCGTGTTAGGAACGCATAATCAAGGAACATAACACCGGTTTATACGGTTCCTAACGGCATGAGTGGAACAAATCACCAAGCAAAAGGCTTAGCCTTCCACCCTTGCCAATATATAGATGATTTCATTTTGAAGCATTTATATAGTGTGATATAACCCAACAAACTTCAACATGAAGCAAGCATCTTCAATCTTCACCTGCAACTAGCAATGCTATAAGAAGGGCTGAGCGAAGCGTACTTAGCCAAGCAACGGTTTGCATAGGTAGGGTGGTTAAACATGGTCATGGTTACAAGTAGGAGGCTGACAAGAAAGACATGGGCATCGAGGCAAAACTATAGAGCGGAACTACTAGCAATAGGCAAAGATAGTAATGTTATCGGGGTTCGGTCATCTTGCCAGAAGTGTAGTCGTTCGGATCGTAAGAAGGGTCCTCGTGCTCAACCTCGTTGGTAACCTCGTGCTCGTACTCGTACTCGGTCTCAGCTTCCGGCTCTAAACAATACAATCACACAAGGCACGAATCAACAAGATGCAATGCGCACTCGAAAATGATGGATGCATGATGGGTGCACTAAGGGAGCACACGGAGCACGGAAAAATAGCACTCAAGCAAATCACTTCAAAACATGGCAGAAATAGGAGATTATGAATCTACACGGAAAATCAATCAAGTTTCATATAAGACTCGCTGAAAACGGAGCTACGGGCTAAAAGTTATGCCCGAAACAAGAAATAGGCGAAAGCTGAAAATTACAGCAACATAGCAACTTCGGAGCACTAGAAAAATAAGCTACAGCACTCAAACAACATGGCAAAGAGCATGAACATAAACTAGACATATCCTACAGCAAATAAGTCCAAAGGTGCACCCCCAAAGGAGCCACGGATCAATAGCAACAAGCTTGGACATGTTGAACTTGACAATAAAATTCTGACAGCAGAATTTTATTGAAACTTTGGAGCAAAAGTTAAATATGCTACAGCCACTTAAATAAGCATGTGAGAACATGAATGGAAATCCAACAATATATACTACAAGGAACCATCAAGATCCACCCCAAAACTATCATGGTTTGTCCTAGAGCAGCAAGCAAACATGGCATCGGAACATTACAGATTTCAGACTTAGTGAAATTCCACTGAGTGTTAAAACAGCAGTTTCATCATGGCATCTATAAGAGCAAGTTTAAGTCACCTCGAAACTAAACATGGCAAGTGGTAAGCACCACATCAAAGTACACATGATGGTGATCCCGAAACATACAAGCATGCATCATGGAGATAAATACAACGATAGCAATGAGCTCAACAAGATGGCATTTCATAACAAGTGAAACAACATCACAGCCACATGGCACTTTGCAACGAAGATATCCATGGCAAGAATAAATCTATCATGCAACCTAACACAAACAACATGTAGAGCAGGGCAAGACGAACACGTGGACATGTCATTTGCATCATTCGGACAAACGAGCTAAAAGATATCACTATGCAAAGATGGCATAAAAACAACACATAGCAGCAGTTTATAACGGGATGCACTCTTGCAACATAAAAATAAGCATCTAGATGATCTCTAACATGCATGGCACAATGGAATGAATCATAGTGCTAGTCACCACGAACGTCTGGACACCTCATTTGCGCAAAACGGATCACCACACTTAAAGTTATCACAGTTCTAAAAATGCATCAGACAACAAATCACAGGGATTAGATCTAGGGTTTTGAGGTCAACCTCAGATCTGGAATTGCAAACGGGCTGGATCGGGCCCGATCTGACGAACGGTGGAGGCGGCTGGGCCTTCGGCGGCTTCGGCCCAGCGAGGAGCGGCGCGGATGGACCGAGGAGGCGGCTGGCGATCGGAGGTCGCCTGGCGGAGTAGGTGGGCCGGCTGGGAGGATGGCGACGGCCCACCCGAGCGCCGAAGGGAGGCGTTCCTCCAGGCGGACGGAGAGGCGGCTTGGGCCCACGGTGGCGCTGGAGGGGTCCTGGGCCTCGGGCCTGCAACGGAGGGGGGCCCGACGGCTGGCGGGGCGAAGCGGCCCAGGAAGCGGTCGCGGCCTGGCGGCGATCGGTGGTAGGGGCGATGCGGCTCGGTGGAGGGAGGCCGGCGGGAGATGGAACGGGCCGCCTGGGGTCGGTGGCGACCGGGCCTTCGGGCTCGCTGCGGGAGGCTGGCGATGCGGCGTTCGGCCGAGCGAAGGGGCGGTCGGTGCGGTTCGATGCGCCGCTCTGGCCCAGGCGATCGAGCGAGGGAAGCTGGCGATGTGGAGGCCCGAGCGGGATCTGGAGCGATGCGTTGACCTGGATCGATTCCAGATCAGATCGAGGAGAGGGGTCGCGGGCGCTGTTCCAGGCGCGACGGCGGTTGCCTGAACGAGGCCGGCGGCGGGATTCGAGGAGGACTAGCCAAGTGGCGATTTGGATCTGTCCAAGCACGGAAATTGAGGAGAGGAGGGGCTAGAGGTAGGAGGAGGGGATTTAGGCTGCCAAAAATGGCATGGGGGATGTTTATATAGGGTAGGTGCTAGGGTTTGAGGGATTTGGGGTGTTTTGGAGCCCTCCGATCGCGATCCGACGGATCCGATCGCGAGGGGAGTTAGGATGGGCCAAGAGGAGGGAAGTGGGCTGTTGGAGGGGTGCCTTGGTCCTCAAAGTGGAGGCACTTTGAGCCCACACGAATAACTGTTGGGTTAGCAAACGGACTCGAAACGCGACGAGATTTGACAGGCGGGTTACTCACACCAAAACAACAACACACGACAAGTCTCGCGCCAAACCGGTAACGTTACACGGCCAAACACCAAAGTAGGCCTACGGGACGCCACGGACACGTGAGGTAGCTCCGGAACGCGAAACGGACAACGGGAAGGAACGCGTGGAACCGGATGCAACCGACAACACAAATGCAATGCGATGCATATGACTACATGATATGAATGAATGCCACACATGCACACGACAAAACGACGAAAACCCGAAAGACAAAGAACCCGAAATGGAATAGATGAAGCCGGAGATATATTATATGCCCAAAAGGGAAAGTATTACATCCGGGGCATTACAGCGGCAGATGGGAATTTGTTAATATCCGGTTGTAGATAACTTGACACTATGTTCATAATACACTACCTGCGTGAGTAACCGTGACAGTCTCTTTCCGAAGGGGTTCGGGAAGTGAACACGGTGGGGTTATGGTTGACCGTGAGTAGTTAGGATCACTTCTTGATCAACTTCGCGATCGTTGGCACTTGTTCTCTTATCGCTCTAAACTCGTAAGTTAGTGCTTAGTGTTGCTGCAACCTTGTTTTAAGCCTTTTCCACACCTAAGGCTTTGATAGTATTGCTACCCGGGAACGGGATTGTTGAGTCCTCTGTGGCTCACAGATTCAACACAACACCAGATGCAGGTACCGTTGAGAACTACTCAGGGGGTGGTTCAGAGTTGTATTGGGAGTTCGATGAAGAACGTGGACGTTACTACGTGTCTTATCCCGAGGATCAGTAGGGCTCTTACTAGGATGATCAGGACCTTGTGTTGCTTTATTTATGGTATCTTTCATTTGGATTTTGTCCGTAGTCAGACTCTGATGTTATTTGGATGATGTATGTTAATGTATTTCATTGTGTGACGTGGCGAGTGTAAGCCAACTACTATTTTACACTTTCATCCCTGCTTTTACATGAGTTGTTGAAAGATACCATACTTGAGATCATTCTAGTATGTGATTATTGTTGAAAATAATAACCAGAAGGTTATTAGTGGAAATCCCCGCTCCCCATGTCATGGACGGTTCCAGGAACGTGGGAACCATCACGGCGGTTGCTTCCCTGCAACGACGCCTCTTCCCTGGAACGACGCCTCTTCCATGGAGTGGCGCCTCCTCAAACCATCGCATTCCTATAATGCGACTATTCCCTTGTATATAAGTGTACATCATCCATCAATAAAGAGGACAGTTTGATCATTTGCTTTTTTCGATCTCAAACACGTTATCAGCATTTTGCTCTCCAACGAGAGAAATAGGCCACCCGAGGCAGCGGTTATGTACGCCTAAAACGCCCGCCTGGGGAACCCGGTGCCTCCACGACCACAGCCCTCGAACAACAATGGCGAGCGGCCATGGCTTGCCCCAACGGCGTAACTTCCGAGCGGACGGTGTGGCTTCCGACCGGCCGGCATTGCTATACGCTCAGAGTTGGGCTAATTAGCACTAATCACTGAGTCAACCGGCCACTGCCTTGTTCTGCATAGAGAAGGGAATTTGTCAATAGATTGCTTATTTGATCTTCTCTGCTTGGGATTAATCAAAGATCCAATCATTGATTGTTTTTTCCTGAACGTCTTTGCACTTACGAGAATTGCTTCATCCGAGCATGTGGGCATGATGAGATGAAAGGATTGCTGAAGCATCAACGGAAAGAAAATCATGGTTCGAAGAAGAGAAAGCTTCAATCAAGAACGCATCAACCAGTCATGCAAAGGGGAGAAGAAGGTACCATGTCATTTTCTAATTTCCTTGCGCTGGTACTATCGGTCGTTGCCGCTCGTCGCCTAGCCATCACTGCAGCAACAACATCCTCGAGGAAGAGGCGTGCGGTAGCACCAATCCGCCCCAGCGCGGTGGAGACCACAGGCACGGCACGCCGCTCCTCCGAGCGGCCCTTGGCCCGGCTCTCCGCAGTGCAGCCGCATCACGCGGCAGAGGAGGCCACATGCTCAAGTATGAGCACCTGCGGCGCTATCGCGTCATCCAGCGCGTGGAGGAGCAAGGACCCCTGCCTCGGCACGATCGCCATGCGACGCGCAGTGGCACTCGGCCCCTACCCTTCCAGGTGCGGCCGGCCATGACGAAGATGGCACGGGTTCTCCCTCCGGCCGGCAGCGAGCAGCCTTTTACCCGATGCTCGATCAGACCCGAGCACGTCGCAAGGCGCCCTCCGGCGTGGCTCCCCGCAGTGGAGACACCAGCGCGCCCACAGCAGCGGCCCTCCCGCGGCGGAAGCAGTGCCACCTCCGACCGGCGAGCCTATCTCGAATGGTTGTGGCGTAGAAAAATTCCCCACTGGGAATTCATGGCCGCATAAGAAAAGGCCATGGAGCCTTATCTCTTCGCGAGTTATGCACTTTAGCCTTGCGATTTTACCTATTTCCATGATAGGCTCGTGTGTATACATCTTGCAAGTTGCGACTAATTCAACATGGTCAAACTACTAGTGCTATTCATTAGCACTTGTCATCTTTAGACCATGCATGTATAGAAATGCATTTAACCCATTTTCTGTTGAGTTTTAAAACTTCAGAAATGTGTGTATGTTGAAATGTGATTGCTATTGCTATTGCAATTCTCTATACAACAACATTGTTTTGCGATTGAGATTAAGTTTTCTCGCACAACAATATTGATTTGCGATTGAGAAATATATATCTCTCGCAAAACAATCTCATTGCGATTGAGATTAATTTTCTCTCGTAAAATATTAATTCACACTGCTGAATTATCTTGCAACTTGATACAAGATCATCTCATTTAATTTAAGATCTATACAATTCAAGTTTTTCATCAAGTTTACAACATCATTATTATTCACTACATTGTAGTGTTTTTTTGTTGAGTACCATATGTATTCCAGAATCTATCTGATGTAATATATCTCCATGTTTCTTACATGTTGAGATTAATTACATCTATTATTTGCAATTGATTTTTTTTATCTCTTGCAAAGATAAATTCAGTACCTCTGCAGTACTGTTTCCCCGTTGAGTACGAGGTATTCCGGAATATTTTCTATGATGTATCTATTTCCATGTTAACTACATGTCGAGATTAATACGTCTGTTTGCAATTGAGATTTTCAATTTCTTGCAAATACGGATGCAAAATTCATGGTGATTTCTTCAAATTGATGCTTGAGATCACAAGGTAGTCATATCTACTACCTACACAGATTATCAATGACTACTAATAAAGCCTATATTTTGTCGTTTCGACATTATGATTGCTTTACAAAGTGTTCTCCCACAAATTTTTCTAAGTCATGACATAAAACATTACGAGCGAGTATCTACTGATTTCATCAGATTATACTCCCTAGTGCTGCGAGATCTAATCCATTTTGGAGATTATCTTCAAGGTGTCATACTTAGCAATTTGAGATTCACATTAATGGTTTCAAGATAACTTCTTGAAATACACATTGATTTTGCTAAGTTCTTATTACAAAACCATGATGGTTTTTAATTTACTTCTTGTAAATTAATTATCTCTGGTTTGCCCCTATAAGTAATCGATGGCTAATAATTTGAGGCTCCTGCCCTCAATGGCCACAACTTACTTAAGCGGATTATGGACATCTAGATCAGTCTTGCATCCCATGGGATAGCGCATGCAATCCAAGCCACACCACCGGGACGTAATGGACCTCAAGGGTAATGGTTTGAAACTCACTTCAAACCCTCAACCTGACACCATCAAGTTGTCACGAGACCCTATGAGCACGGAGAGCATGATGGTTGAATATGCATCAACCGACATGTTTGGAGACTATACATTTAGTCCCTTAGTCTCCTTAGTGATCTATTTATTTATGTCCATTTATGATGTTCTAATAAGAACATGATTATTTTTGTCATCATATATTGTATATCACAATATACTATATCAGCACTTTGGTACAAATACATTTGTATGTATTCTATATATCTGACAGTGATTTTCATATTGAGAATTTTCATGTATATATATAGATTTCTACGGGAGTCAATCCGATGAAAAATGATATGTACCTTGTGGACATATGTACCACAAACTCTATACTCATGGAAGTTCAATGTTTCCACTCTCTTTGAGAGAAAGGAGATATTTTAAAATCACTAGGCGCGATGAGGTACTTGTTGGCTCAACTCGAGCCATATTTACTATCCCTATTGGTACTTGAGTAGAATCAAGGATGCTTTATCGTGTACGGATCAACTCGTACCATACTAAACTATAGAGATATCCGTCAAAATAGTTTCCATAGCGAAACTTATGATGACAACAAAGAGCAATATCTTCTCTTTACCATATGCAAACGGATATGGCAAGCATATTCTCTGTGCATCATCTGGATTGTACTACACATACAACACAACCCGTAGCACACGTTGCGTACGAGATAGTTTTCCAGAGTGTCTTGTACATGACAAACTCGGCATACTCGCTTTGGTCATCAAGACATTGGGTTGAAACCGAAACTATCAGCAATTCCAATAGTTTATGATTATTATGATGCTAAATTCTAACAACATTTGGATTTTATGTGCACTACAAGTGACACAGGGAAGCTAATTTTAAGGCTTGCACACCTTAAATTCTACGATGAACCACTCAGACTCCTTGAATGCATCAAGTCGAGGTAAGTGGATCTTCTCAACCATTGAGTAGACTATTCATGTATTCTATGGTTCTAAAAGACATATCTACATGATGGTCTTAAGTGTGTGCTTTATTCACACAAAACCATTGGCTCATTATCCTGACATCGATTTCAAGCAAATCGAATGGATAACATTGCAGAATTCTCCTTGAGGGCATTCTCTATGGCCTTTGGATTGAAGTTTAGCAATTTGTCCTAATGTCTAGACTCAAAATGGTTTGGTAGAATCCTATCCAAAGAGTTAAGCTCATTGCATTATCTTTACTTCGGAATTGCAACTTACCAACTTTACGTTGGAGTCATGCAGTTTTACACGCTCATGACAGAACTGCATAATATTATTCCCCTCTATCTTTGATATGTGGATATCTACCAAGTATTTCCTATCTGCGGTAATTCGGTTGCATATCGATATCACCACCCGACATACATCATTGGCCCCTCAACATATAGTTGGGATCTATGTGAGGAATAACTGTATTTCCGTCAATACCTCAAGCCTCTCGCATGAGGAGTTATTCAAGGCCAGTATGCTGATATAATGAGGAATATTTCCACGCATTAGGGGGAGAACTCAAGTACCATGAAGAATGCCAGGAAATTAGTGGAATGTTCAACACATTTCTGCCTCAAATCCACGTACTCAAAGATCTGAACCATGCGTTCAGAAGATTTGCAACACATTGCAAATAACCTGTCAGATTCATTTACTGACTCTAAATGTGTCACACAATCCTAGAATCCTGCAAAAGTATGCCTGAAATAGTGGAGGTACCAGCAAAATCCACTCCAATCCCCGTTCAAAGCAACAGGGGGAGATGTATGGCAGAAATACATCAGGATTCAGCTTCTCGCAAGCAAGGATATCAAGGCCTATGAATCAGTAAATGCAAGTCAACTTCACGTTGACAGACACCTAATGGGTAGTATACACCCAGTGGACGGGAAACCTCCACCAACTCAGGTCATGGTGCACACAATGATCGGGGCATCGGAATACCCGACTCAATCGCATCGGGAAATCGCGAGCAGTCAACATGGGTAACGATATTTCCATCAACTATATATTGATATATAGATTCTGAAGAATCATATAACCGGAAGTCTACAATTGTCGACATACATTTCTCAACTAGATTGCAAAACCTTACAAATGATTCAGATCCAAAGACCATGGCCATGGCAAAGTGTGATCAACACTCGGACTGAACTCAAGCAAAGGGTATAATCTAGGTAGAAATGATCTTGCTCAATAATGAAAAGGTATTCATAAGTAATACCTACACCAGTTTTCTTCTGGAAACAGAATTGAGAACAACGAGGTGGTGAAACAAAGAGCAAGTATTGTAGCACAAGGGTTCACACGGATACCCAACTATTCTCCAGAGGTGGAATCTTTTTCCGATTACTTATATCATTGGCAGTACAAAATCATCTATCTATGCAGTTGATAGATGTAGTGATCACATATCCATGTGGATCACTAGATTCAGACATATATGGTTGATTCCCGATGGAATCTCACTTCTGAATCGAAATGCAATGCGCAACATACATTGTGTAAAAATCAGTAAGTCACCATACGACTTATTGTTGTCGGTACATATGGTACAACTGACGTAGTGAGTTCCTTATTCACAAGGATTACTCCTACAATGATGATTATCCATGTCTGTGTGTCTGCAATGACGACATACGTAATCATCTAATTGACGGAGTTTAAAATGAAGGATTGGTAAACCAAAATACCGCTCGTTACTACAAATTGAGCACCTACATTCATGCATTATGGTATACTATGTTGTCTATATCCATAATATATTGGAAAAATTCCTTATGGACAAATCTTATCCATCCATAACTCTCATGATAGTTTATTCTCTAGACGTAGAGAAAGATCTATTTAGCAAGAGAGGATGGAAATGAGATATGGGACTCAATGTTCCATAATGCCATTGGATCCACCAATCACAATTGGTTGGTACTCAAGAATGTCTTTCGATATCTCCAAGGCATCAAACACCTTGTCCTAGTTTTTCAGTTTCACGGAAATGTGAACACCGATATCATTGGATACTTCGATCAGATCCCCACTATGTCAGATCGTAGACAAGCTTAGTGTTCCTACTAGGTGTGGTAGCCCTCTCATGAAGAGTCTTAGAAACCGACCTCATGGCTACATCCACCAACCATTATCTCAACGATAATGTTTCTTGTGTTGCCTGGATGCAAACAGGTTACATAATAAGCAATATCTCTATATTGCATATTTTGCAAGTCAAATCATGCGACTGATTTGTTCACCGGGTCTCTACCAACTTCTATGTTTCAGGAATATGTTCATGGAATTGGTATATGACGACTTAGGAATATGCAAGAATCAGGGGGACTATCTTCCTGAATTGTTCCTGTTAGAAGCATCATATTATACTCTTTTTCCCTTCATGAGTTTACTTTATAGGTTCTCATAAAGGTTTTTAATGAGGTAATATCAACACAAGATCATATGTCATACTTTCTGTTTTCCCCACTGGGGTTTTTGGGAAAGTATATACGACATATTTATTTCCCTCCGAATTCTATGAATATACTTCATATCGAGTTTACAGAGGCAATAATCATTATATGTTGGATCATTTTCTCCTTATTTTCCCACTAGGTTTGAAGGATTTTTACCGGCATATCCTACGCTACTCCTCATTTTCTTCCCATAGGGTTTTTGGAGGAGACTTTAATCAAAGGATGGATCCTTATGTCAAGCGGTGATTAGGGGGAGTGTTGAAAATGATAACCAGAAGGTTATTAGTGGAAATCCCCGCTCCCCATCTCATGGACGGTTCCAGGAACGTGGGAACCATCACGGCTGTTGCTTCCCTGGAACGACGCCTCTTCCCTGGAGTGGCGCCTCCTCAAACCATCGCATTCCTACAATGCGACTATTCCTTTGTACATAAGTGTACATCATCCATCAATAAAGAGGACAATTTGATCATTTGCTTTTTTCGATCTCAAACAATTATGTCTTTAAGTCGTGCCTCCACACGTGGGAGACATAGTCACATACTGGGCATTACAATCGGATACCGCCCTAGTACATCCTACTGCTCCGCAGTGGTGGAGCTTCATGGGGGGCAACCTGGGCGATGGCCCCCCTCCCCAGCTCACAAATTTTCTTTGTATATATTCCTTTGTATTAGCCTATTTTTCACTAAAAGCAGATGAAATAGTTAAGTTTGCCCCCTCCCCCCATGGTGGAAGCTTCATGGGGGGCAACCTAGGCGATGGCCCCCCTCCTCCCAGCTCACAAATTTTCTTTGTATATATTCATTTGTATTATCCTATTTTTCACTAAAAACAGCTGAAAGAGTTAAGTTTGCCCCCATGCCCTCCACCCATATATTCGGCTTAAGCTCCGCCACTGCTGCTCCGGACATACACCTCGCTCTCAATGTGTTCTACGACATGTCCCAGCTGTTTTTTTAGATTCTTTTGCTCATTTATAGGCAAAACAATGGATTCATCTGATGATGACTTTGAGAACAAGGAGCTTGATAAATTCATATACAAGGAGTTTGTCGATTTGTCAGTTTTGAACAACGAAGATGTTGACATGATGTTGATGATGAGCATTCATCAAGAAGTAGAGAATCAACAAGGAAGCGGAGCATGTTTAGAGTTTCAAGGATTCAATAAAGGGAAGGAGAGTTGTTCCCCCAAGGTAAGGTCGCTAACGCACGTCTTCTCTACAAAGACTACTTCAAAACAGGTTCCAACATTATTTAAAAAAAAAGGTCTCAACATACCATGATAATTTTTTTTCAACGTCTCTTCCAAATGAGCAGACCTTTGTACTGCGAAAGGATTGTTGCGGCACTACCACTATACAAAACCCTAACAAAAAACTATACTCTTGTGGTAATACGTTGTAAATACCTATCAATTTCAGTTATTATGACAAGGCAGGCCCACATGTTAGGGTTGACGTGGCATGATAGTCAACGCCGTTAGATTGACCAACACTTTGGGCGTTATGACATATGGGACCCCACACGCCGGTCTAAATAAAAAAAAGTCCACTTATTCACGTAAAAAATGTATCTCCATTGTTTGTCACTTACATATGCTCTTTCACCTCAAGAACACCTCCTTACTTATCAACTTAGATGAAGAGGGAAGACTAGCCAAAGAGAGACCGAGAACTGACAAAAGGAGAGATGATACTATAGAAAGAAGAAACGGCAAATGAAGAATGGCATACTATGACAAAATGAGATCAATAACAAGATAATGATGACGGAAGGGACTGAATAGTGACTACAGAGGGAATGAAAACTGATAACTGAAAAAGAAACATGACTGAAAACTGAAATACAAGACAGACTGATCAACTAAATGATACATGACCGAAATGAGAGTCAATAAAGTATACGGAGTAGAATACATTGAACAAAGCCTAGTTGATCAACTAGTGACACAAACCTGAACTGAGCAACTGAAAATAAAAATTAATCGCACACTGACCCTATTAGATGAAATGGGACATGACTGAAACTGGTAAACCCGAAACTGAGTAAACTGAAAGAAGAATGAACAATTAAACATGAACTGAATGCATTAATGAACAATTAATTTAACTAAAAGAAACTGTATTGAACTAAACAGATATATGAACAACAAACTGTACTGAAAGAAGTTCTGCCTTATTGGTGAGCTCAAGATGAAACAAGACTGGACCTAACCGACAATACAATGAATACTGAAGAAGGCTGAAAAGGTAGGACTGGAAGACCAGAGAAGACTAAGGACATAGGTAGCGACTTTTAATTTCGAAGATAATATACAGAAATCTATGACTGAAAAATGACTGACAAAAACTGAAAAGTAGATACTGAAGGACTGGAAGACAAGATGAAGACCAAGCACCATGCACTCCTTGCCAAAAATTTCATGGACCAACTGAAGAAGAATGGAAATAACTAAATCCTGAAGAAGTCAAGAACCTTGGTCCTAATGTCAGCATCCTTGCAAAAAAGAAAATAGGATTCTCTTTTGAGAGATTTAACAACTTGTTAAGATGAGAGAAAAAGATAAATAAGATAGGTACCAGTCTTGCAGCATAAGAGACAGGTGTGCTGCTAATTTACACATATAGTGGTCTTTTTTGCTCTATAGTAGTAGTACTTAAAGTCAAAAGGGTCGGAAAAGCTCAAAATAAAAACAGAAGCTAGCCGATGGCAGCAAACTCAACTTGCCACATCAGTGAGTGGGCTTTTGAAGAGCAATAGTTTGCAAGCTTTGTTTTTTCCATTTTCCACTGGGTGAGAGCTTTCACATCTGCTACAGCACAAACCACATAAGTCCACAGCCACCACTGCAGGGAAAACAAAATAACTCTGACCCCCACTGAAATGAGCCGGGAAAACAGCACCAGCCAGGCCCCAATTTGCCGGAAAATCGCAGGACACCAGGCCTTCTGATGGAGATTGAGTATAGACAACAAAGGCAAACCATACATAAGCCTCGGGGCTGAACTGAATCGCCAGAACTTCCCCAGAAACCAGCAAAACTATTGCTGCCGCAGACCTCGATCCTGATATAGCTATTTTTGCATCACTAATAAGAAACAGACTAGAACCAACAATGACTAGACGTAACAGATCAAAACAAAATTGAGCTACTGAGCATACATCAGACACAACCAATAATTCGTTTACTGGGTAAAGTTATCTCTGAACCTATGCTAATAAAATATGATCACTGAATTTCCATTTTGAAAAACTAATAAGACCACAGGCTGCCTGACCCAACAGAAAATTCAAAAAATCTACTGGGGTGACGATTACGGGTCCAGAAGAGATGGAGATACAAAACCTGAAACCCAATAAAAGCGCAGGGACGCACGCACACAGCGCACTGAGATCCGTGCTGAAATCAGACTGCCACAAATTTGACTTAAAGCTAAATCAAAATCATCATAATCACTGAACTGAAAATTAGCAAAAATGTTAATAAAAGTTGGGGGCAGGGAGAACCCCATTTCGTAAAAATAAAGGTACTACAGATTGGCGCTACAAATTGATGGTTTCTAAAATTGCACCTTAGATCGCAATGCTTATTACATCACAATTTTATCACCACCATGATTTACTTCCACTACTTCATGAGCTATCTATTTGTGATACAGGTACGCAACTGAGAATATGAAGAAGGCTCCCATTGTTGAAAATGAGGCAGCATAGTATGGAAACGCTGAAGTTATGAACCTCTCATACTCGTCATGCCTGTATGGCCGCACTGGAATCTGCTTTGCAAGAGAGAGGCCAGTGTATCCAAGCCTTTGGTACTCAACTTTGAACTGGAAAACTCCATAAACATCCGGAACTTTGAAGGATGCTGAGTATACAGACGTTTTGTCAGTTGACATGTTTTTCAGAACATAAGGGCTCATCATGAAAAACTGAATCTGAACATCATCAGCAACATATGGCTTCCAGCTTGTACCAGACCATTCGTAAATCTCAACTGAGTATTCCAAGTCATCATTGATGCGGTACATGCTTGGCTCATTTGTCTCCCCAACCTTATGGTGCTTGACATTCACTGCCTTCAGATGACCCCTCTCATGGAAGACCCATTTGCTAGTCTCTGTCACAAACTGTTCATTTCCAGCTTTGTCATGGCTGATTTTGCTGCCAGCCTTCTGCACACCAGACTTCAGGAACCTGTTGCTGAACAAATCCAGTGATCCAGATATCAACACACGAGCATTGTTCCTAGCCTGCATAACAGAAACCAGTGATATGGCCGACCCAGTGAGAGATGGAACGGATGCCAACTTAGCCTCCGGGTTTGCTGAATACGCCGATGGCGAGGCAGATAGAACCTTTAAAACCAAGCTGTTGGATGGATTGGCCGCATGCCCAATCCCTCGAAACAGTACAGGAGCCTCAATCTTTTTGGACCCCAATATCACATCTGACTGAATCAGGTCATCGCCAGCAATCAAGGTGTGGTCACCTTCAACCTCACTGGAGGCATAATTAATGTGGTCAATAACCATTGCTTCCGGGTCCTCATCGAAGTCAACCCCACACTCCGTTGCGATGCCGCGGATCAGATCTGAAGCCGAATGATCTGCTGCCAGAATCATATCGTGCCCGGCATCGATAAACTCCAGAACAGCATTCTGGTCCACCGATCCGCCAAAACGCGGGGTCGATGGGGCGAAGAGGACGAGGCCGTCGTAGAGGTACTGACCGTAACGGTGGAGCGAGAGCTTGGGGTCGTCCGCGAGGCGGAACTCCAGATCTAGCCCGCGGGCCTGGAGCGAGCCGAAGAAGGCCGAGTGGGATGAGCGGACGGCCAGATCGTCGACGAGCACCAGCAGCTTGCGCCCGCGGGGACCCTCGCCCGAAGCGTCCCCGAGGGAGGCGGCGGCGAGGAGGGCCGCGGCGGCGAGGAGGAGGAGGACGCGCGGCGCCGCCATGGCGGTCGTGGTGGTGGTGTGGCGAGATGCGCAGATCTCGCAGCGGGGTTTCTGTTTGGGCTTTGGGGCTACTCTAGATCTAGCAGGTGGAGGGGGGGAGAAGGGGAAGAGGAAGGCAGGATATCGGGACTGAGATCCGGTGACTTGGTGTGGACAAGTCACCGGTGAACAATAGGGTGACTTGCCCCTCTCTTTGGACCATCTGATCAAAGATCAACGAACGGATCAACGTATACAATGAGGTAGCTACAGGGTACATCTACGGTATCCGGTCTACAACACATCATGAACAGTAAATTATGAACAATACCTTGCTACGACAACCTTTAATTTGGGCTCTCCATTTTAGAATCAAACGGATCGGTGCCCGCAAGTTACACCATGACTCGTTGTGGGCAAGTCACCTGATCCATGTCCGGATAAGGAGGCCGAGAGGAGGAAGAACAGATTTGGTCAACAACTCACACACCACGAGTCCCACCTAGCAGTCATAGGCACGAGACACACTTACTCTCGTACTATTGTTGGGCCCACCCGAACTTCTCCTCGATGGGTGGGGTCACCGTATCAGCCGTGATATTCTCCCCCTAATACCGACTTAGACACCAATGCAATGAAGTAGGGAAGCGTGACGGTCACTGTATCAGTCGTGGCATTCCTCACTCTTGTATGCCAACTTGACACCAATGCAATAAAGTAGGGGGACATTGTCGCATTTTCGATGGCCCTTCTCATGTAGATAAAGACACCGAAAGCTCTTCTCGACGTGTTGCACCAGCCACGCGCACAAGCTTGCCTTTCTAACACCATGCTAGGAACATGCTCCACCTACAAAACAAAGTTCTCAGGGCATCCACTCCTACTCACTTGTACATCTGCACTACAGGATGGATCATATGGGTCTCGGATAATTTGAGCTTGTATGTCATGACGCCCATACGAGCCTCCACGTGGTATGGACCATAATAACGGAAGGCAAGCTTTTGGTGTGTATGTTGTGCGATAGACGTCTAAATGAATGGTTGCAGCTTCAGCAGAACAACATCTCCCACTTCAAACTCTCTGTCAGTGTGTTGGTGATCAGCTTGTGCTTTCATGCGATCCTAGGCATGTTTCAATTGTTGTTGCAGGTCCGGTGTAATGCCCCGGATGTAATACTTTCCCTTTTGGGTATATAATATATCTCCGGCTTCATCTATTTCCATTCCGGGTTCTTTGTCTTTCGGGTTTTCGTCGTTTTGTTGTGTGAGTGTGTGGCATTCATTCATATCATGTAGACATGTGCATCGCATTGCTTTGTGTTGTCGTTTGCATCCGCTTCGTCGCGTTCCTTCCCGTTGTCCGTTTCGCGTTCCGGAGCTCCCTCACGTGTCCGTGACGTCCCGTAGGCCTACTTTGTTGTTTGGGCGTGTAACGTTACCGGTGTGCCGCGAGGTTGTTGTGTGTGTTGTTGTTTTGTTGTGTGCAACCCGCCTCTCAAATCTCGTCTCGTTTGGACTCCGTTGGCTTTTCCATCCGTTGTTCGTGTGGGTCCAAGTGCCTTCACTTCGTGTCCCAGAAACACCCCTACTGCAGTCTTTTATCTTCTCCTAGGCCCTTTTAATCTACCCCCGCGATCGGATCCGTCGGATCGCGATCGGAGGGCTCCTAGCACTCCCAGATCCCTCCTAACCCTAAAAACTGCTATATATTAGACCCTAGTCTAATTTTGGGCATCCCCTTCTTCTTCCTCTTTCCCCTCTCCTTTTTTTTCTCAGATCCCAGCCACCTCACCGGACTGGATCGATCGGGGGATCAATTCCCGATCGATCCCCGAAGTCAACGCCGCGCCAGGACGCATCGAAGCCTCCCGCATCGTTCGCCCCAGCCTCCCGCATTGATCGCTAGGCTCCGAGCCCAGCGGGTCCACTTCGCCTGAGGACTCCCGCGGCTGGGCCCTCCCTCCGTTCGATCTACCTCCTCCGACCGCAACGGCCCGTACACCGCGTCTGCCGTGGACCACATCGCCCCCGCATCGCCAGGCCCAGCCATCACCGCACCCCTCCTCCGACCGGGCCTCTACGCGCCGCCAGCCGGTCGGGCGCCAGCCTCCCTCGCCTCCGAGTGGGCCTAGCCGCCTCCGCCTCGAGCCGATCGGGCGCCAAGTGGGCGGCCCACTCCCGCGCCGCCGCCGAAGCCTGCCAGTCCGAGCCGCGCCCGGGGCCGCCTCCTTCCTCCGCGGGCCGCAGCAGCGCCAGTTCGTGGGCCGCGCCGATCCGCCGCCCTGGGCCCCAGCCGCCGCGCCGGCCCGTTGACTCCAGATCCAGATCTGGTTGAACTCCCCCTCTTTTCCACTAAGTCCCAGTATTTTATTCTGTGATGCAATCTTTCAACTGCTCTAACTTTTTGTGCATAGCTCCCTTTTGCGCATATGAGATGTCCAGATGTTCGTGGAGACTTGCTCTACGTTTTATCTGTTATTGTCATGCATGTTAGAGATCATCTAGGTGCTTGTTTTGCTGTTGCAAGAGTGCATCATGATATAAACTGCTGCTATGTGATGTTTTTATGCCACCTTTGCCATGTGATATCTTTTAGCTCGTTTGTCCGAATGATGCAAATGACATGTCCACGTGTTCGTCTTGCCATGATCTACATGTTGTATGTGCTAGGTAGCATGTTAGATTTATTATGGCCTTGTTATCGTCGTTGCAAAGTGCCATGTGGCTGTGATGTTGTTTCACTTGTTATGAAATGCCATCTTGTTGAGCTCGTTGCAATCGTTGTGTTCACCTCTATGATGCATGCTTGTGTGTTTCGGGATCACCTTCATGTGCACTTTGATGAGGTGCTTACCTTTTGCCATGATTAGTTTCGAGGTGACTTAAACATGCTCTTTTATATGCCATGATGAAATTGCTGTTTTAGGACTTAGTGGATTTTCACTAAGTCTGAAATCTGTAACGTTCCGATGCCATGTTCGTGTGATGTTCTAGGACAAAGCATGTTAGTTTTGGAGTGGATCTTGATTGTTCCTTGTAGTATATATTGTTGTCTTTCCATTCATGTTCTCACATGTCCATTTGAGTGGCTGTAGCATGTTTATCTTTTGCTCCAAAGTTTCAATAAAATTCTGCTGCCAGAATTTTATTGTCAAGTTCAATATGTCCAAGATCATTGCTATTGATCCGTGACTCCGTTGGGGGTGCACCTTTGGACTTAGTTGCTGTAGTATATGTCTAGTTTGTTTTTATGCCCTTTGCCATGTTGTTTGAATGTTGTAGCTCAATTATTTTGAGCTCCGAAGTTGCTATGTTGCTGTAATTTTCAGCTTTCGCTCATTTCTTGTTTCGGGCATAACTTTTAGCCCGTAACTCCGATTTCAGCGAATCTTATACCAAACTTGATTGTTTTTCCGTGTAGATTAATAATATCAGTTTGTTATCATGTTTTGAGGTGTTTTGCTTGAGTGCTAAGTTCCGTGCTCCATGTGCATCCTTAGTGCATCCATCATGCATTCATCTTTTTCGAGTGTGCATTGCATCTTGTTGATTGGTGCTTGGTGTGATTGTTTTGTTTAGAGCCGGAAGCCGAGACCGAGATCGAGTACGAGCACGAGGTTTCCAACGAGGTTGAGCACGAGGACCCTTCTTACTATCCGAACGACTTCTCTTCAGGCAAGATGACCGAACCCCGATAACATTACTATCTTTGCCTATTGCTAGTAGTTCCGATCTATAGTTTTGCCTCGATGCCCATGATCTTCTTGTCAGCCTCCTACTTGTAACCAATTGCCATGTTAACCAACCTACCTATGCAAACCGTTGCTTGGCTAAGTACGCTTCGCTCAGCCCTTCTTATAGCGTTGCTAGTTGCAGGTGAAGATCGAAGATGCTTGCTTCATGTTGAAGTTTGGTTGGGTTATATCACACTATATAAATGCTTAAAATGAAATCATCTATATATTGGCAAGGGTGGAAGGCTAAGCCTTTTGCTTGGTGTTTTGTTCCACTCATGCCGTTAGGAACCGTATAAACCGGTGTTATGTTCCTTGATTATGCGTTCCTAACACGGTTGGGGTGTATGGGACCCCCTCGATAAACCGCTAAGTGCTAAGTCTTTTCCAGCAAGTCCCAACATTGGTACTATTCACCTAAACAACTAAAACTTTCCGAGGGAGTAATTAACCCGAGGCTTAATTAATTCAACCCCCCTGGGCCAGTGCTCGATTTGAGTGTTGGTCCAAACTAGAGTCGTGTGCGGGGCCCCCCTTGGCAACTTGGGTATTTCAGCCACTGTACGCTGTGCTCGTCCGGTCGTGGCCTGAGACTAGATACGCGCGGCTACTATCAGGGTGTCGGCACGCCGGGAGGATTTGCTGGATTAGCCTTACCTTAGCTCGGTATATCTTGAGCACGGGATTCCGAGGATACTCGGGTCTTCCCACTTTGGAGTTGCGACTCCGCGGATCGTGGGCTTGTAATGGGTCAAGTTGGAACACCCCTGCAGGGTTTGCACTTTCGAAAGCCGTGCCCGCGGTTATGTGGCAGATGGGAGCTTGTTAATATCCGGTTGTAGAAAACTTGACACAATGTTTCTAATACACTACCAGCGTGTGTTCCGTGACTGTCAATTTCCGAATAGGGATTCGGGAGTTGAACACGGAGGGGTTATGATTGTTGAGCTTGTAGCTAGGATCACTTCGTGATCACTTCTCGCCGAGGCTTTCTCTTCTCGCTCTCACTCACGTAAGCTAGTTGCTAGTTGCTGCTGCAAACACTTATTCTTTTCTCCAGCCTTATCCTCACCCAAAGGCTTAGATAGTCTTGTTACCCGGAAACGGGATTGCTGAGTCCTCTGTGGCTCACAGTTACTTCACATACCAGATGCAGGTCCAGCTGTGAGCTATCCAGGTGATGGCACCGAGCTGGATTGGGAGTTCGACGAGGAGCGCAGTCGGTACTATGTGCGATACCCGGATGATCAGTAGTGGAGACTCTTACTAGGATTCGATCCGCCCGTGGTTTATTTATTTAAGTTTGGTATCTTGCATTTGGATTTTGCCCTTAGAGGGTTGTGATGTTCTTAATGTATGATGTTTGAGACTTGAATTGTAATTCTGTGACGTGGCGAGTGTAAGCCAACTATTTTCTGTTTACAATCCCCTCTTTTACATGAGATGTGCAAAGATTACCGAACTTGAGATCATTCTAGGATGGATTTATGCCTTTAAGTCATGCCACGACACGTAGGAGGTATAACTCCATCCTGGGCATTACAAGTTGGTATTCAGAGCCTTCTCCGACCTAGGAGCCCCCACTGTTTGATCGAATCGTTGACGGTCGAGTCTAGGCACACACTGAAAACTTTTTGAGTCCTATATTATATCGGAGAGTAGGATTTCTTTGCTTCTCATCCCCTTTCTCTCTGGTGAGGACTCCTGACGACTACTCTTGTCTCTCCTATCTTCAAAAATTGCACAATTTTTTTTTTAGGAATCCCGCGAGTATTCTGGGATTGTTTCGATGTTCTTGTGACAAGGATATTGTTCTCGATGCCTCCTGTTACCGAGGAGTTGAGCTTTGGGGTATTGTTGTCACAAGCATATCGCGGCAGTACTAAATACTTAAGACGGCCGACATCGAAAATCTCTCCTATACGGCCAGTGGCAAGATAACCCCGACATCACCCAGTACTGGGGAGGTAGTTCGGGAGTATTGCCATAGCTTGTTTTAGTGGATGCTTTTCGAAGGTCCGAGGTACACAGTTTCCGAGAAAGACTGGTTATGTGTTGAAGGATGGATACACCTGGATGTAGGTTTAGAGTTGATTGCGCGGTGCTTCCCGTGTATCCCCAACACCTGATTGCATAACTGGAATCTTTCGGAAATCTATAGGTGGGTTTAATCCAGTAGATCGTAGGCATTCTTCCAACGAATGCAGGTTAGTGAGTTCGGGGTTCTACATTGAGTGAAGGGGTTATATGACCGATGTTACTATCAGGAGTTGCATCTTAAAGGGTCCTTGGCTATGCTGATCCGGGGATTGCAAAACCTTTTCGTAACGCGTTCATATGCTTTCAGCACAAAGATGTTAGAACGAAGCTCCTATCTTGTGTTTGTTCCCGTCTGAACCTTGTTGTTGTTCTTATTTTTCCTTTTGATCCCTACGTGGCTTCTCGTGAAGATTGATGTTATCATTTAACTAAGAATTTCATTCGTTCCTCTTGTTCGAATGATTTTATTCGTTCTATTGTTCGAATGATTATTGTGAAGACTTGCTCCAATTCATTCCATTGATTCAGCTTATACCTTTTGTCAATCAATTGCTGATTCGTGGTCATCTCTTTCAGGATGGCTCCGAAAAGGGTTCCCAACGCTAACCCAAAGGGTGAAGAGGTTCCAGAACGTCCTCCTTCCCATCCTCCTCCGCCTGAGGCTTGGAGAGCGATTATGCAGACTACAACTCAGAACACCCAGTTGATGATGCAGATGATGCAGCAGATGCAAGCTATGCAAGCTAATCAGGGTGTTCCAGGGAACCAAGGCAACTTCTTCCAGCAGCACCATGCTACTCTCAACCAGTTCTTGGCCAACAATCCTAAAGCTTTCAGTTACTGTGTCGACCCTCTTGATGCTGAAGATTGGCTAACCGATATCAAGAAGAATTTTGAGTGCAGTAACGTGAAGGAAGATGATTATGTGAAGTTTGCAGCCTTCCAACTGAAAGATCAAGCAGCTGACTGGTGGCAGCAGTACAAAGACTCCAGGCCGGGTCAAGTGATCTCTTGGGAGAATTTCTGCAAGGATTTCCGGTCGCACCACATTCCTACAAGTGTCATCGAGGGCATGCATGAGCAATTCCGCAACCTGAAGCAGGGCTCCATGTCAGTCTATCAGTATAATGTCAAGTTCCAAAACCTCGCTCGCTATGCTTGTGACGCCCGAAGACCGACGTCCCAGAAGATTCCAGAAGATTCCAGATGTTCCGGGTTCTCCCGTGTGTTCTTTGGTGCTTGTGTTATTTATTTTTGCATTGCATCATGTCATCATGCCATCATGTCATATTTTATTTTTGCATCTCAACCTAAATAAATTGTGTGGGCCTTCGGTCCATTTAAATCGAGGGAAGAATGTCTTCTCTTTAAAACATATAAAAGCCTCTCAATATTTAGGGAGCTATATTTATTAATTATTCCATTGCTTCGGAATCACCATAACACACTTGCATAATTTCCCCATGCTTTCCTACTTCGAGTTCTCCTACAAAAACATTGCCAATAATTCTTTTCCGTTGTTTCGAGGTTCCTCCAAAAATTTGAACATTTTTGGACACTTCAATAATCACGTCTTAGTTCAAACCTATTTGAATTAAATTCAAATATGTTTGAATTATTTTTCCGTCCATGCCTTTCTTATTTTTCTCGGACTTTGCTCATTTTATGATGCCCGAGAAAAATAGTCCTTTGTGCTACTTTTGCCCTAACCCCCCTCCGCTTTCTTTCTTCTCTTCTTTGTGTTTTTTTATTATTAAAGAGATAGACCTGCTGGGACGCCCTCCGTTCCAGCTCCCAGCCGCCCCAGCCTCTTGGGCCTCAGCTTCCCTCAGCCGGCCCAAGCTCGAGGCCCAGCCAGCCTCCTAGCTCGACCACATCGAACCCTAGCCTTCGCACTCCCCTCGCTCCCTCCCGATTCCTCCGCCGCCACCCTCTCGTTCGCTAGCCCCGAGCCCCATCTTCCAGCCTCGCTCGACCGCACCCGCATCTCCCCATCGCTCCTCTCGACCCCGCACCCCGCTCCTCTCGCCGAACCATCGACCCTCTCCCTCGTCGCAGGAGTCCCGAACCCCGATCTCCCGTGGCCTCCCTCAGGTCGCGCGGCCTCCTTCTCGACGGATCGAGCCGCCTCGCGACTCCCTTCTTCTCCCGCCGGCCAGGCCGGGCCGAGACCCGCCTCACCTCCTCCACCAAGGCGCCAGCGTGCCCCAGGCTCCCTCCTCCTCTACGGGCGAAGGCCACCGCGCCACTTCCTCCTCAAGCCGCGCCCTTCCTATGGCCTCTGCCTCGCCGCGCCCCCTCGTTCAGCGCCTGGCGCCCGCAAGCCGATCCGGTCGGCCAGATGCAGCCGGCTCCGCCCAGCTTCGTCCGCGAGCCCATGCAGCCGGCTCCGCCCAGCTTCGTCCGCGAGCCCATGCAGCCGGCTCCGCCCGGCCTCGTCCTCCCTCCGCCGGCCAGGAGCTCTGCTCCTCCTTCGCCAGCAACCAGCAGCGCCTGCGCGCCCCGGTCGCCATGCTGCTGCCAGGCCTCTACTTCGTCGCCGAGACCGCAGCTTTTCCCTTGGTTTTTGTTGTATTGTTGCTGTTTTTGTTAATCTCAGATAACCAGGAAACAACAAGTCTATCTTCTTTTGGACCCGAACGTCTACCGGCGCCCGAACGTCTACCGTCGCCACGTGTACCTCTACGGCTACGAAACGTGTACGACTACATGTGTGATGCGCCAAGTACCACTACCGTCGCGAGAACGAGAACCCCCAAGTACCACGACGACCGACTCGGCAAGTACCCCTACGGAACGTGTTCCACTACCGTCGCCCGGAAAAGACGGATGCGCCAAGTACATCTACGAACGAGTTCGTCTACCATCGCCGTGTACCCCTACCGTCGCTGAAGACCCGTGAACAACTACTTCCTCTTCGGAAACATGAACCACTACTTCCTCTACGACTCACGAGAACGTCTACTTCCACTACTTCCTCTCCGACCGCGAGTACCACTACTTCCTCTACGATCTCGAACCGTCCCGAAACGAGTGTTTCGAAGGTATAACCCGAGACGATGACTCGTGGAATGCTTGTTGTGGTTGTATGAAATGTTTCCTTGTGTGCATCGTGCCTGTTTCGACCTTTTGTCGTGTTCCTCGGTTGCCTCGTCACCGACTCGTGGGAACCCGGTAACGGGATCGCCCCACCTTTCATCTCGTTTGACTCGCTCACGCCATCTTTGCTTTTGCCCGGACTCTCAACGAGTTACCAGAACCGAGTTGTTGCCTTTGCATCATTTCGGATCGTTGCCGTGGCACCCTTTCTATCCACCACGGCGACAAATGCTTCATATCTCTCTTGTCAACTTATAATATAAATTGCATAAACTTGTTCATGTCATCCGCATCATGTTAACAACATTTAATATGTGTGTAATTGTTGTTGCTTTATAATTATTAAACATGCTCATGGGGATTTTCCGGATATGTTGTTGTTATTTCCGGCCTCATTTAAAATGCCTAAATAGTGTAGTTTTATTATGCTTCACCTCTCGCCATGCTAAAAACATTTAATCTTGTCTTGTAAATAAACAAGAGTCAACTAAATAAATAACATGTGGTGTTTCGTCAATATGCAACTCGTTGCATATTGATCTCCACTTAACTTGTAGTTTTGTTTGTGCACTTTGCCATGCCTTGCATATTTAAACCGGACATGCATCATACTTGTTTGTGCATCGTATGCCATGTTCTTGCTTGTGTGTTTACCGTGTTGTTTCTTTCTTTCCGGTTGCTTCTCTTGTTAGCTTTGGTTTCGTTCCGGAGTTGTGAGGATTCTCTCGTTTGTGTTGCTCCGTCTACTTCATGGACTTGTTCTTCTCCCTTGCGGAATTCCAGGCAAGATGACCGAACCCCGATAACATTACTATCTTTGCCTATTGCTAGTAGTCTCGATCTATAGTTTTGCCTCGATGCCCATGTTCTTCTTGTCAGCCTCCTACTTGTAACCAATTGCCATGTTTAACCAACCTACCTATGCAAACCGTTGCTTGGCTAAGTACGCTTCGCTCAGCCCTTCTTATAGCATTGTTAGTTGCAGGTGAAGATTGAAGATGCTTGCTTCATGTTGAAGTTTGGTTGGGTTATATCACACTATATAAATGCTTAAAATGAAATCATCTATATATTGGCAAGGGTGGAAGGCTAAGCCTTTTGCTTGGTGTTTTGTTCCACTCATGCCGTTAGGAACCGTATAAACCGGTGTTATGTTCCTTGATTATGCGTTCCTAACACGGTTGGGGTGTATGGGACCCCCTTGATAAACCGCTAAGTGCTAAGTCTTTTCCAGCAAGTCCCAACATTGGTACTATTTGCCTAATAACAAACTAATAAAACTTGCATAAGGGTCTTGCAAACCCTCTTTCTTAATTCAACAACCCCGGGCCAGTGCTCCACATGAGTGTTGGTCCGAAACGGGGGTTACGCGGGGCCACCTCGAGGAAACTCAAGGTTTGGTAAAAGCCCGTGGGATCGCCCATCCGGTCGTGTCCTGAGACTTAGATACGCGCGGCTACTATCAGGGTGTCGACACGCCGGGAGGATTTGCTGGATTAGCCTTACCTTAGTTCGGTTTAACTTGAGCATGGGATTCCGAGAATACTCGGGTCTTCCCACCTATGGAGTTGCGACTCCGTGGATCGTGGGCTTGTAATGGGTCAAGTTGGAACACCCCTGCAGGGTTTGAACTTTCGAAAGCCGTGCCCGCGGTTATGTGGCAGATGGGAGCTTGTTACTTCCGGTTGTAGATAACTTGACACAATGTTTCAATACACTACCAGCGTGTGTTCCGTGACTGTCAATTTCCGAATAGGGATTCGGGAGTTGAACACGGTGGGGTTATGTTTGACCGGCTTTAGCTAGGATCACTTCGTGATCATCTTTCGACCGAGGCACTTCTCTTCTCGCTCTCTATTGCGTAAGTTAGTGCTAGTTGCTGCTGCAGACTCTTGTTGTTCCTTCACCTCTCGTTCTTTCTTCAGCCTTGTCCTCACCCAAGGCTTAAATAGTCGTGTTACCCGGGAACGGGATTGCTAAGTCCTCTGTGGCTCACAGTTACTTCACCACACCAGATGCAGGTTCAGCCGAGTTTGATTCAGGAGTTGGATCAGTTCTTCACTGGGAGCTCGATGAAGAGTTTGACCGTATGCTTGTGACGTTTTTGACGATCAGTAGTGGTTTCTACTAGGATTCGATCCTGACCTGTGGCTTTATGTTGTTTTGGTATCTTTCTTTTGATCTTCGCTCGTAGTCGGGTTGTGATGTTCTGAATGATGTTTGGCTTATGTAATGTATTGTGTGAAGTGGCGAGTGTAAGCCAACTATCTCCTTTTGCAATTTAATCCCTCTTTTACATGAGTCGTGCAAAGATACCAAACTTGAGATCATTCTAGGATGGGCTTATACCTTTAAGTCGTGCCTCGACACGTAGGAGGTATAGTCCCATCCTGGGCATTACAAGTTGGTATCAGAGCCTTCTCCGACCTAGAAGCCCCCACTGATTGATCGAATCGTTGACGGTTGAGTCTAGACACACACTGAAAATGTTTTGAGTCCTATATATATATCGGAGAGTAGGATTTCTTTTGCTCCTCTTCCCTTTTCATTCTGGTGAGGACTCCTGACGTCTACTCTTGTCTCTTCTACTTTCAAAAATTGCACCAAATTTTTTTAGGATCTCGCGAGTATTCTGGGATTGTTTCGATGTTCTTGTGACTAGGATATTGTTCTCGATGCCTCCTGTTCCCGAGGAGTTGAGCTTCGGGGTATTGTTGTCACAAGCATATCGCGGCAGTACTAAATACTTAAGACGGCCGACATCGAAAATCTCTCCTATACGGCCAGTGGCAAGATAACCCCGACATCACCCAGTACTGGGGAGGTAGTTCGAGAGTATTGCCATAGCTTGTATAGTGGATGCTTTTTGAAGGTCCGAGGTAAACAGTTTCCGAGAAAGACTGGTTATGTGTTGAAGGATGGATACACCTGGATGTAGGTTTAGAGTTGATTGCGCGGTGCTTCCCGTGTATCCCCAACACCTGATTGCATAACTGGAAACTTTCGGAAATCTATAGGTGGGTTCATCCAGTAGATCGTAGGCATTCTTCCAACGAATGCAGGTTAGTGAGTTCGGGGTTCTACATTGAGTGAAGTGGTTTTATGGACTTGTTCTGACCGGGAGTTGCATCTTAAAGGGTCCTTGGCTATGCTGATCCGGGAATTGCAAAACCCTTTTGTAACACGTTCCATGAGCTTTCAGCACGAAGATGTCGAACGAAGCTTCTATCTTGTATTTGTTCTATCTGATCCTTGTTCCTTTTATTTACTTTTGTTCTCCAAGTGGCTTCTCGACTAGTTGATGTACCTACGGAATTCATTCGTTCAATTCTCTGTTCGGATGATATTGTGAAGATCATGTTGCATATCTATCCTTTGTTCTTTTCTTGATTCTGGTATTCGAGTTGCTTCGATGTCAAATGTTGATTCCATACCTTTCCTTATCGGTGTTCTCATACTTCTATGGGAGTGCTAGTCCTTCTTAATCATCAAGATGGTCATGATAATCCTTTTCAACCGGTGTGCCTTCTCTTCAAGTTATTCCATACGGACGTCGTTGGGAAATCTGACGATTGTCTGTTTCATTCATCACAAGTTGTCCTTGTTTTCCCCACCCTCCCACTCATCTTCTTCTCAGAGCAAGAAATTATCAGATGAAGTATCCATTTTATTCATGTGATGTTTCCTCATTCATTTCCTTCAATGTTCTTATCCGGTGTTTTATCGTGAAGTTGCTCAAGAGCTTCAAGTTCATCATGCTTTTGTTCTCTAATTCTGTCGGTGGATGTAATTCAAGATTTCGGTGTCGATCTTACCCTTTTCCTCTTTTCACAATGCTTTCTTATTCCGGTGCACCAATTAATCATTCTCCTCTTGTTATTCATATCCGGAGTGCTGAAGATTCATAATTCCATTCTTCATCCGTTCAAATTATTTTGAGCATTGTTATCTTATTCAAGCCTTTTAATTCAACCGGTGCAATATCTCTTAAGTAACCATTCCAACGGTGATTTCTTTGAGTGGGCCCTAACCCACAGGTCTTTTTCCAGGATCTTACCTGACTCTTCTATTTTCCGGAGTTATACTCAAATTCTCTTAAAGTGTGACGTAAGAATGATTCCCATCAGTCACATGCCTTCTCCAAGATCGCTTTCAAATTCTTGTTCATCATTGGTTCAACCTTTTTAATTCTTCATTCCGGAGTGCTCAACAATTCTTATGGCATTTCTCGTCTTCATTCTCAACATCTGGAGAACGGAGAAGTGTTTCTCTTAAATCTTGGCCCGTTCTCTCAAGATTCTTCATGAATTCTTTCCATTGTGATCCTCCGAAGGCCATCATTTCAGAAGATTTCTTCGTTCTCAGTTTTCAACTTCGTCCTACAACTATTCTTCATTGATGACTCTTCGTTCGTCTCCTTTTTTATTACGGTGGCTCTTTCAAGTTTACTCTTCCTTGTTTTCGTATTAATTCACTCGTTCCTCTTCATAATCCTACCGGTGGTTTGTTGAAGATTTATCCAAGCTTGTGCTAGATCTCTCTTTAATTCTTTCCAACGAGAATAAGTAGTATGCCAAATCCTTTGGTTGTCATCAATTTAAATTGGTGAAGGAGATGCATGACATAATTCTTATTCTTATTCCTTCAAGGTGATTTAATTCTTTGTCTGGAGCTTGTTCATCATATCATATCCTTGGTTCTAAGTTGTTCATCTTGTTTTTCCGGAGATCCAAGTTATTTCAACTATTATCATTTCAAGCTCCATCTAATTCATCGCAGGCCTTGAATCTTATTCTTTTCATCTTTCACTTCTCATGCTTTCATTACCGGAGTTCTCATGGTGGTTCATCATGTTCTAATTCATCCTTGAAGCCTTCATCAAGTTTCTTGTTGGAGCTCAAGCATTCTTCTTCATGCTTTCCAATTGCAATTTTTTCTACCTTATTCTTTGAGATGGTGGTATGCCATTTTTGACAATTTTCCTTCATGTTTCATGATTCTCAAGTTGTCAGGAATGAGATATTTAAACCCATCTTTTTCGTTGTTCAGGAGATCTTTCCAACCATTCATTTTATCTGTTGGAGTTATCTTGGGTTATAATTCACCTAAAAGCTTTCCTTAAGAGTTGTTGCTAATTATGGTGCTTATAAATGACCCAAGTTCTTCTTTTATCATTCCGGTGAATAAGTTTTCATCTCCTTGTTGATCTCAATCCAATCAATTGTTTAAGTTAGTGGCTGGTTGTCACCTCTTAATTTTGATATGTTTTCCATAAGCCCACATGAAGCTTATTCTTTTTGTTGTTGAGTTTCCAACAACTCTGTTCAACCCTTCTTCGTAAGGATGCCCTTTCAAATTCAATTTTGAGAGAAGTTGTCATTTTCTTCTCCATTCTTTTCTTTCATTGAACTATATTCTCTATTCTTTCATTCCGGAGCCTTGTGATATTGCTCTCTCCAAACCATCATCTCGTTTTATCGAGATCTTGTTCTTTCCCTTGCTTATCTTTTAACCGGAGTGTTGTATTCTTCATTCAAGTTCCGTCATCTTATCAAGTTTTGCCTCTCTTTTAACCGGAGTGCTGTCTGAATCTTTCTTACCCCTTGTGCCATTCTTTCATTGTTCGGAGGCAATATGTTGCTGTTTTCATCAAGTATCATCTCAACTTGCCAAGTTCTTGTCCAATTCCTTCCATTTTCAGACGGAGTGCTATCCAAATTCTGTCATTCTTATTCCTTGGCCATACCATTGTAGTTTCACATTCTTTTGGTCCGTGAGCTCTTGTTTCATGTCTTTCAACCTACAAGGTTCTCACTGTGTTCCTTGTTCTTCCTTTTACCGGAGTATTTTCATATTCGTTCATCTCCGTTGTATTCTTTATTCAACTTGTTTAACCTCTCAAGGTTCTTTGGTTTCACTCGTCTGTCAAAGAAGCAACTTTGTTTTACCTCTTCCTCTTCCGTTTTTACCCGGTGATATCTCTAGGATCTCGGGTCGAGATCCTCTGTTAGTGTGGGAGAGTTGTGACGCCCGAAGACCGACGTCCCAGAAGATTCCAGAAGATTCCAGATGTTCCGGGTTCTCCCGTGTGTTCTTTGGTGCTTGTGTTATTTATTTTTGCATTGCATCATGTCATCATGCCATCATGTCATATTTTATTTTTGCATCTCAACCTAAATAAATTGTGTGGGCCTTCGGTCCATTTAAATCGAGGGAAGAATGTCTTCTCTTTAAAACATATAAAAGCCTCTCAATATTTAGGGAGCTATATTTATTAATTATTCCATTGCTTCGGAATCACCATAACACACTTGCATAATTTCCCCATGCTTTCCTACTTCGAGTTCTCCTACAAAAACCTTGCCAATAATTCTTTTCCGTTGTTTCGAGGTTCCTCCAAAAATTTGAACATTTTTGGACACTTCAATAATCACGTCTTAGTTCAAACCTATTTGAATTAAATTCAAATATGTTTGAATTATTTTTCCGTTCATGCCTTTCTTATTTTTCTCGGACTTTGCTCATTTTATGATGCCCGAGAAAAATAGTCCTTTGTGCTACTTTTGCCCTAACCCCCCTCCGCTTTCTTTCTTCTCTTCTTTGTGTTTTTTTATTAAAGAGATAGACCTGCTGGGACGCCCTCCGTTCCAGCTCCCAGCCGCCCCAGCCTCTTGGGCCTCAGCTTCCCTCAGCCGGCCCAAGCCCGAGGCCCAGCCAGCCTCCTAGCTCGACCGCATGGAACCCTAGCCTTCGCACTCCCCTCGCTCCCTCCCGATTCCTCCGCCGCCACCCTCTCGTTCGCTAGCCCCGAGCCCCATCTTCCAGCCTCGCTCGACCGCACCCGCATCTCCCCATCGCTCCTCTCGACCCCGCACCCCGCTCCTCTCGCCGAACCATCGACCCTCTCCCTCGTTGCAGGAGTCCCGAACCCCGATCTCCCGTGGCCTCCCTCAGGTCGCGCGGCCTCCTTCTCGACGGATCGAGCCGCCTCGCGACTCCCTTCTTCTCCCGCCGGCCAGGCCGGGCCGAGACCCGCCTCACCTCCTCCACCAAGGCGCCAGCGTGCCCCAGGCTCCCTCCTCCTCTACGGGCGAAGGCCACCGCGCCACTTCCTCCTCAAGCCGTGCCCTTCCTCTGGCCTCTGCCTCGCCGCGCCCCCTCGTTCAGCGCCTGGCGCCCGCAAGCCGATCCGGTCGGCCAGATGCAGTCGGCTCCGCCCAGCTTCGTCTGCGAGCCCATGCAGCCGGCTCCGCCCGGCCTCGTCCTCCCTCCGCCGGCCAGGAGCTCTGCTCCTCCTTCGCCAGCAACCAGCAGCGCCTGCGCGCCCCGGTCGCCATGCTGCTGCCAGGCCTCTACTTCGTCGCCGAGACCGCAGCTTTTCCCTTGGTTTTTGTTGTATTGTTGCTGTTTTTGTTAATCCCAGATAACCAGGAAACAACAAGTCTATCTTCTTTTGGACCCGAACGTCTACCGGCGCCCGAACGTCTACCGTCGCCACGTGTACCTCTACGGCTACGAAACGTGTACGACTACATGTGTGATGCGCCAAGTACCACTACCGTCGCGAGAACGAGAACCCCCAAGTACCACGACGACCGACTCGGCAAGTACCCCTACGGAACGTGCTCCACTACCGTCGCCCGGAAAAGACGGATGCGCCAAGTACATCTACGAACGAGTTCGTCTACCGTCGCCGTGTACCCCTACCGTCGTCGAAGACCCGTGAACAACTACTTCCTCTTCGGAAACGTGAACCACTACTTCCTCTATGACTCACGAGAACATCTACTTCCACTACTTCCTCTCCGACCGCGAGTACCACTACTTCCTCTACGATCTCGAACCGTCCCGAAACGAGTGTTTCGAAGGTATAACCCGAGACGATGACTCGTGGAATGCTTGTTGTGGTTGTATGAAATGTTTCCTTGTGTGCACCGTGCCCGTTTCGACCTTTTGTCGTGTTCCTCGGTTGCCTCGTCACCGACTCGTGGGAACCCGGTAACGGGATCGCCCCACCTTTCATCTCGTTTGACTCGCTCACGCCATCTTTGCTTTTGCCCGGACTCTCAACGAGTTACCGGAACCGAGTTGTTACCTTTGCATCATTTCGGATCGTTGCCGTGGCACCCTTTCTATCCACCACGGCGACAAATGCTTCATATCTCTCTTGTCAACTTATAATATAAATTGCATAAACTTGTTCATGTCATCCGCATCATGTTAACAACATTTAATATGTGTGTAATTGTTGTTGCTTTATAATTATTAAACATGCTCATGGGGATTTTCCGGATATGTTGTTGTTATTTCCGGCCTCATTTAAAATGCCTAAATAGTGTAGTTTTATTATGCTTCACCTCTCGCCATGCTAAAAACATTTAATCTTGTCTTGTAAATAAACAAGAGTCAACTAAATAAATAACATGTGGTGTTTCGTCAATATGCAACTCGTTGCATATTGATCTCCACTTAACTTGTAGTTTTGTTTGTGCACTTTGCCATGCCTTGCATATTTAAACCGGACATGCATCATACTTGTTTGTGCATCGTATGCCATGTTCTTGCTTGTGTGTTTGTTGTTTCTTTCTTTCCGGTTGCTTCTCTTGTTAGCTTCGGTTTCGTTCTGGAGTTGTGAGGATTCTCTCGTCTGTGTTGCTCCGTCTACTTCATGGACTTGTTCTTCTCCCTTGCGGAATTCCAGGCAAGATGACCGAACCCCGATAACATTACTATCTTTGCCTATTGCTAGTAGTCTCGATCTATAGTTTTGCCTCGATGCCCATGTTCTTCTTGTCAGCCTCCTACTTGTAACCAATTGCCATGTTTAACCAACCTACCTATGCAAACCGTTGCTTGGCTAAGTACGCTTCGCTCAGCCCTTCTTATAGCATTGTTAGTTGCAGGTGAAGATTGAAGATGCTTGCTTCATGTTGAAGTTTGGTTGGGTTATATCACACTATATAAATGCTTAAAATGAAATCATCTATATATTGGCAAGGGTGGAAGGCTAAGCCTTTTGCTTGGTGTTTTGTTCCACCCATGCCGTTAGGAACCGTATAAACCGGTGTTATGTTCCTTGATTATGCGTTCCTAACACGGTTGGGGTGTATGGGACCCCCTTGATAAATCGCTAAGTGCTAAGTCTTTTCCAGCAAGTCCCAACATTGGTACTATTTGCCTAATAACAAACTGATAAAACTTGCATAAGGGTCTTGCAAACCCTCTTTCTTAATTCAACAACCCCGGGCCAGTGCTCCACATGAGTGTTGGTCCGAAACGAGGGTTACGCGGGGCCACCTCGAGGAAACTCAAGGTTTGGTAAAAACCCGTGGGATCGCCCATCCGGTCGTGTCCTGAGACTTAGATACGCGCGGCTACTATCAGGGTGTCGACACGCTGGGAGGATTTGCTGGATTAGCCTTACCTTAGTTCGGTTTAACTTGAGCACGGGATTTCGAGAATACTCGGGTCTTCCCACCTATGGAGTTGCGACTCCGTGGACCGTGGGCTTGTAATGGGTCAAGTTGGAACACCCCTGCAGGGTTTGAACTTTCGAAAGCCGTGCCCGCGGTTATGTGGCAGATGGGAGCTTGTTAATTCCGGTTGTAGATAACTTGACACAATGTTTCAATACACTACCAGCGTGTGTTCCGTGACTGTCAATTTCCGAATAGGGATTCGGGAGTTGAACACGGTGGGGTTATGTTTGACCGGCTTTAGCTAGGATCACTTCGTGATCATCTTTCGACCGAGGCACTTCTCTTCTCGCTCTCTATTGCGTAAGTTAGTGCTAGTTGCTGCTGCAGACTCTTGTTGTTCCTTCACCTCTCGTTCTTTCTTCAGCCTTGTCCTCACCCAAGGCTTAAATAGTCGTGTTACCCGGGAACGGGATTGCTGAGTCCTCTGTGGCTCACAGTTACTTCACCACACCAGATGCAGGTTCAGCCGAGTTTGATGCAGGAGTTGGATCAGTTCTTCACTGGGAGCTCGATGAAGAGTTTGACCGTATGCTTGTGACGTTTTTGACGATCAGTAGTGGTTTCTACTAGGATTCGATCCTGACCTGTGGCTTTATGTTGTTTTGGTATCTTTCTTTTGATCTTCGCTCGTAGTCGGGTTGTGATGTTCTGAATGATGTTTGGCTTATGTAATGTATTGTGTGAAGTGGCGAGTGTAAGCCAACTATCTCCTTTTGCAATTTAATCCCTCTTTTACATGAGTCGTGCAAAGATACCAAACTTGAGATCATTCTAGGATGGGCTTATACCTTTAAGTCGTGCCTCGACACGTAGGAGGTATAGTCCCATCCTGGGCATTACAATGCTAAGCAAGACATTCCTGATGCCAAGAGTAAAATCTATCAGTTCCGTGGAGGTCTCAAAGATGAACTTCAGCTTGCTCTCACCTTGTTCGAGCCCGATGAATTCGACAAGTTCTATAACATGGCTTTGAAACAAGAAGCAGCTCAGCTTAAGATGGAGGCTTCTAAGAAGAGAATTCGAGATGCCGTTCACTCTTCCTCATCGTCTCAGTTGGTCTCGAAGCATCAGAAATTCTGGCTTCCTCCTCCTCCAGTGATTCGAGCTCCATACAACAACTCCAACAACTCCAACTACAAGAACTCTAGTGGTCATGGTTTCTCCCACCCACCCAACCCGAGCAACCAGTCGAAGAAGCAGTTTCAGTCTCAAGGCTCCAAGTCAAGTGGCTCTCATTTCCGTCCTCTCTCCGAAGTGGTGTGCAACAAGTGTGGCCAGAAGGGTCATTATGCCAACAGATGTCCGAATCCGAAGCGCCTTCCTCCTCCTCCACCTGTGAGTTCAGCTATTGTCAAGCATGATCCAAAGTCTGCAAGGGTCAATCTGATGAGTGCAGCTGAAGCGGAGAACTCTTCTGATGTCATTTTGGGTAACCTTCCAGTGAACTCTATCCCTGCTAAAGTTTTGTTCGATTCAGGTGCTTCACATTCTTTCATGTCAAGACCTTTTGCATTGTCGCACGATATGCCATTGCAAGCTTTGCCGAGTCCGATGTCTGTGCTTTCTCCGGGTTTGCTCATGAACTCCAACAACTTTGTTCCGAATGTGTCTATTCGCATGGGCGATTATCGATTTCTGGCTAATCCGGTGGTTCTTGGTAATTCTGATATTGACCTCATCCTCGGGATGGATTGGCTTTCTCAGCATGATGCTCACATTGATTGTGCTCAAAAAGAAGTCAAGTTGACTCATTCTGACGAAGATGTGATTATCTTCGCCTCCAGGGATAACACTATCAGACTCTTCTCTCTCAATGATAAGGGCGAAGTTAATGCCATATCTCAAATTCCGGTGGTGAACAAATATCAAGACGTCTTTCCTGAAGAACTTCCAGGCATGCCTCCACACCGTCAGGTGGAGTTTGTCATTGAACTCGAGCCGGGCACTGAGCCTGCATGCCGGCGTCCGTACAAGCTCTCTCCGGATGAATTGAAGGAATTGAAGAAGCAGCTTGATAAGCAGGAGAGTATGGGTCTCATCAGACCTAGTACGTCTCCGTGGGGCTGTGGTGTCTTATTTGTCAAGAAGAAAGATGGCATGGAGCGTCTCTGTGTTGACTACCGGCCATTGAACAAGAAGACGATTAAGAACAAGTATCCGCTCCCCAACATCAACGAACTCTTTGAGCAGCTCAAAGGAGCTAAAGTGTTCTCTAAGCTTGACCTCCGAATGGGATATCATCAAATTCGCATTCGCGAGGAAGACATTCCCAAGACGACCTTCAGAACGAGCTACGGTTCATACGAGTATACCGTCATGTCCTTCGGTCTCGCCAATGCTCCTCCTACCTTTTCAAGGATGATGCATTACATCTTCAACCCCTATACTGGCGAGTTTGTGCTTGTGTATCTGGATGATATTCTGGTGTTTTCCAAGAATGAAGAAGATCACGAAAAGCACTTACGTCTGGTTCTTGATCGACTCCGAGAGCATAAATTCTATGCCAAGTTCTCAAAGTGCGAGTTTTGGCTCGATAAGGTTTTGTACCTGGGCCACATCATCTCAGCTGACGGTATTGCGGTTAATCCCGAGAAAGTTGAAGCAATTGTCAACTGGGAAGCTCCTCAGAACGTCAAGCAGCTCCGCAGTTTTCTGGGTCTTGCCAGCTATTGCAGAAGGTTCGTTGAGAACTTCTCCAAGATTGCCAAGCCTCTTTCCAACATGCTTCAGAAGAATGTCAAATACTTTTGGTCTCCAGAGTGTGAAGTGGCATTCAAAACCCTCAAAGAGAAGCTTGTCTCTGCTCCAGTTCTGACTCCTCCAGATGAATTCAAGCCCTATGAAGTATTCTGTGATGCTTCTCTTCAAGGTCTTGGTGGTGTGCTTATGCAAGATAAGAGAATTGTGGCATACACTTCTCGTCAGCTAAAGCCAAGTGAGAAGAACTATCCCACACATGATCTCGAGCTAGCAGCTGTGGTACATGCTTTGATTATGTGGAGACATCTGTTGTTGGGCAGAAAGGTCGACATCTTCACTGATCACAAGAGCTTGAAGTACATCTTCACACAGCCGCATCTGAACCTCCGCCAGACTCGTTGGGTTGAAATGATCCAAGAGTATAATCCCAGCATTGAATACACTCCTGGCAAGGCGAATGTGATTGCAGATGCTTTGAGCAGAAAGGCATATTGCAACAGCCTTCTTATCAAGCCATACCAGCCTGAGCTTTGTGAAGCATTCAGGAAACTCAACCTCCAAGTTGTTCCGCAGGGTTTTCTTGCTAATCTCCAAATTGCTCCTACCTTGGAAGATCAAGTCCGTGAGGCCCAGCTCAGTGATACCATGGTGAAGAAGGTGAAACATGGGATTGCAAAGGGCACTCCAAAATACAAGTGCTTCCGTGTTGATGAGAGAGATACCTTGTTCTTCGAGGACAGACTCGTTGTTCCCAAAGGTGATCTCAGGAAGCTCATAATGGAAGAAGCTCATGATTCTCTCCTTTCCATTCATCCTGGCAGTTCCAAGATGTACCAAGATCTCAAGCAATCTTACTGGTGGACACGCATGAAAAGGGAAATTGCCCAATTCGTGAATGAATGTGATGTATGCAGAAGAGTGAAAGCAGAACATCAACGTCCAGCCGGTCTTCTCCAACCTCTTCCTATTCCCGAGTGGAAGTTCGACCACATTGAAATGGACTTCGTCACTGGTTTTCCTAAATCCAAGCGAGGAAATGATGCTATCTTTGTGGTGATTGACAAGCTTACCAAAGTCGCTCACTTCCTGCCAGTCAAAGAATCAATCAATGCAGCTCAACTTGCAGAGCTGTACACTTCCAGAATTGTGTCCCTACATGTCATTCCTCAAGTTATATCCTCAGACCGTGGAAGCTTGTTCACATCAAGGTTCTGTGACTCCTTTCAGTCCGCCATGGGCACTAAGATCAGGTTCAGCACTGCTTTTCACCCTCAGACTAGTGGTCAAGTCGAGCGCGTGAATCAGATTCTAGAAGACATGCTCAGAGCCTGTGTCATCTCCTTCGGCATGAAATGGGAAGACTGCCTTCCATTTGCCGAGTTCTCGTACAACAACAGCTTTCAAGAAAGTGCAGGCAAAGCACCGTTTGAAATTCTCTATGGCAGAAAGTGCCGTACCCCTCTCAACTGGTCTGAAACAGGCGAACGCCAACTTCTTGGCAATGACTTGATCTCAGAAGCCGAAGAAATGTGCAAAGTCATACGTGAGGATCTCAAGGCCGCTCAGTCGCGTCAGAAGAGCTACTATGACGGCAAGCATCGTGATTTGGCATTCAACATCGATGATCATGTCTATCTCCGTGTGTCTCCGATGAAAGGCACCCAAAGATTCGGTATCAAAGGAAAGCTTGCTCCTAGATACGTCGGGCCTTTCAAGATTCTTGGAAAAAGAGGCGACCTAGCCTATCAACTTGAGCTCCCTTCAAACTTCGCCAATGTTCATGATGTCTTCCATGTGTCTCAACTTCGCAAATGCTTCAAGGCACCTGAGCGCATGATTCCGTTTGAAGAGATTGATCTTCAACAAGACCTGTCCTACCGAGAGCATCCAGTTGCCATTCTCAAAGAAACCGAACGCAAGACCCGCAACAAGTCCATCAAATTTCTGAAAGTCAAGTGGTCACATCACACCGACCGAGAAGCTACCTAGGAACGAGAAGATCATCTTCGTTCCGAGTACCCTATTTTTTTCCAGTCCTAGATCTCGGGACGAGATCTTTTTGTAGTAGAGGAGAGTTTGTAATGCCCCGGATGTAATACTTTCCCTTTTGGGTATATAATATATCTCCGGCTTCATCTATTTCCATTCCGGGTTCTTTGTCTTTCGGGTTTTCGTTGTTTTGTTGTGTGAGTGTGTGGCATTCATTCATATCATGTAGACATGTGCATCGCATTGCTTTGTGTTGTCGTTTGCATCCGCTTCGTCGCGTTCCTTCCCGTTGTCCGTTTCGCGTTCCGGAGCTCCCTCACGTGTCCGTGACGTCCCGTAGGCCTACTTTGTTGTTTGGGCGTGTAACGTTACCGGTGTGCCGCGAGGTTGTTGTGTGTGTTGTTGTTTTGTTGTGTGCAACCCGCCTCTCAAATCTCGTCTCGTTTGGACTCCGTTGGCTTTTCCATCCGTTGTTCGTGTGGGTCCAAGTGCCTTCACTTCGTGTCCCAGAAACACCCCTACTGCAGTCTTTTATCTTCTCCTAGGCCCTTTTAATCTACCCCCACGATCGGATCCGTCGGATCGCGATCGGAGGGCTCCTAGCACTCCCAGATCCCTCCTAACCCTAAAAACTGCTATATATTAGACCCTAGTCTAATTTTGGGCATCCCCTTCTTCTTCCTCTTTCCCCTCTCCTTTTTTTTCTCAGATCCCAGCCACCTCACCGGACTGGATCGATCGGGGGATCAATTCCCGATCGATCCCCGAAGTCAACGCCGCGCCAGGACGCATCGAAGCCTCCCGCATCGTTCGCCCCAGCCTCCCGCATCGATCGCTAGGCTCCGAGCCCAGCGGGTCAACTTCGCCTGAGGACTCCCGCGGCTGGGCCCTCCCTCCGTTCGATCTGCCTCCTCCGACCGCAACGGCCCGTACACCGCGTCTACCGTGGACCACATCGCCCCCGCATCGCCAAGCCCAGCCATCACCGCACCCCTCCTCCGACCGGGCCTCTACGCGTCGCCAGCCGGTCGGGCGCCAGCCTCCCTCGCCTCCGAGTGGGCCTAGCCGCCTCTGCCTCGAGCCGGTCGGGCGCCAAGTGGGCGGCCCACTCCCGCGCCGCCGCCGAAGCCTGCCAGTCCGAGCCGCGCCCGGGGCCGCCTCCTTCCTCCGCGGGCCGCAGCAGCGCCAGTTCGTGGGCCGCGCCGATCCGCCGCCCTGGGCCCCAGCCGCCGCGCCGGCCCGTTGACTCCAGATCCAGATCTGGTTGAACTCCCCCTCTTTTCCACTAAGTCCCAGTATTTTATTCTGTGATGCAATCTTTCAACTGCTCTAACTTTTTGTGCATAGCTCCCTTTTGCGCATATGAGATGTCCAGATGTTCGTGGAGACTTGCTCTACGTTTTATCTGTTATTGTCATGCATGTTAGAGATAATCTAGGTGCTTGTTTTGCTGTTGCAAGAGTTCATCATGATATAAACTGCTGCTATGTGATGTTTTTATGCCACCTTTGCCATGTGATATCTTTTAGCTCGTTTGTCCGAATGATGCAAATGACATGTCCACGTGTTCGTCTTGCCATGATCTACATGTTGTATGTGCTAGGTAGCATGTTAGATTTATTATGGCCTTGTTATCATCGTTGCAAAGTGCCATATGGCTGTGATGTTGTTTCACTTGTTATGAAATGCCATCTTGTTGAGCTCGTTGCAATCGTTGTGTTCACCTCTATGATGCATGCTTGTGTGTTTCGGGATCACCTTCATGTGCACTTTGATGAGGTGCTTACCTTTTGCCATGATTAGTTTCGAGGTGACTTAAACATGCTCTTTTATATGCCATGATGAAATTGCTGTTTTAGGACTTAGTGGATTTTCACTAAGTCTGAAATCTGTAACGTTCCGATGCCATGTTCGTGTGATGTTCTAGGACAAAGCATGTTAGTTTTGGAGTGGATCTTGATTGTACCTTGTAGTATATATTGTTGTCTTTCCATTCATGTTCTCACATGTCCATTTGAGTGGCTGTAGCATGTTTATCTTTTGCTCCAAAGTTTCAATAAAATTTTGCTGCCAGAATTTTATTGTCAAGTTCAATATGTCCAAGATCATTGCTATTGATCCGTGACTCCGTTGGGGGTGCACCTTTGGAGTTAGTTGTTGTAGTATATGTCTAGTTTGTGTTCATGCCCTTTTCCATGTTGTTTGAATGCTGTAGCTCAATTATTTTGAGCTCCGAAGTTGCTATGTTGCTGTAATTTTCAGCTTTCGCTCATTTCTTGTTTCGGGCATAACTTTTAGCCCGTAACTCCGATTTCAGCGAATCTTATACCAAAATTGATTGTTTTTCCATGTAGATTAATAATATCAGTTTGTTATCATGTTTTGAGGTGTTTTGCTTGAGTGCTAATTTCCGTGCTCCATGTGCATCCTTAGTGCATCCATCATGCATTCATCTTTTTCGAGTGCGCATTGCATCTTGTTGATTGGTGCTTGGTGTGATTGTTTTGTTTAGAGCCGGAAGCCGAGACCGAGATCGAGTACGAGCACGAGGTTTCCAACGAGGTTGAGCACGAGGACCCTTCTTACTATCCGAACGACTTCTCTTCAGGCAAGATGACCGAACCCCGATAACATTACTATCTTTGCCTATTGCTAGTAGTTCCGATCTATAGTTTTGCCTCGATGCCCATGATCTTCTTGTCAGCCTCCTACTTGTAACCAATTGCCATGTTAACCAACCTACCTATGCAAACCGTTGCTTGGCTAAGTACGCTTCGCTCAGCCCTTCTTATAGCGTTGCTAGTTGCAGGTGAAGATCGAAGATGCTTGCTTCATGTTGAAGTTTGGTTGGGTTATATCACACTATATAAATGCTTAAAATGAAATCATCTATATATTGGCAAGGGTGGAAGGCTAAGCCTTTTTCTTGGTGTTTTGTTCCACTCATGCCGTTAGGAACCGTATAAACCGGTGTTATGTTCCTTGATTATGCGTTCCTAACACGGTTGGGGTGTATGGGACCCCCTCGATAAACCGCTAAGTGCTAAGTCTTTTCCAGCAAGTCCCAACATTGGTACTATTCGCCTAAACAACTAAAACTTTCCGAGGGAGTAATTAACCCGAGGCTTAATTAATTCAACCCCCCTGGGCCAGTGCTCGATTTGAGTGTTGGTCCAAACTAGAGTCGTGTGTGGGGCCCCCCTTGGCAACTTGGGTATTTCGGCCACTGTACGCTGTGCTCATCCGGTCGTGGCCTGAGACTAGATACGCGCGGCTACTATCAGGGTGTCGGCACGCCGGGAGGATTTGCTGGATTAGCCTTACCTTAGCTCGGTATATCTTGAGCACGGGATTCCGAGGATACTCGGGTCTTCCCACTTTGGAGTTGCGACTCCGCGGATCGTGGGCTTGTAATGGGTCAAGTTGGAACACCCCTGCAGGGTTTGAACTTTCGAAAGCCGTGCCCGCGGTTATGTGGCAGATGGGAGCTTGTTAATATCCGGTTGTAGGAAACTTGACACAATGTTTCTAATACACTACCAGCGTGTGTTCCGTGACTGTCAATTTCCGAATAGGGATTCGGGAGTTGAACACGGAGGGGTTATGATTGTTGAGCTTGTAGCTAGGATCACTTCATGATCACTTCTCGCCGAGGCTTTCTCTTCTCGCTCTCACTCACGTAAGCTAGTTGCTAGTTGCTGCTGCAAACACTTATTCTTTTCTCCAGCCTTATCCTCACCCAAAGGCTTAGATAGTCTTGTTACCCGGAAATGGGATTGCTGAGTCCTCTGTGGCTCACAGTTACTTCACACACCAGATGCAGGTCCAGCTGTGAGCTATCCAGGTGATGGCACCGAGCTGGATTGGGAGTTCGACGAGGAGCGCAGTCGGTACTATGTGCGATACCCGGATGATCAGTAGTGGAGACTCTTACTAGGATTCGATCCGCCCATGGTTTATTGATTTAAGTTTGGTATCTTGCATTTGGATTTTGCCCTTAGAGGGTTGTGATGTTCTTAATGTATGATGTTTGAGACTTGAATTGTAATTCTGTGACGTGGCGAGTGTAAGCCAACTATTTTCTGTTTACAATCCCCTCTTTTACATGAGATGTGCAAAGATTACCGAACTTGCGATCATTCTAGGATGGATTTATGCCTTTAAGTCGTGCCACGACACGTAGGAGGTATAACTCCATCCTGGGCATTACATCCGGCATAACTTCCCTTTCTTGAAGCCAAGCAGCAACCTGGTACTAAACATTCATCTACTTGAGTCACTCCAAATTCTCTAGTCATATGTCCATAAATCACTTCCAAGGGAGCTTTGACGAGCGGCGATTGAAATGATGTATTATACCAATACTCCGCCAACGAGTGCCACTTCGACCAATGTCCAGGACGAGAATGTGTTGCACACCTGAGATATGCTTCGAGACACTGATTCACCCGCTCTGTTTGGATGCCTGTTTGTCGATGGTATGGTGAGCTAAGACGCATCTCAGTGCGACAAAAATGAAACATCTCTTGCCACTGGTTGCTGGTAAATATCGTATCACGATCTAAGATAATTTCCAGAGGCAGCCCATGCAGTCTGAAGATCTCCTTCGTAGACACCCTGGCTACTTGCAGAGTTGTGAATGGATGCGTTGTTTTTTTGACTATTTACTGTAGAGTAACAACCCCACAGTCCTTTTTATTCCAGAAATTTTTGCCCAGGCCTGTTTAAATCCGCTCCCACTGGGAGTCGAACCGAGGACCTGGGGTGCTACTAAGGTCGCTGCTACAACCACTAGTATGAGATAGTTTGCGATGGCTTCTATCGTTCCTCTAGAGTTATCGTTGTATCAATTGGTCTGAGTATCTACAATGAAGAATAGTATGAATATGTTTGATTTTTTGTTATTATGTCGCAAATGAATCTCATATGTTGATCTAGTGAGAAGTAGTGGCCTTACATTGGGTTTAGGAAATAAAATACATTGAGGTCTAGCAAACATAGCATTGGTCATTACTCCTATAAAAGATGTTGGAGCACCCGCCTTCCTGGGCTACTCGAGGGCGAAGAGAACCCCCTCGTCATCCGTTGTTGGATGGCTTGCGAGAGGGCATCTCTCGGGGCGGCTCCGTGTTGTCCGATTTTCCGGAACGGCGTGCGCCAAGGCGACCCAGTTGGAAGTTCCATGACGGTGGGCCGATGTGCACGCCCGGGGCCACTGTCATTGGGCGGCTTTGAGAGCACCCGCGGGTGCCTTTTCACGCGTTGGCCCGCATGCGACAACGAAGCCGGACCTGCATGTCTGCGTCCTCGACCCGCGTTGGGTTGATCTGGTCGCAACAGGCCGAGAGGCTCTTCGAGGGCTAAGAGCGCCTCCTGGCCCTTAGTCTCGCGGTGGCTTGCTGCAGGGAGCTCTCAGGGGTGCTTTGAGCCATCCAATGTTCTTGAATGGCTCGTACCGGGCGACTCGGCATGGCAGTCCATGACGGGTGGACCACAGGGCATGCCTGCGGCCACCATCATTGGGCTGTGTTGGGTAAGCACAAGAGCCTCCTGGTTGTCCATTGCTGGGTGGCTTGCAGCTGGAGCGTCTCGGGGGGCTCCGAGCTGTTCGGTCTACCCGTACGACTTTGACTCGGGTGACCCATCTAGGCCGTCCATGATGGGTGGACCACGTGCCCGGCGGGTGGTACCATTGATAGCCCACGAGTATATGGGATCAGTTGTAGCATTTTTGATAAAGAAGAGTCGACCCAATGAGGAGCTAAAGGTAGACTTAATATTCTCTCAAGCTCTATCAACCACCGATACAACTCTACATACACTAAAAGTTCGCTTTACATAGAACAACAAATAAAAGTGCTAGAATAAAAGGATATGTTTGCAAGATAACAAAGAGTTAGTTGTTGTTTTAACAAAAGAACAATAAAGCAGAAGTTTTTGAAGAACAATGAGAAAAGGACTGTCCCTAGGAATTTGAATATGTCACGATAGTGATACTCATCATACTTATGAGGGAGAGGCTTAAGCTAACATACTTTCCGTACTTGGATCACATGTTCTTATGATTGGAACTCTAGCAAGCATTGATATGCCTCTAACGTATCTATAACTTTTGATTGTTCCATGTTGTTATTATCAATCTTGGATGTTATATATATTTTTTCTAGCAACTTTATATCATTTTTGGGACTAACCTATTGACATAGTGCCCATTGCCAGTTGTTTTCTGCTTTTTTTTACTTTGTAGAATATCAATATCAAACAAAGTCCAAATGCCACGAAACTTTTTGGAGATTTTTTTCTGTCTAGAAGACGCCCATGGAGCCAAGGGAGCACACGAGAGGAGGCCCGTGGGGCCCCACTAGGCACCAGGCGTGCCCTGGTGGGTAGTGGGGCCCACGGGAAGCTTCTTGACCGACCTCCAACTCTATAAATACTCCAATATTTGAGAAAACCTAGGGGAGTCAACGAAATACTTTTTCCATTGTCGCAAGTTCCAAAACCACGAGATCCAATCTAGAGGCCTTTTTCGGCACTCTGCCGGAGGGGTAACAATCACAGAGGGGTTCATCATCATCATTGTTGCCCATCCGATGATGCGTGAGTAGTTTACCACAAACCTACGAGTCTGTAGTTAGTAGCTAGATGGCTTCTTCTCTCTTTTTGATCTTCAATACAATGTCCTCCTCAATCTTCTTGGAGATCTATTTGATGTAACTCTTTTTTGCAGGTGTGTTTGTTGGGACCCGATGAATTGTGAGTTTATGATCAGATCTATCCATGCGTGATTTGTTATAGCCTCATATTTCTTCTCCGATATTTTGGTTTGGTTTGGCCGACTAGATTGATTTATTTTGCCATTGGAAGAGGTGCTTTGTAATGGGTTCGATCTTGCGGTGCTCAATCTCAATGACAGAAAGAGACATGACACGCATGTATCATTGCTATCAAGGGTAACAAGAAGGGGTTTGTTCATACGTGAGTTTGCCTTGTCTGCATCATGTCATCATTCTTATTGCATTACTCTGTTTTTCTATGAACTTAATACACTAGATGCATGCTGGATAGTTGTCGATGTGTGGAGTAATAGTAGTAGATGCAGAATCGTTTCGGTCTACTAATCTTGGACATGATGCCTACATATATGATCATTTTATTGGATGTCGTCATAATTATTTGCTTTTCTATCAATTGCCCAACAATAATTTGTTTACCCACCGTATGCTACTTTCTTGAGAGAAGCCTCTAGTGGAATCTACGGCCCTCGGGTCTATTTCATATCATATTATTTTCAGATCTATTCAATCAAAAACCCAAAAATACTCTACAGCATTTTATTTGCTTTTATTTTATTGGCATCTATCAATTTATCTATTTATCTAATCTCGACACCAGGCCTTGAGGGATTGACAACCCCTTTACACGTTGGGTTGCAAGTATTTGTTGTTTGTGTGATCCCCTCCTCTTCGGGGAAATACCAACGCGGATCACTAGTAGCAAGCACCTAAAACTACCAAAGATTCTTAAGTAAAACCCAACCATAGTATTAAGTAAAAAGGCCCCTTTGATCCCATATGCAACAACTCACGAACTTGGGTTTAGGTTCCAGGCACTCCTGCAACCCACTATAAGCAAATCATTAACATATTGCAACACCATACAACAAGAACCACACACGTTTACGTGATACGGCGGGCACCATAGGATAACAACATAATAACATACAAACTCATATCAACCATACCTTACCACAATTAGGCCGCGAGACAAAAGAATATACTCAAACATAATAGAGGTGCAACACGTCATTGGATAGCAATAAATAGCATAGAGCACCATGTTCAAGTAGAGATTACAGTGGGGTGAGAGAGGTTATATCGGGAACATGAGAGGATTGTGAATGATCTTACTTTGAATAAAATGCTATAGAATGTGATTCGTGCAGAAAAGGGAAGATTCTTGTGATTTGTATTTCTGGGAAGTTGCTGATGTGGCGGGATGGAACTACGTGGATTCTTTGGTTATCCAAGGAATCCAGATACCAACAGGCTGGGGTGTTGGACAAGTAACTGAAGTAATAGCAGAAGAGGAAGATGCAGAGCAGAAGGTTAAAGATGAAGTTTAGCAGATCATGGCCAAGCAACAACTACTGAACAACCTTGGCAACAATGATGAGATGAAAGAGCTTGTGAAGATAATGGGCAAGGTCGTTCTGCTCTGTAGAATGTTTGTCTCTTTATTTACAGTGCATGTAGCACTCGTGATGTTTTCATGGCTCTTTTATGAACACTTTTGCTGAAACTAGTAATGAATGAAACATGTTTAGCAGGCTGGGCGTCTAGTGTTGTGAACATCTAACGATTTCTATTAAGAGAAATTGGGGCATCCCCTTTTGCTAATAAATAAATTAGCAGAGGCCATGTCGGGCCAACTCTATTCCCATTGCAAGACGTACAACAAATTGCAGTCCAACAACAAACTGCCATCAGCTACATTGCGGTTGTACAATCATCAAATACAAGTTTACAGAGTACTACTGAACAACCATGTCATCATGTTTCATTAGTCATACAATCACAAACACAAATCAACATATATAATAAGTGATGTTCTCATCGCAAAATACTAAACAACAACTTCATCGGGTTTCAGTGGTCATAGCAAACACAAATTCACATAGATAATAAGTCGTCTTCTCACAGGAAAATATGACAAAAGCAATATAATCATCATCCGCAACAACAACGTCATCTTTACCACGTGTATCAGTCTGAATGGTAATTCCCCTAGTGTCTTTTTCTTCGCCATCAATGTCCTTGAATGTTGGCTGCTTTTTGATCAACTCATCTACTTCCACACTCCAACATAAATCTTTTCTCCAACCTTATTGATGTGTTGGTCCTCAAAGATAGCGTAAAAATATGTTGAAGCCCCTACAACAGTAGCAGCGTAAGCATCATCTTGTTGAGCAACTTCATTAAACAAATTCCTCTGCTCAAACTTTTGCAATACTCTTGAGTATTGGTTACCTGCAAATGTGTCTTCCAAGCAAAATATATGTGTTGCTTGATTTGCTAAAATATAAGGATCGTCAATGCGGTACGTGATACATCCAAAATGTATCTATAATTTCTGCTTGCTCCATGCCACTTTTGGGTGATATTGCTATGATATTCATACACTTCCATACACTTTTGATCATATTTGGACTAACTTACTAATCCAGTGCACCCTAGTGACAATTTCTGTTTTCGGCTGTTTTTGTATTTCAGGTTTTCACGTTACGAGAACTGCCAGGAAAAATCCAGAAAAATTATATAAAAAATCAGCGTTCTGGAAACAACCGTGCGTCCGAAGGGCAGCCGGGG
>LR738715.1:751943237-751984713 GCA_902687465.1 Secale cereale | reverse complement strand
GGGGGGGGGGGCACCAGGGCTCCAGGCGCCCTGGCGGCGCGCCCCCCTAGGCCGCACCGGGGGGGCGCCTGGGCCCCCCGAAGCTTCCCGATGCTCCCCTTTGGCATATATTTAAAGCGTCCTCCGAAACCCTCAGAACAGGAACTCTTTTCGCGATACCATCTCTATTCCGCCGCCGCTGCCGCTTCCAAGATCGGGAGCACCAGGAGAACTCTTCCCGGCACCCTGCCGGAGGGGAGGATCACCACCGGGAGCTTCTTCACCACCATGGACGCCTCCCGGATGACTCGTGAGTAGTCTCCCTTGGACCATGAGTCCATGACCAGTAGCTATGTGATGTTCTCCTCCCGTTCTTGTGCTTCACTAATTAGTCCTCGTGAGCTGCCCTACATGATCGAGGCACATATGTAATCCTTATGCTGTTGCTATGTTGAGTTTGCTGGGATCCGATGGATTATGGGATTATGTTCAGATTGATCTTGAGTAATATATTTGATCTACCTCTTTTATATTTATGTTCATAAGTAATTCTTGCATGTTCTCCGTTGTTATTTATTGCTTTGGCCAAGTAATACGTAGTGACTCCAAGAGGGAACGTTATGCTCGATTGTGGGTTCATGCCCCTCGATGACTAGCTTGAGTGATAGAAACATGAGTCTAGGGGATGTGCTGTTGCCACAAGGGGGAAAACAACGGTGCTTGTGCCCGCGGGTGCAAGGATTGTTTACTTTACGCAAAGTTCTTTTAATGCAGTTGTCTATTGCATTGAGTTTACACTATGGGTGGGACTCGCAACTTAATACCAGCGAGATGTTCTGGATAGATATCTCAAGGTGGATGATTAGTAGTAGATATTGATGGATTTCGGTCTACTTATTTTGGCATACCGCCCATGCTTTGAACCTCAACCTTTCTGCAATGTAATCAGCATTGGTTTGTGTTCGTGGTCCTGTCAATTGCCCAGCTGTAATTTGTTTACCTCACATAGCTGTTTTATCGTCTTTTGGGAGAGAGACATCACTAGTGAACATCATGAGACTCCGGTCCATATTACCATCATTGATCACACCCGCTATTTACTTTTTGCTATTTATTTACTATTGCAAAACACTATCTATCACTACTATCATTTGCTTTTAACCCTTTGTGAACTACAAGGCCGGAGGGATTGACAACCTCTCTGTACTCGTTGGGAGCAAAGTTATTTGTATCTGTGTGCAGGTCCACGTTGATTGCTAATTTGCGCCGCTAGCAGTTGACACCTACTTGTTGAACCTTGGAGTCTCTGGGGATTCGATCCTTGGCATCTTTGCTAAGGGAAAACATTTCTACATACTGCATCTTACACCTTCCACTTGGGGTAACCAACGAGGGGTTCGAGGCCCATCAGTACGCCGCCTTGACATTGACAGATTCGAAATAATCATCAGTTTGGGTTTTGAGATCTTGGTAAACTAGTTATACCAACGACAGCAAAACATAACCACACACTGATGAATCTCGAAACTAGAGATATACTCGAACTGAATAATGTATGTTATGTTAGCATACATTTTAGTTGACACTTTGTTGTGCGTATCTATGCTCATGAAGGCACTGTTTTGTCTCTTCCTGCCTTCATCGCGTACAATGCTGTTGTAGCGCACATATCCAACAACGCAAGATGCATATGTCTTACCTGAGTATCAGGACCCATTGCTAGTGCGCAAAGGGTATCATTAACTGCCTCTTTTTAACCTATGGTTAGAAAATATACAAGCTGATCATCTTATGTACTCAATATATTAAAAAAACTGATAGTGCAATTAAAAAGCTTACACGACTCTTCAACCATTTCGCAAATCCTTCTCTAACCCGTTTCTCAATGTTTCTAGGATTTTGCGCCAATAACTCCTCTTCGTACATGCTGCAGAACATAGTGATCGTGTCAAACATCTAAATATATAAGAATGTGGTGCAAGTTTAGTAGATTACAATGTATAAGTTGTAGTATTTAGCACTTACTAGATATAAGGCAGAATCTCAGGACAATTATTCAATACATACGAAACCATTTTGTCCAAATCTTTAGGTTTGTCATCTTGTCGACTCTTCCCTGTTACTCGAACAACATGATCGAATGTGTTGAGCTCAGGATTTTTTTCGCCCACCTTTTTGCTAGGCTGATCAGTTGTTTCAATGTATCTTGAGCAGAACATCAATGATTCTGTAGCAATGTAGGTCTTTGCAATGGGACCCTAGGTGTAGCTCTGTTCCTAACATAGCCCTTGAAAGTGCCTAACCGCCTTTCAATAGGGTACATCCATCCATATTGTACTGGACCTCTAAGTAATGCCTCATCAGGTAAATGAACAACCAAATGCACCATCACATCAAAGAAGGTTGGAGGATATATCTTCTCAAGGTCGCATAGGATAGTTGATATCTTATCTTTAAGACGCTCCACAACACTTATCCTGATATTTCTACTGCAGAGTTCCATGAAGAATTGTCCCAACTTTGTAAATTGCTCTGTATATGTCAAAGCGGACCAATCCTCTAAGGAGAACAAGCAAAACCCTTTGAAGTAGGACGTGCCAGTCATGAGTTTTCAACCCTTGTACATTGGTTCTATCTTCACTGATTCTCCTTTCAGGGTTAGAAGAAAATCCATGGGAATCTCACACGTGACATGACCTTGCAGAATTCTTTTCTTTTTTGCTTGTCCAAGACGTACACAGTTGGTGCCATTTCCCGTGATGCACCATCCTTTTTCACCTGCAAATCAGATCTGATACCCAGGTGTGTCAAATCAATCCTAGATTTTAAGGTATCTTTTGTCTTGCCTTCAATATTAATAAGTGTGCTAATAATGCTATCACATATATTTTTCTCGATGTGCATCACATCAAGATTATGCCGCAGAACCAAATCTTTCCAATACTCCAAGTCCCACAAAGAGGCCCTCCGGGTAAACAATAATCTCTCTTCTGCCCTACCACACTTCCTTTTCCCACTACCATTATCAGGGTGGTTTCCTGGTGTAATATGCCAGACCTTCTCTGATTCCTCCTACAACTCATTGCTGGGGAGCCTCTTTGGCACATCATGTTTTTCATGATTTGCTTTGAACATAGGGTTTTAGTATTTTTCTAAGATGCAATTTTTCCTTGTTAAGGAAACATATGTGTCCAATGTAACAGACCTTGCTAAGTAGTGTGAATGACAGCGGATTCCTTTCAGAACGAACACATGCATTGTAACCATGTGTCGTTCGCCCTAACATGGTGCCCAAAGCCGGGTAATCATGGATGCACCAAATTATAACAACACGCAGAATGAAATGAACTGGTGGGATGCTATATAGGTCTCGAGTGACAACACCCCTCCATGACTTTTGAACTCCCTCCAAATAGGCTCCATGAATAAGTCAAAATCCTTTCCTGGAATTTTTAGACCTGGGATGAGCAAGGCCATGATGTAGTTTGATTCTTTGGTACAGACATTTGGCATCATGTTGCAAGGGATAACAAGCGCTGGCCACATGCTACATGTGGCGCTCTGGTGGACAAATGGGTTGAATCCATCTGTAGCTAAGCCAGGTCTAATATTTCCTGACTCAACAACAACCTTTTTCTGTTTCATACCAAAGCTTGTCCGGTCACTACCATGAGATGGATGGCTCATTACATTCCGAGCTCTGTACTACTGGTTCCTAGAATGCCACAGTACATCCTCTCGTGTTTGAGCATCATGAAACAAACTCTGCAATCTTGGTATAATTGGAAAATGTCTCAGAACCTTATGAGGAATCCTTCACATCATCGCCATCTTTCCATTTTGTTGATTTGCATTTTGGACATTCACTTAATAAGTTGGCACAATCCTTCCGGAACGAAACACAATTATTCTTGCAAACATGGTTCACATCATATCCAATTCCAACCCCACAGAGGATTTTATTATTATATTGTAGGCCTATGTTGCTACTTGTGAGCTGCTTTGAGATTTTTCATGAAGAGGAAGGGTGAAGCAATATAGTAGCGGATAGTATTTCCCTCAGTGAGAACCAATGTTATCGAACCAATAGGAGAACCACGTAAATTCCTAGTAAGCAATACCTACACATACAAGAGAAAATATTTGCACTCAACGCCATGATGCACCACCCCCCAGCAGCTCCTGCGCCCCCACACACCCATAAGATAAACATCGGGGCGTTGGTTCCCCGACGAACATGTGGACTAGCGCCTCCGCGGGTGGTGCTTCCTTTAATTGGGAATTAACTGACCTAGAATTGAAATCCAATTGGGTGATGGACCTCTAGCTAAGGTGCAATAATATATGAGGATAAACCTTGTGTATCACGAGTTACTAGGAACACCTAGTATCAGTAAGAAGGTACAGTAAGAAGCAGTCAACTAGTGTCTTCTATGGGATGAATACCGTGGGAGCAGATACGTAAGATTTGCATGAATAAGGGAAGAGGAGTACGAGTTCCGACTGCCAGTGATGCATCCTCCTGATTTCACGCTGATCTTTTCTTGGTTTTACCAGGGTACCTAATGTTGCGGAGGATGGTGGAGCCTTGGACGAACCCATGGCCAAGTTGTTGACTATGTTGCGGTGGCCGTCTATCGGCAGAGGGGAAGTAGATCTGGGGCGGCATAGCGGGAACAACTATGGTGCGGTGGACGGTTGTGATGTTGGAGCGGCAGCAGTGAGGCATAGGATGGCGTGGTTGAACTAGCCACTACAAAAAAGACAAATCCGTGACATTAAGGCGCAAACAAAAAAATGTCATGGTTATGACACTTCTATGATGATAATTGTGACAAAAACACGTTTCATCATGTGGTGGGCTCCTGCTACTAGTGATCCGTGTTGGTAATTCCCCAAAGAGCAGGAGATGATGCAACACATCAGAGGTAAGTATTTCCCTCGGTTACGAAACCAAGGTTATCAATCTAGTAGGAGAACCAAGCAACACTATGTAAACAACACCTACACACACCCAACAAATCTTCCAACCCAACGCGTAGAGGGGTTGTCAACCCCTCAACGGTATTGAGATATGGTAAACTAGATAGATTGATAGATGCAAATAAAATAAAAGAAAATAAAACACAACAAAGTATTTTGGGTTTTTTGGTCGAATAGATCTCAAAATATATGATAGGAATTAGACTCGGGGGCCGTAGATTTCACTAGTGGCTTCTCTCGAGAAAATACCATACAATTGGTAAACAAACTACTGTTGGGCAATATGATAGAAAAGCAAATAATTATGATGATATCCAAGACAGTGATCATGTATATAGGCATCACGTCCAAGATTAGTAGACCGAAACGATTCTGCATCTACTACTATTACTCCACACATCGACCGCTATCCAGCATGCATCTAGTGTATTAAGTTCATGGAGAAACAGAGTAATGCAATAAGAACGGTGACATGATGTAGACAATTGATACGCCTCTGTTGTATCTATAATTTTTGATTGTTTCATGCCAATATTATCCAACTTTTACATACTTTTGGCAACAATTTATATGATTTATTTGGACTAACTTACTAATCCAGTGCCAAGTGCCAGTTCCTGTTTGTTGCATGTTTTTGTTTCACAGAAAATCCATATCAAATTAATTCCAAACGCGATAAAAATTTATGGAGAATTATTTTGGAATATATGTGATTTTTAGGAGATGGAATCAACGCATACGGGGGCCCGTAGTGCTCACAACCCACCAGGACGCGCCACCAGGGCCCAGGCGTGCCCTGGTGTCTTGTGCCTTCCTCGGACGTCGGTTGGGGCCCTTCTTCTGACGCAAGAAAGCTAATTTATGGATAAAAATCGTGTTAAAATATCAGCGCAATCGGAGTTCGGATCTCTGGAAATTTAAGAAACAGTGAAGGGTCATATCTGGGGGACGCGAAACAGAAGAGGACAGAGAGACAGATCCAATCTCGGAGGGGCTCTCCCCCCTGCCATGCCATGGAAGCCAAGGACCAGAGGGGAAACCCTTCGCCCACCTAGGGAGGAGGCCAAGGAAGAAGAAGAAGGAGGGGGGCTCTCCCCCTGGCTTCCGGTGGCGCATGAGTGCCGCCGGGGCAACGATTGTGTGACAGTGATCTACTCCAACAACTCCTTCATCTTCACCAACAACTCCATCACCTTCCCCCATCTATATTCAGCGGTCCACTCTCCCGCAACCCGCTGTACCCCCTACTTGAATATGGTGCTTTATGCTTCATATTATTATCCAATACTATGTTGCCATCCTATGATGTTTGAGTAGATCTATTTTGTCCTATGGGTTAATCGTGATCTTGGTGGTATCATTGTATATTTTATTTTGGTGCTGTCCTATGGTGCCCTCTGTTATCGCGCAAACGTGAGCCCCCCCCCCCCCGCTGTAGGGTGTTGCAATATGTTCATGGTTCGCTTATGGTGGGTTGCGAGAGTGACAGAAGCTTAAACCCGAGTAAGTGGGGTATGACGTATGGGAGTAAAGAGGACTTGATACTTAATGCTATGGTTGGGTTTCACGACCTTAATGATCTTTAGTAGTTGCGGATGCTTTCTAGAGTTCCAATCATAAGTGCATATGATCCAAGTAGATAAAATATGTTAGCTCATGCCTCTCCCTCATATGAAATTGCAAGAATGATTACTGGTACTTGTTATCGATTGCCTACGGATAATTCTACAAATCCTACCACACTAATCCACACTCTCTATATTAATTTATTTGTACTTTTATTTACGCACTCTTTATTATCCTGCAAAACTATCCTACTACACCTACAGAGCACTTCTAGTTTTGTTCTTGTTCTAGATAAAGCAAACATCAAGTGTGCGTAGAGTTGTATCGGTGGTCGATAGAACTTGAGGGAATATTTGTTATGCCTTTAGCTCCTCGTTGGGTTCGACACTCTTATTTATTGAAGAAGGCTACAAACGATCCCCTATACTTGTGGGTTATCAAGACCTTTTTTTGGCGCCGTTGCCGGGGAGTTATAGGGTGGGGTGAATATTCTCGTGTGTGCTTGTTTGGTGTTGCCTAATCACAAACAGTTCATCTGGCTATCGCACACACCTTCATCTGGCTGCCCGTTTCTTTTGTGATGCCTAATCACAAACAGTTCATCCGAGTGAACCGTATGCTGTGTATCACACACACCTTCATCTGGCAGCCCGTTTCTTTTGTTCCTCCTCACCGCAAATAGTTAATTGAACTGAACCGTATGCCCTTCATCGCACACGCAACTAAAATCTGAACCATGTTTGATGCATCCTCCACCGCAAACGTTTTCACCTTTTTGACGGTTTTCATACACCACCGTTTGCGATTATTGCATCGCACACAGTTTCTCGAAGGGTCTCTGATCGTAGTGTCGCGTTAGCAGCATCCTGCAGTAGTGGATGCCAAACACTGTGCCAGGCATTCTTATCCTTCTTGCTCTCATTCTTCATATTCATGTAGTATGGGTCGATGATGGCCGAGGTGAGGTCAACAAGGGAGTTCTGTTTGTTGTTGTCACTGCCCCAGACCTTGTAGTTGTCTTGGATGTTGACAAGATTCTGACATTTCAAGCCCGAAACCTTGAGCGCTTTTAGATCATTGGTGGTGTCCACCGTAGCGAAATTGTAGTCGGAGTTGTTGATAAACCTGGAGAAACGCTCGCAAGGCCATGTGGCCAGGTGGTAGTGGTAGACGAGGAGGTCATGTCGTATGACAACTGGGCGACGACAACCTTCTAATCATGCCCGACACGACCGCTGGTGAACTCGAGGTCGAAGCCGACCACTTGGTACTTGTTCTCAGCAAGCAACTGCTCCATAGTTTGGATGGATCTCTCCACCAAAACCGGCTCATTCGCATACACCACTGAGAGGGCCTTCCCCCTCACGTGGGTGTCCACTACGTGATGCATGGTGAACTACCGCTCGTTGTCATCGTCGGCCGCTGGGAGCGCCATTGGAGCCAATTGTAGCGCCATTGGAACCGCCGGATGTCCTCTCTGTATGTGTCATCGTGGGTGTGCTTATTGTGTTGTGTGGCACAAGAGATGAAGGTAAGTGGCCGCAGGAATAAATGGGGGCTGGGCCGCCTGAATTCTTGGCGCGTCCGCATGACAGTTTTTGCAGCGGGTAACTGCATTGTGGCACCGCGCCCGGTGCAACCGCATACATAATTGCAGCACAAACGTACGTGATTGTGCGCCGGCCCCAAACACTAGCAGCGCGCGTGGAGGGACGAGGGCAGAGCGCCTGGAGGGACGCAAGAGCAGAGCGCACGCAGCGGGACGCGAGCAGAGCGTACCGCGGCCGCCTCAACCGCGAGGAACCACACACATATAGCAGTTGAACACGCAGGGAATGGTCGTCTACAAGCCGACCGACAGTTGCCTCATTGTGTAGAGAGCGGCCGTGTGCTACCACCTCCGTCTTGGTCTATTATTCCCCTTTATATGCTATGTGCCACATTTTGACCTTAAATTTAACCAACAAAATGTTAATGCATGTTATAAAAATTATATAATTGGAAACTATGTTCAAATACGAATCCAACGATATAATCTTTGGCGACATGCATTCTTATTTTATTAGTTAAATCTCTAGTCAAAAGTTGGCACAAAAATACATAGACGACTTATAAACCAGGATGGGGTAGTAGGTAATTAAATCGCAAACGTTTTTTTATTAACCGTATGTGTACATGTCCTTTCGTCCTCGTCTCGCACGTCTTGTTATCTCGCTGCCACAGACGGCTTCGAGCACAAGCTTGAGTAGCACGCGGGGGCGTTCTTTTGGCCAAACGATGGTGAGCTCGTTCCCGCACAACCACGTAGGTTCCCGCGCAAGCTTCCCACCCAACTCGGTGAAATCCCCCAAAATCCCAATGCTTACTGGCCTGCTATATAAACCCTCACGGCTGGCGAGTCCTGCGTGGCATTTTCCCCTCCCTCCCTAGCTTATCTCGTCCGCTTCTCCCACAATCAACAATGGCACAGGTCCATCGTCGCCGCTCAGCCACTTGGATGTCATCAGAGGACAGCTCTAGCTGGGAGGCTACACCAGGGCGGCGGCGCAGTCCCCTGCGTAGTGTAGTGTGCGTGACATCCCTGTTGGGTGTGTGTGGAACACCCACCACACACTCTGCTGCTACTGCCCGCCGGCAGCTGTTGCTGGCCAGCGTTGCCGCCACCCCATCGTCTGCAGACGTGGCCGCAACACCACCGCCGAAAGCCAGGGTCATCGCCCGCTCCGCCTTCGCGGCCCGAAGGCGGGAGGTGGCTGTCGTGGCCGCCACCCCACTTCCGGCCACCATGGCCATCACCCGCTCCGCCACCGCGGCTGAAGGCAGAGGGTGGTGGTTGTGGCCACCACCCCTTCGTCGGCCGTCATGGCCGCCAACCCACCGTTGACCGCCGGGGTCATCACCCGCTCCTCCACCGCCGCCCTAAGGCGGGAGGCGGAGGTGGAGGCCTACACGTGCGTCAGCGACCTAGCGCTCTACATCGAGTTCTTGTGGGAGGAGGAGGAGGGCCTCGTCGAGCACACAAAGAGCCTTACCGCCAACCATGGCCACAGCACACGCCATCGTAGAGGCGAGGAATCAGGAGATCTACGAGGAGTCCCGCCGCTTCAAGAGGGATCGTTTGGAGCAGCAGAGGGCATTCGAGGTGAGCGTTGCTGAAGGTGCAGTGACGGCAGGCACCGTATTGCAGTTGTCAAACTTGTCGGTAGGCTCCTCCTCCTCTGCTTCTTACTGAGGGTGCTCGGCAGAGGAGAGGCTGCCGGAAGTAGTACAAAGCCCCTCCATAGTAGTATTTAGGTGCTATTTTGTTCAGTTCATCTGACTATAGATGTGGTGGAACTGTATAATGTACTTAAAATTAGCTAGTATATATAGTTGAACTAGCTATTTTAGTACGTGGTTGGCAACAATTGGGGAAAAGTTTGGTCGGTTCAGCTGTCGAGTTGAATTGTTTGTATAAAGAACAACTGCTTAATCTATGAATGGATTCTATGCTTAATTATCGAATTGTAGTTGCAAAAATAGATAGCGCTAGTGATTTTTAGCCGCATATTTTGACAAATGGCACTGTTACAAGGTTGAAAAATAGCAATGTTACTAGATCAACAAATGTCAATCATTCCAGTTTGACAAATGGCAATATACCCAATATGACAACAAATCTTACCAAATTGTCCGTACGTGGTTGTACATGGGTCATCCAAAAAAAGCCATTTGTGTTGAAGGGATGTACAAATCCCGCGTGCCAGATTTTCTCTTGGCTTATGATACGTCTCCGTCGTATCTATAATTTTGGATTGTTCCATGCCAATATTATACAACTTTCATACACTTTTGGCAACTTTTTATAGTATTTTTGGGACTAACATATTGATCTAGTGCCCAGTGCCAGTTCCTGTTTGTTGCATGTTTTTTGTTTCGCAGAATATCTATATCAAACGGAGTCCAAACTTTTGTGAAGTGGAATCAACATGAAACAATGTCCGAGGGGCCCACGAGGGTGAGGGGCGTGCCCCAGGGAGTCAGGTGCGCCCTGGGCCCTCATTGCCACTCCGTAAAGCGGTTGGTGCCCTTCTTTTGCCACAATAAAGATAAAATCTGGATAAAAATCATGTCAAAAATTCAGCCCAATCGGAATTACGGATCTACAGGAATTTAAGAAACGGTGAAATGCTAGAATCTGGGAATGCAGAAACACAAACACACACACACACACACACACACACACACACACACACACACACACACACACACAAAGAGAGAGAGAGAGAGAGAGAGAGAGAGAGAGAGAGAGAGAGAGAGAGAGAGAGAGAGAGATCCAATCTCGAAGGGGATCTCGCCCCTCTGCCTCCATGAAGGCCATGGACCAGAGGGGAAACCCTTCTCCCATCTAGGTCAAGGAAGAAGAAGAAGGAGCGGGGCTCTCTCCCCCTCTCTCCCGGTGGCACCGGAACGCCGCCAGGGCTATCATTGTGTGATGGCGATCTACACCAACACCTCCGTCATCTTCACCAACATCTCCATCACCTTCCGCCATCTATCTACAGTGGTCCACTCTCCCGCAACCCGCTATACCCTCTACTTGAACATGGTGCTTCATGCTTCATATTATTATCCAATGATGTGTTGCATCCTATGATGTGTGAGTAGATTTTCGTTGTCCTATCGGTAATTGGTGAATTGCTATCATTGGTTTAAATTGCTTGTGGTTATGTTGCTGTCCTTTGGTGCCCATCATATGAGCGCGTGCGTGGATCACACCATAGGGTTAGTTATACGTTGATAGACTATGTATTGGAGGGCAAGAGTGACAAAAGCTTCAACCTAGCGTAGAAATTGATGCATACGGGATTGAAGGGGGACCAATATTTCTTAATGCCATGGTTGGGTTTTACCTTAATGAACGTTAGTAGTTGTGGATGCTTGCTAATAGTTCCAATCATAAGTGCATAGAATTTCAAGTCAGGGATGACATGCTAGCAGTGGCCTCGCCCACATAAAACCTGCTATCAGTCTAGTAACGTAGTCAATTGCTTAGGGACAATTTCGCAACTCCTACCACCATTTTTCCACACTCGCTATTACTAACTTTATTCTTCTTTACATAAACAGCCCCTAGTCTATATTTACGTGCTCTTTATATTCTTGCAAACCTATCCCACAAAAACTACAAAGTACTTCTAGTTTCATACTTGTTCTAGGTAAAGTAAACGTCAAGCATGCGTAGAGTTGTATCGATGGTCGATCGAACTTGAGGGAATATTTGTTCTACCTTTAGCTCCTCGTTGGGTTCGACACTCTTACTTATCGAAGGAGGCTACAACTGATCCCCTACACTTGTGGTTTATCAAGACCTTTTTCTGGCGCCGTTGCCGGGGAGCAATAGCGTGGGGTGAATATTCTTGTGTGTGCTTGTTTGCTTTATCACTAAGTAGATTTTATTTGCTGTTCTAAGTTGTTCTCTAGCTTTAGTTATGGATATGGAACATGAAATACCAAAAACATTAGGTGTACTTGCTACTCATGGAGATGGGGAACCTCCTAAAACCCTCAATGCTCAGTATGTGAAAGATATTATGTACTACTTTGGTAATCCTGAGAAAACCCCATTCAACTATATAATGGGAGTAACGTTGGATCAATGTGAATACTTTAGGGATTATCGCTTGACACAAAAAGGGAAACTATTATGGGATCAAATTTATATGTTGCATTGGTATGCTCGGCAACTATGCTTGATATATGATTATACTTCTTGCTCTAGGATGAAGGCTCCACACCTTCCCTTTTCATGCAAATTTAATGATAATGAAACTTTAGCTTCTTATGCTAATGGTATATATGATTATTACGATGTGGAACAAATAGAAGAATTCGTTGCTTTTAAGGGTGCTTATGAAATTGAATCTCTGTTTAAAAAGTATGATGCTTTTGATGATGATGTTTATAGGCCTGAAAATCTTGCTATATTGAAATATTGCTATTTTAAATATGAATATAATTCCAATATTGATGCGTTTATTGAGAAAGTCTCCGCTGTCCAAGAAGAAATTAATATTTTGCAGGAGTCTATGGAAGAAGAAATTAATGACACTGTGAGATCATTCGATGAAAAATATGAGGAGGAGAGTGAAGAACAAAAGGAGGAACAGCGGATTGATCACCCGTGCCAACCTTCTAATGAGAGTAACTCTTTATCTCATACATTGTTTAATTTCCCTTCGTGCTTACCGAAGGATGAATGCTATGATGATTGCTATGATCCCTTGGATTCGTTTGAAATATCCCTTTTCGATGAAATTGATGCTTGCTATGCTTGTGGCCAAGATGCCAATATGTTATGCTTATGGAGATGAACTTGCTATATTTCCTTATGATAAACATGAGATAGTTGCTATTGCACCCACACATGATAGTCCTATTATCGTTTTGAATTCTCCAAACTACACTATATCGGAGAAGTTTGCACCTATTTAAGGATTATATTGATGGGTTGCCTTTTTTCGTTGCACATGATGTTTTTGATGAATATAATATGCATGTGCTTGTTGTTCCTACTTGCAACTATTATGAGAGAGGAACTACATCTTCGCCTCTCTATGTTTCCAACACGATAAAATTGCAAGAAACTGCTTATACTATGCATTGGCCTTTACTTGATGTGTATGAATTGTTCTTGTATGACATGCTTATGCATAGGAAGAGAGTTAGACTTCATTTTTGCATGACACATATCACTTTGTGCTCACTACTAAATGCCAAATCATTGCTAATTAAAATTGGCTTTGATATACCTTGGGATCCAGGTGGTTCCATTACTTGAGCACTATATGCCTAGCTTAATGGCTTTAAAGAAAGCGCTACCAGGGAGACAACCCAGAAGTTTTAGAGAGTCATTATTTCTGTTGTGTGATTTTATAAAGTTTAAAAACAAAAAAATATAGAAGGGAACCTAAAACTTCTCAAAAAGAAGAGTGAAAGTAAGAAGGATGACCACCGTTGAAATGGGGGAGCTCCTTGAACTTTGTTCATGCCCATGGAAACTTTGCAAATCTTGAATTACAGAAACTTTTAAACAAAAATAATTATCCCCTTGTACAATTCCATTGTATTATAAAGTAATGTGCCAAGAGTTTCCTTTAGGATGATTAAATTGCTTGTTGGTTTGTGCGGTGCAAAAACAGAAAATTTGGCTGTAGTGCGGGATTTTACATTTTTTACTGGAACTTCGAAAGGATCTAAAACTTTTGGCAAAGTCTGTCTATACAAATTTTCGATTTTTTCTAATTTTGCCAGAATTATTAGAGTTACAGAAGTATGGTTAATGTTCAGATTACTACAGACTGTCCTGTTTTCACAGATTGCTGTTATAGCTTCATTATTTGCATATGTTTGAATTCTTGTTGAAGCCTCCTTGACTTGGGGCCATAGAATTGTGATAGCATACAGTGGGTGATGTTTGTTCATAATTATACAATAATGTTAGAGCAGTACATGATGGGATTTCATTGATCATATGCACTAACCCCGCCACTAAAAGTTCATTTAAGTTTTGTGTGGATGAAGTGTTCGAAGATCGAGGAGGTCTCGATGTGAGAAGAAGGAGGAGAGGCAAGATCTCAAGCTTGAGGATTCCCAAGGCACCCCAAGTAAATATTCAAGGAGACTCAAGCTTCTAAGCTTGGGGATGCCCGGAAGGCATCCCATCTTTCTTCAACAAGTATCGGTATGTTTTCGGATTCGTTCATTCACATGGTATGCGTAAACTCTTGGAGCGTCATGTGCTTTTTATTTTTCCTTTTAATAAATGCACCATGCTGGTATGGGATAATCCTTGGTTGATTTATAGAATTATCTTTGCACTTCACTTATATCTTTTGAGTATGGCTTTTTAGAATGCTTCATGTGCTTCACTTATATCATTTGAAGTTTGGATTGCATGTTTCTCTTCACATAGAAAACTGCCATTTGTAGAATGCTCTTTTGCTTCACTTATATTTGTTAGAGCGTGGGCATAACTTTCGTAGAAAGAATTAAAACTCTCTTGCTTCACTTATATCTATTTAGAGAGTTGACAGGAATTGGTCATTCACATGGTTAGTCATAAAATCCTACATAAACTTGTAGATCGCTGAATATGATGCATTTGATTCCTTGCAATAGTTTTGTGATATAGAGATGCTAATATGTGGGAGGTACTAGTGAATGATTGTGGTTTAGTAAAAATATTGGTGTTAAGGTTTGTGATTCCCGAAGCATGCACGTATGGTCTCCTAACAATGTAACCAAATTGGCGCGCATTGTATTTTGATTGTTTATCTTTGCGTGAAGGTCAGGGGCGCGCGATGGTTAACTCCTACCAACCTCCCCCATAGGAGCATGCGTCATAGTATTTTTGCTTCAGGGGCTAATAAATTTTTCGCAATAAGTATGTGAGTTCTTTATGACTAATGTTGAGTTCATGGATTATACGCACTCTCACCCTTCCACCTTGCTAGCCACTCTAGTACCACGCAATTTTGGCCGGTGCATCAAACCACCTTATATCCTTCCTCAAAATAGCCACCATACCTACCTATTATGGCATTTCCATAGCCATTCCGAGATATATTGCCATGTAACTCCACCGTTCCGTTTATTATGACACACAACATCATTGTCATATTGCCTTGCATGATCGTAAGATAGCTAGCATGATGTTTCCATGGCTTGTCCGTTTTCTGATGTCATTGCTACGCTAGATCGTTGCACATCCCGGTACATCGCCGGAGGCATTCATATAGAGTCATATTTTTGTTCCAGCATCGATTAGTAATATCGAGTTGTAAGTAACTAAAAGTGTGATGATCATCATTATTAGAGCATTGTCCCGAAAAAATAAATAAAAATAGGCCAAAAAAAGAGAAAGGCCAAATAAAAAAGAGAGAAAGGCCAAATAAAAAAAGGGAGGCACAAAAAAAAAAGAAAAAAAGAGAAAAAAGGGGACAATGCTACTATCTTTTTTCCACACTTGTGCTTTAAAGTAGCACCATGTTCCTCATGATAGAGAGTCTCTTATGTTGTCACTTTCATATACTAGTGGGAATTTTTCGTTATAGAACTTGGCTTGTATATTCCAACGACGGGCTTCCTCAAATGCCCTAGGTCTTCATGAGCAAGCAAGTTGATGCACACCCACTAGTTTTCCTTTGAGCTTTCATACACTTATAGCTCTAGTGCATCCGTTACATGGCAATCCCTATTCACTCACATTGATATCAATTGATGGACATCTCCATAGTCCGTTGATTTGCCTAGTCGATGTGAGACTATCTCCCTCCTTTTGTCTATCACCACCTTCTATTCTACCCATAGTGCTACGTCCATGGCTCACGCTCATGTATTGCGTGAAGAGTTGAAAAGGTTCGAGAAAGTAAAGTATGAAAACAATTGCTTGGCTGACACCGGGATGGGCATGAGGGGTACCTTGTGTTAAGAAAAGGGAGCATAAAAGACTATATGATTTTGTAGGGATAACGTTCTTTAGCATTGATATTTTAAAAGACTTGATTGTTTGTTGGGATGCACGAGAATTAAATTCTTTTATGTCAAATGATAGACTATTGCTTTGAATCACTCGTGTCTTAATATTCATGCCATGATTAGATTACATGATCAAGATTTATGCTAGGTAGCATTACACATCAAAAATTATCTTTTATTTCATTTACATACTCGAGGACGAGCAAGAATTAAGCTTGGGGATGCTGATACCTCTCCGTCGTATCTATAATTTTTGATTGTTCCATGCCAATATTATGCAACTTTCATATACTTTTGGCAACTTTTTATACTATTTTTGGGACTAACATATTGATCCAGTGCCCAGTGGCAATTCCTATTTGTTGCATGATTTTTGTTTCACAGAATATCCATATCAAACGGAGTCCAAATGGGATAAAAACGGACGAAGATTTTTTTGGAATATATGTTAATTTTGGGAAGTGAAATCAACGTGAGACGATGCCCGAGGGGCCCATGAGGGTGAGGGGCGCGCCCCAGGGGGTCAGGCGCGCCCTGGGCCCTCGTGGCCACTCCGTAAGGCGGTTGGTTCCCTTCTTTCGCCGCAAGAAAGCTAATATCCGGTTGGCCCAGAGGGGAAACCCTTCTCCCATCTAGGGAGAAGGTCAAGGAAGAAGAATAAGGAGGGGGGGGGGGCTCTCTCCCCCCTCTCTCCCGGTGGCACCGAAACGCCGCCGGGGCCATCATCATGTGACGACGATCTACACCAACACCTCCGTCATCTTCACGAACATCTCCATCACCTTCCCCCATCTATCTACAGCGGTCCACTCTCCCGCAACCCGCTATACCCTCTACTTGAACATGGTGCTTTATGCTTCATATTATTATCCAATGATGTGTTGACATCCTATGATGTCTGAGTAGATTTTCGTTGTCCTATCGGTAATTGGTGAATTGCTATGATTTGTTTAAATTGCTTGTGGTTATGTTGCTGTCCTTTGGTGCCCATCATATGAGCGCGCATGTGGATCACACCATATGGTTAGTTGTATGTTGATAGGACTATGTATTGGAGGGCAACAGTGACAGAAGCTTCAACCTAGCATAGAAATTGATGCATACGAGATTGAAGGGGGACCAATATATCTTAATGATATGGTTGGGTTTTACCTTAATGAACGTTAGTAGTTGCGGATGCTTGCTAATAGTTACAATCATAAGTGCATAGAATTCCAAGTCAGGGATGACATGCTAGCAGTGGCCTCTCCCACATAAAACTTGCTATCGGTCTAGTAACGTAGTCAATTGCTTAGGGACAATTTCGCAACTCCTACCACCACTTTTCCACACTCGCTATTACTAACTTTATTACTTCTTTACCTAAACAACCCCTAGTTTAAATTTACGTGCTCTTTATATTCTTGCAAACCTATCCCACAAAAACTACAAAGTACTTCTAGTTTCATACTTGTTCTAGGTAAAGTAAACGTCAAGCGTGCGTAGAGTTGTATCGTTGGTCGATAGAACTTGAGGGAATATTTGTTATACCTTTAGCTCCTCGTTGGGTTCAACACTCTTACTTATCGAAAGAGGCTACAAGTGATCCCCTACACTTGTGGGTTATGAGCTTAGCTCCGAAGTCTCGCTTTACATACCATATTCAATCTGAACCGTTTGCGTTGAAGAGATGCACAAATCCCGTGCGGCGAATTTTCCCTTGGCTTACCGGGGAAGACCATAGCTCTCACTTTGCATACGGGTCTTCTATGTAAAAATGTTTGTGATGAAGAGCTACAAAAATCCTGCTCGACACATTTTCCCTTGGCTTACAGGGGAAGCTGTTGGTTTAAATACGGGTGTTCTATCTAAAACATTTGCGATCAAGAGGTGAACAAATCCTGCTCGGCACATTTTCCCTTGGCTTCTTGGGGAAGTTGTTGGTTTGCATACAGGTGTTCTAACTAAAATGTTTGTGATGAGTGTTTTATATTTAAAAACATTTTGACGTTTTTTAAAGAAAATAGTTTGATAACTCATGTACATTCAGAGAGAAAAACGCAAGTTCGTTCAAACCATATCTTTCTTTCAGTCACAATGCGAATTTATATTCATATGATCGAGATACAGTATTAAACCCAAAAAAACTAAATCTGGCGGCGGCGGAGGTGGCGTGCCGTGCCGGCGTTGTCGTTGTCATCCTGCGGGACACCGTTGCTGAAGTCTGCAAGACAACACAAAATGTTCTTCACTTGGAAATTAAACATCATGTCATCGCCCGATCGACGGGCGCGGCGCGAGAGGACGATAACTCATGGCGTGCTACTTCTCGAGCTTGCGTTATATTCCCTCGAAGAGGAAGGGTGATGCAGCACAGTAGCGTAAGTATTTCCCTTAGTTTTTGAGAACCAAGGTATCAATCCAGTAGGAGACCACGCGCGAGTCCCTCGCACCTGCACGAACAAATAAGAACTTCGCAGCCAACGCGATAAGGGGTTGTCAATCCCTTTACTGTCACTTATGAAAGTGAGTTCTGATAGATATGATAGTTTGATATTTTTGGTATTTTTGGATATAAGAACAGAAAGTAAAAACGGTAAAGTAAAGTAGATTGTAGATTGATATGTTGAGAATAGACCCGGGGGCCATAGGTTTCACTAGTGGCTTCTCTCATGATAGCAGAATTCTACAGTGGGTAAACGAATTACTCTCGAGCAATTGATAGAAAAGCGACTAATTATGAGAATATCTAGGCATGATCATTATATATAGGCATCATGTCCGTGAAAAGTAGACCGAAATGATTCTGCATCTACTACTATTACTCCACACATCGACCGCTATCCATCATGCATCTAGAGTATTAAGTTCATAAGAACAGAGTAACGCCTTAAGCAAGATGACATGATGTATAGGAATAAACTCAAGCAATATGATATAAACCCCATCTTTTTATCCTCGATGGCAACAATACAATACGTGCCTTGCTGCCCCTACTGTCATTGGGAAAGGACACCACAAGATTGAACCCAAAGCCAAGCACTTCTCCTATTGCAAGAACTATAGATCTAGTAGGCCAAACCAAACCAATAATTTGAAGAGACTTGCAAGGATATTATAATCATACATAAAAGAATTCAGAAAAGAACCAAATATTTCTCATAGATAATCTTGATCATAAACCCACAATTCATCAGATCTCGACAAACACACCACAAAAAGAGATTACATCAAATAGATCTCCTCGAAGACCGAGGAGAACTTGGTATTGAGATCCAAAGAGAGATAAGAAGCCATCTAGGTACTAACTATGGACCCGAAGGTCTGTGGTAAACTACTCACAACTCATGGTGAGGCGATGATGTTGATGTAGAAGCACTCCATGGTAGATCCCCCCTCCGGCGGAGCTCCGGAACAGGCCCCAAGATGGGATCTCACGGGAATAGAAGGTTGTGGCGGTGGAATTAGGGTTTTCTCTCCTCTTCTGATGCTTTTGGGGGTACATGCATATATATAGGAGGAAGGAGGGCATCGGGGGACCAACGTGGGGCCCATGAGGCAGGGGGGCGCGCCCCCACCCTCGTGGACGCCACGTGTGCCCTATTCCGTGGTTCTCAAGTATCCCATGAAGATATCGCTCCAAAAATATCTCTCCCGAAGGTTTCATTCTGTTTGGACTCCGTTTGATATTCCTTTTCTGTAAAACCCTAAAAGAGGCAAAAAACAGCAATCTGGACTGGGCCTTTGGGTTAATATGTTAGTCTCAAAAATAATATAAAAGTGTATAACAAAGCCCATTAAACATCCAAAACATCATAAATGATAGCATGGAACAATCAAATTTTTTAGATACGTTGGAGACGTATCAAGCATCCCTAAGCTTAATTCCTGCTCGTCCTCGAGTAGGTAAATGATAAAAACAGAATTTTTGATGTGGAATGCTAACCAACATAATTTTATTGTGGCATGAATGTTCAGATCTGAAAGATTCAAGACAAAAGTCTATATTGACATAAGAAATAATAATACTTCAAGCATACTAACAAAGCAATCATGTATTCTCAAAATACCATGGCTAAAGAAAGTTATCCCTACAAAATCCTCTAGTCTGGCTATGCTCCCTCTTCATCACACAAAATATTCATATCATGTACAACCCCGGTTTCAGCCAAGCACTTGTTTTCATACTCTATTCTTTCAAACCTTTCAACTTTCACACAATACATGAGTGTGAGCCATGGATATAGCACTATGGGTGGAATAGAGTGGTGGTTGTGGGGAAGACAAAAAGGAGGGATATAGTCTCACATCGACTAGGCGTATAAACGGGCTATGGAGATGCCCATAAATAGATATCAATGTGAGTGAGTAGGGATTGCCATGCAACGGATGCACTAGAGCTAAAAATGTATGAAATCTCAACCAAAGAAACTAAGTGGGTGTGCATCCAACTTTCTTGCTCACGAAGACCTAGGGCATTTGAGGAAGCCCATCGCTGGAATATACAAGCCAAGTTCTATAATGAAAATTCCCACTAGCATATGAAAGTGACTAAACATGAGACTCTCTATCATGAAGAACATGGTGCTACTTTGAAGCACAAGTGTGGAAAAAAGATAGTAGCAATTGTTTTTTTGGAGGGGACTTCTCTTTATTTATTTATTTATTTATTTATTTGCCTTTCCTCACATGGGACAATGCTCTATAATGAAGATCATCACACTTTTATTGATTTACAACTCGATATTACAACTCGATACTAGAACAAAGTATGACTCTATATGAATGCCTCCGGCGGTGTACCGGGATGTGCAATGAATCAAGAGTGACATGTATGAAAATTATGCATGGTGGCTTTGCCACAAATACGATGTCAACTACAAGATCATGCATGGCAATATGACAATATGAAGCGTGTCATATGAACAGAATGGTGGAAAGTTGCATGTCAATATATCTCGGAATGGCTATGGAAATGCCATGATAGGTAGATATGGTGGCTGTTTTGAGGAAGGTATATGGTGGGTGTATGGTACCGGCGAAATTTGCGCGGTACAAGAGAGGCTAGCAATGGTGGAAGGGTGAGAGTGCGTATAATCCATGGCTCATCATTAGTCATAAAGAACTCCTATACTCATTGCAAAAATTTACAAGTCATCAAAACAAAGCAATCAACGCATGCTCCTAGGGGGGAGGTTGGTAGGAGTTAACCATCGCGCACCCCGTCCTCCACACAAAGGATGACACTCTACAAATACCTCATGCTCTAACTTCGTCACATATCGGTTCACCATATGTGCATGCTACGGGAATCACAAACTTTAACACAAGTATTTCTCAATTTCATAATAACTCCACTAGCATGACTCTAATATCACTATCCTCATATCTCAAAACAATTATCAAGTATCAAACTTCTCATCATATTCAATGCACTTTGTATGAAAGTTTTTACTATATTCATCTTGGATGCCTATCATGTTAAGGCTAGTTTTATAGCCAAAGCACATTACCATGCTATTCTAATAGACTCTCAAAAGGATATAAGTGAAGCATGAGAGATAAACAATTTCTACAAAATAATATTACCACCATGCTCAAAAAGATATAAGTGAAGCACTAGAGCAAACTATTTAGCTCAAATGATATAAGTGAAGCACATAGAGTGCTCTAACAATTCCTAGGCCATATTTATCTCTCTCAAAAAGGAGTGTCCAGCAAGGATAATTGTGGCAAACTAACAAGTAAAGACTCAAATCATACATGACGCTCCAAGTAAAACACATATCATGTGGTGAATAAAAATATAGTCCCGAGTATAGTTACCGATAGATGAAGACGAAAGAGGGGATGCCTTCCCGGGGCATCCCCAAGCTTAGGCTTTTGGTTGTCCTTGAATTTTACCTTGGGGTGCCTCGGGCATCCCCAAGCTTAGGCTCTTGCCACTCTTTGTTCCGTACTCCATCAAAGCAATACTCAAAACTTAAAAACTTCACAACACAAAACTTAGCCAAAAATCTCGTGAGCTCCGTTAGTATAAGAAAACAAACCACCACTCAAAGGTATTGTAATGAACTCATTCTTTTTTTATATTGGTGTTAAAACTACAGTATTCCAACTTCTCTATGATTCATATCCTCCAATACTACTCATAGGTTCATCAAAATAAGCAAACAACACATGAAAACAGTATCTGTCAAAAATAGAACAGTCTGTAGTAATATGTAACTTTCGCATACTTCTGTAACTCCAAAAAATTTGAAATAAATCGGTAAACATGGGGAATTTGTCTATTAATCATCTGCAAAAAGCATCAACTAAATAGCACACTCCAGTAAAATCTGGTGACTATTCTAGTGAGCGCTAACGATTCTGTTTTTTACAGCAAGATCATATAAACTTCACACAAGTCTTCCCAAAGGTTCTACTTGGCACAAACACTAATTAAAACACAAAACCACATCTAAAAAGAAGCTAGATGCAATATTTATTCCTAAACAGAAGAAAAAACAAAAATATAAAATTGGGTTGCCTCCCAACAAGCGCTATCGTTTAACGCCCCTAGCTAGGAATTGAGATTTCAATGATGCTCACATGAAAGACAAGAATTGAAGCACAAAGAGAGCGTCATAAAACATGTGACAAACACATCTAAGTCTAACATACTTCCTATGGATAGGCATTTTATTGGAAAACAAATTAGCAAGACAAGCAAGATCTAGCATATGCAAGGAAGAAGAAAGAAACAATAGCAATCTCAACAGAACGAGAGGTAATTTAGTAACATGAAAATTTCTACGCCCATATTTTCCTCTCTCATAATAATTACATGTAGGATCATAAGCAAATTCAACAATATAGCTATCACAAAACATATTCTCAACACGATCCACATGCATATGAAGTTGACACTCTTCCAAAATAGTGGGATCAATATTAACTAAAGTCATGACCTCTCCTAACCTACTTTTATCAAATATTACATAAGATTGATCATTCTCCAAATATGTGGGATCTTAAGTTTACACTCTTCCAAACCCACTTTCAATATTATTGCAAACATTATTATCAATCTCATATTCATCATGGGGATTAAATAAAATTTTAAGATCATAAGAAGAATCACCCCAATCATGATCACTGCAACAAGTAGTGGACATAGCAATACTAGCATCCCCAAGCTTTGGGTTTTGCATATCATTAGCATAATTGACATTAATCGAATTTGCAATAACATCATTGCAATCATGCTTTTTATTTAAGGAGCTATCATGGATCACTTTTTCTTTTAACAATTCCTCACAATATTCAGATTCATGAATTTCCAGCAAAACCCCATAAAGATAATCTAGTGCACACAACTCACTAGCAATTGGTTCAACATAATTGGATCTCTTAAAAAGATTAGCAAGTGGATGAGGATCCATAATTTAGCAAGCGAAGATGCAAGCTGATAGAGGGCACATAGCAACACAAGCAAACAAAAAGGCGAACGGAAAAAGGCGAATAAAACGACAAGGGTGAAGTGGGGGAGAGGAAAACGAGAGGCAAATAAATGTAATGCGAAGGATAAGGGTTTGTGATAGGTACTTGGTATATGACTTTTGCGTACGCCTCCCCGGCAACGGCGCCTGAAATTCTTCTTGCTACTTCTCAAGCTTGTGTTGTATTCCCTCGAAGAGGAAAGGGTGATGCAGCACAGTAGCGTAAGTATTTCCCTCAGTTTTTGAGAACCAAGGTATCAATCTAGTGGGAGACGACGCGCGAGTCCCTCGCACCTGCACAAACAAATAAGAACTTTGCAGCCAACACGATAAGGGGTTGTCAATCCCTTTACGGTCACTTACAAAAGTGAGATCTGATAGATATGATAGTTTGATAGTTTTTGATATTTTTGGATATAAGAACATAAAGTAAAAACGGTAAAGTAAAGTAGATTGTAGATTGATATGTCGAGAATAGACCCGAGGGCCATAGGTTTCACTAGTGGCTTCTCTCATGATAGCAGAATTCTACGGTGGGTAAACGAATTACTGTCGAGCAATTGATAGAAAAGTGAATAATTATTAGAATATCTAGGCATGATCATTATATATAGGCATCATGTCCGTGACAAGTAGACCGAAACGATTCTACATCTACTACTATTACTCCACACATCAACCGCTATCCAGCATGCATCTAGAGTATTAAGTTCATAAGAACAGAGTAACGCCTTAAGCAAGATGACATGATGTAGAGGGATAAACTCAAGCAATATGATATAAACCCCATCTTTTTATCCTCGATGGCAACAATACAATACGTGCCTTGCTGCCCCTACTGTCACTGGGAAAGGACACCGCAAGATTGAACCCAAAGCCAAGCACTTCTCCCATTGCAAGAACTATAGATCTAGTAGGCCAAACCAAACCAATAATTCGAAGAGACTTGCAAGGATATTATAATCATACATAAAAGAATTCAGAAAAGAACCAAATATTTCTCATAGATAATCTTGATCATAAACCCACAATTCATCGGATCTCGACAAACACACCGCAAAAAGAGATTACATCAAATATATCTCCTTGAAGACCGAGGAGAACTTGGTATTCAGATCCAAAGAGAGAGAAGAAGCCATCTAGGTACTAACTATGGACCCGAATGTCTGTGGTAAACTACTCACAACTCATGGTGAGGCGATGATGTTGATGTAGAAGCACTCCGTGGTAGATCCCCCCTCCGACGGAGCTCTGGAATAGGCCCCAAGATAGGATCTCATGGGAACGGAAGGTTGCGGCGGTGGAATTAGGGTTTTCTCTCCTCTTCTGATGTTTTTGGGGTACATGGGTATATATAGGAGGAAGGAGGGCATCAGGGGACCAACGTGGGGCCCATGAGGCAAGGGGGCGCGCCTTGTAGGGGGGGGGGGCGCCCCCACCCTCGTGGATGCCACGTGTGCCCTATTCTGTGGTTCTCAAGTCTCTTGTGAAGATATCGCTCCAAAAATATCTCTCCCGAAGGTTTCATTCCGTTTGGACTCCGTTTGATATTCCTTTTCTGTAAAACCCTAAAATAGGCACAAAAAAAAACAATCTGGACTGGGCCTTTGGGTTAATAGGTTAGTCCCAAATATAATACAAATGTGTATAACAAAGCCCATGAAACATCCAAAACATCATCAATAATAGCATGGAACAATAAAAAATAATAGATACATTGGAGACGTATCATGGCACTGCGAGGTAGCGGTCGACGGTGGCATCCGATGCTGCTCAGGGGGGCGCGCACACGGGCACGGGCACGGGCACGACGGGTGTACGTAAATGCACGGGGATCAGCGCCGTAGTGGGTGTAGGAGCGCGCACGGGCACGGGCTCGGGCGCTGGCGCTGGCATGTACACGTGCTCGCGTGAGTCTGTGGAGACCTCGCTGATGCCCGCGGTTGCTAGCTCCGCGATAGTACGGGGTGACAAGCCCATCAATGCTACATGGATGGTCGCTAGCGCGGGCACGGGGATGGGAGCTAGGACGGGCGTGGGTGCACCAACCGCTGCGGCCAGCTCGTTCAGGGCCATGTCCATGAGGCCTCATTCCTCCTTATTTTCTATCTCCTCCGGCTCGGAGTTGAATTCACCAAACTGGAAGACTAGTGGTAGATGATCCTTCTGCGCCATGGCGTTGGTGGAGGTCTGCGGGAGGGGAATGGGAGGCAAACAGTAAGGCCGCCCGTATTAAACAGCGGCCCGAGCGCCATTAACGGAGAGCATGCGAGCAAGGCGGGCGGCCATGGAAGTCAAAGGGCTTGCTTCCCAGTGAGCCCGCGCAACGTACAACTTGCACGGTTCCCGGTGAGCCTGCACATTGGAGGACAGCTTGCACACCTTTCGGTCAGCCTGCGCAGCGGACTGCGCTCGCACGCCTCCCGTTCAGTCAAGCAGTTGTTCGCACGACACCTCCTAGCCATTAAAAGAGTGACACGTGACGTCACGTGAATGGTTAACATAATGCACAGGATTTAAATTATGCAAAACGTTTGAGATGTTAAAGTGGCAGCTATTTGTTTTCAATGCCTTTGTTGGCTGTTATTCGAGTGCGCCTTCTCTCAAAATGGACATAAAAAATACCAAAGCATGCAGGGTGCCATTCCGTGATAGCATGCCAAGTTTCATGAATTTCAGATGAGTTTAGGATTTACTAGAATTTGGAAACAAAGTATCTCAACGTTTTGTCGGCAATCAACAGTGCAATGGTGTTTGAAATTCATTCCCATTTCTTGCATGGGACCTAAGCATGCACCCAAGGACACACATTTGATATGTCAATCCATTTTTCTACACTGGAGCATGTGCATGTAGTTCGAATTTGAATTATGCACATAAAATGCCTAGAAAACCCAGTTAATGTATAAAAATGTCCAAGCGAGCCCCGAAAAATCCCCAAAATTAACACAACACTCCTGTTGTTCTATGTTGACACTAGAAAAATTTGAAAGCAAGAAGAGGCAACGAATATCGTTTCGTCCCCAAAGGTGGCATGTTCCCTACCGAAACCATCATGCTTGTGGTGAGAAGCTCTGGTTTGCGAGAATCTTATACCCAAACCTGCCCCAAATGGGACAATGTTTTTACCACAACATGTTGATGCCACTCCATGATAGCATGCCAAGTTTCATGAATTTTAGACGAGTTTTGGCTTTACTAGAATTTAAAAACCATGTACCTCAATGTTTGCGCCGAGCGATGGTGGCAAGGTGTTTGACATTCATTCCCATTTCTTGCATGGGATCTAAACATGCAACCAAGGATGCATATTTGATTTTCAACCAATTTATATGAACCGGAGCATGTTTTTGTAGTTCAAATTTGAATTATGCACATAAATGCATGGAAAACTCAGTTAATGTATGAAATGTCCAAACGAACCCCGAAAACCCCCAAAATTTAACACAACGCTCCTATTGTTCTCTGTTGACACTAGAAAAATAATTGAAATCAATAAGAGTCAACAAATATCCTTTCGTCCAAAAAGGTGAAACGTTCCATAACGTAACCACAAGGCTTGTTGTCACGAGCTCTGGTTTGTGAGAAACTTATACCCCAACCTGCCCCAAATGGGAAAATATTTTTACCACGGCATGTTGATACCCCAATCTAAATATGGCTTTTGAAACCATTATGGTTAGCTGTTGCATGTACATGTAGTTCAAATTAGAATTACAATAATTAAATGGCTAGAAAATCACTTAAATGTCTTAAAAAGGTCAACTGACCCCTGAAGTTTTCCAAATTCTGACAGTTGTATTAGTACTCAAAATTTTCTCGTACATTTAAAACACCATCCGTTGGCAATGTACTCCAAATCCGTCTTTCACAACTAATACAAAATATCAACAGCATCACACACAATTTGTTGTAGGAACCCTTTGCGTTGAAAATTCGTGGTTCTGTTTAAGTCTTCCTCCATAAGCTTCGTCGGCTTCGTCTGCTCTAGTGCGGGTCACCCCCCGAATCCCCGATCCCCATTCCCGGAACCCCTTCTTGCAAAGAATGGCGCCGCGGAAACGCTTCGTGAGGGCCCGTACGGTGGCCGCATCCTCCCCGAGCACCACCGCCTGCGCCGAGAGCGCATCCGCCTACGCAAAGAGCGTGGCTGCATCTGCATTGAGCGTGGCCGCATCCGCCGAGAGGGAGTCTACGGCACCCGATAGGGCAACTGCAGCAGCCGAGATAGCTACAACAGCTGCTACGATGGCAACTGCAAATGCTGAGAGCGCTTGAGCTACCGTCTGCACCGCCGATGTCGCCCTGGCCTGGGTCGAGGCCATCCACGCCAAGATCAAGGATGAACAGGCCAAGATATTCCAGGCCACCTCGGAATCCAGCAAGCAACCCACGTCCAAAAAGGCGGCGGCGGCCATGGAGCACCTATTTCCTCATGAGATCGCTGAGCGGGAGCTGGAGATGCAGGAGACATCGGAGATCGAAGAGCGTCGGGTGGAGGAGTTACGCGTGGCTGAGGACGTGGTAGAGAAGAGCCTGTCCATCGAGGAATCGGCGGTGGAGTAGCAACGCGAGCTCTGGCGTAGCCACTACTACGAGTACTACAACCTTGAGGGCGGCGCCGAGGACGAGGATGATGACGCAATTGACTTCAACCGAGGGACGCAGAGTCCACCAGCAGCGGCATGTCGCTAGGACAAGTCATCGACGTCTCTTCTTACACCGGCGAGGCATAGGGCGGCACGGTAGTGGCTTTGTTAAAATTATGCGTACTTAGAAGTTGTTTATAACGATGATCTGTTGTTAGAGCAATGTTTAGGTTAAGTGACTCTGCTTAATTACTAAAATTGCTCGATTCAGTAAGTGTCGTCTGTGTGCTTTAGGCTCTTGTGTGTGCCCAAATTAGCAAACGGTGTTAAATTATGCAATGACGTGGATGAGGATAGTACCCAGGGAAACTGCCACCAAATATTGAATGATCAAACTCATCTCATGCGCATAAAGCAGAAGAATCGTTTGCGATGCACACATTCGTTCAAAGTGAAATGGTGTCCGGCGCACCAGGCGCAAAGTTTCCTTCCACCTCTCAATTTTTTTCAACTAACACCGAAATATCTAACTTCCCCTTCCCACCCCCTTTTCTCCCCGACCACAAGTCACATTTCCCCTGTTTCCTCCTTCCCTCCTTCCCAAGCTATATATGCTTCCTCGCTCTGGTTGTCTCGCATCCGACCGCCGTAGTCGCCATGGTATTCTTTAACGACCTGTCCAACAGTTCCTCCTGCGATGATGAATCTTTCACCACCCAGGTATGCCACTCTTCTCTCTCTCGGGTTATGATTTGGAATGAAAGATTTTAACCTGGTGGTCTATTTGAGGCATTTCTTCCTCTTGTAGTTCCCTAGGACCATCAGTTGCAATGAATGGAGTAAGGTGGTTGAAGATCCGCCTGCTCACTGTCACCATCAATCTCCATCCATGAATTTAGTTGCGTTTGAATCTGTGGACAGTGGGAGGAAGTTTCTGGCATGTGCAGAGAAGGTTAGCCCCACTTTCGTTGTTACAAATCATTTGTTAGATGTGATTCAGACACTTTCACTGTGCTATGTTATTCTGGATGTGATTAAGACAGTTTCACAGTTTCTACCTAGTACCTAAAAATGTTGCCATCTCATCACCGGTGCCATTAGAAAATTATTAGGCACCGCTTCAGCAGTTTGTGCATCCAACTTTGGTCCACACATCCGAGCAACCAAACAGTAAAATACTAAAACTTTATGGCACAAAGGAACTGGTCATCGAAGCAACTAGGTGCTCCGGAGTCCGGTTCCCTGATTTTTTCCTCTACATTGTCTTGCCCGTGCAGAGCACCGGTGGCAAATGTACTAACAGTTGTAGTGACACCGGTTTTGGCATACATACTGGACGACCTTAGTGCTACTAGTTCTTTGTCACTAAATTTGTGCATGTACACACTTGTTAGTATCAATTTGTTGTCATCCAAACACTGTTGCTATGCTGTTGTAGTTATATTTAGCTTCCTCATAAAATGTTCAATTTTCTATTTATAGTACATGACTAAGAACTTGTAGCGTTGTTGAAGTTAATTATAGCTTTTGAAGTTTCTGAATTTGGTTGTTGTCTCAGTAGCAATTATTTCATTTCCACATTGATCTTTTTGAGAAGATGTGTCATAATTAACCTGTTTCTTCAGTTTTTGAAAATACGTATTTGCTGTTTTTCTATGTTGCTAGAAATCCATTTTCCATACAATTATTACTAACTTAGTTTTAAATATTATAGGATGAAGGGAAGTGTTCTTACTTGGAGTGGGTTGATCAAGAGTGGTCACAGTCTTTGAAGATGTGCCTAGCAAAGCTCTGGAGCACATATGAGGAAGAGAACATAGATAGGCTTTGAGAAAATGTTGTCAACGCTGATGAATATTTCAAGACGCGGGAGAAAAAGAGGAAGATGTAGAATGAGCTCAGATTTTTTAAATTAGAATTTGCGAAAGAGGAGGCACTTTCCTAGTTGGTCAGTGCAAAACAAGTTTTTACTGAACTCAAAGTAGAGGTGGAGAAGACGAACTTGGCTGATCATGTATCAGTCGATTAGGGAAATGAATATATTCTAATATTGTTCTTATAAAGGTGAACTAGTTATATGATGTACTGTGCTGTTTTCAGGTAGCTATCGCACTGTGATGTTAAAATATATTTACGTGCCTAAGATGAAATTGGCAAATAATTGTTTGATATGAAATGTGAATTTGCATAATACTAGAATTATTGATTGTAAACTAATAAACCTGCTAAATGGGTCATGGAACTTTGCAAACGGTTCTAGCAGTAAAAGCGGTTGTGATGGATAGCCCAATGCCATACAATTTTCTTCACCAAATTGTGTGTGATATAGTTGAATAAAGCAAATGGTTAACAGAGGCAGAGCGTGTGTGATCGTTACACCTATCCCACACGAGGCTATACATCAAACTGTGTGGGATGTATATACGAACGGAAATGTTTCTCCAGGATTCACTGTGTGGGATATGCAGACGAATGGAAACGTTTCTCTCAGATTCATTGTGTGGGATATGTAGATGAATGAAAACGTTTCTCTTGGATTGACTGTGTGGGTTGTGCAGACGAACACAAATGTTTCTCTAGGAATCACTGTATGGGATGTACCTACGAATGGAAATGATTGGGCTTGTATAATTCTATGCGATGGCTAGCCCGATCGCACACGAGCTCATTTTGCGCAACGTGTGTGACCGAAGGGCCTATCCCCCACGGTTTCTGGGTCGTGTGGGAAGGACACCCCTATAGCCCACACTCACTTGGGCGACGGTTTAAAATGCTATCACGGAAAGGGGTTAATAACGTTTGTATAGCACCTCGCTGTACCAGTGTTAGGCCATTGTTTACATCTTTGAATATAGAAGACGAGGTCTAAAGTTAAAGGTGAGGGAAACCAATTTATTCACTAGGAGCATAAAAGTTTTATGTTGATACCATTTCTAATTTTTCTAGGGAGCATATTAGAATTAAATGCATGCTTCATAGGTTTGTGTCAAAATCTCATTGCTCAAGTGTGGCAAGAGTGTTAAGATATTCAACTGCGATGATACCAAGCCGGTCTTTGGAATTGTGTGTCTATGCTGATGAAGTTGTACGAAGTAACCAGTCCATGGAAAATGTATCAAACACAACAACCACCTCACTTGGGATTTACATTTTTCAGCCTATATTTTTCTCTTCCAATGTCTCTCAAGTACACGTCCAACCCGTTGAATTCCCTTTGGAACCAAGCTCAGGTCACCGTGATTTCATTAAGTAATCCACATAAGTGTCTGTTACCTGTTGTGATGATGATATAACCACAATTTCGTGAATTATTGCTGATCTAACTATTCAAAACATATCATGATAAAAAGAAACAAATGTTATTTCTCCTGAAATTTGGTTTCCCCCGGTGAGTGTTGCAAGGGTAAAAGGATAAGGATGTTCATTGTCCTTTCATCTCCATGCATTCACGCAGAGTCGTTACTCGAGCAAACGAAGGGAAATCTTGATGTGTCAATCATGTGAGCTTCAAGATACGCGCAGTCAATATGATGGCAACCAACACGATCTCTTAGAACCTCCAAAATTCTAACATCAGATTTATTGTATTATCATTTGTGTTTTCAGGGAACAAGTAATTATTGTACAGTCACCACAATAACATAAAAGTTGTGATTGTACACGGATGTGTCCGCTCCCTTATTTACATTAAGTTGAATTTTACCTTAGATATTTCATTCTGATTTGCCAAAATGAAAAAGAGATCATGGAATCATATATTGTTATATGTTCATCTAGAGAACCAAAGATCACATGCCAAATTGTTGCATGTGGTTCTTCATCAAACGGTATAAAATATCACGTTTCAAATCTTTGCAACTGATCTACATATATCGGTTTTCCATTACCGAGCCTCATCGTACCCCTAAATATCATCTTCTCCTCCCGCCACTGCCCCTCTCTAGACATAATTATATTCTCATACACATCCCACCGTAGTCACCGCCATAACTCTCGAGACCTAACAATCTTCCCCTCCTTCCGTCGCCGCCACCATTCTCGAGACATAACTATCTTCCCCTCCACCCACCGTCGCCACCACCACTCGCTCGACCTAACTATCTTCTCCTCCACCTGCAACATGAACATTGTATACATATAAGTATCTTCTCCTCCACCCACAACCACTCTCCAGATATGTTTTCCCTCATGATTGTAGCCATCATATATGTTTTCCAATTAAGTGAGACATGTGGTCTTCTAAGGCACTGACGTAGAACACCATCTACCCTTTCTCGACGCACCAGAGTCACTACCCAACTGTTAGGCTATCCTCCTTTCACATGTCAGATGAAGATAGTGAGATCCAAAGTCAAAGGTAAGAAAATAATAATTTATTAACTAGGAGCATATAAGGTTTCTGTTCATACCATTTTTCTAGGGAGCATATTAGAACTAAATGCATGTTTCCCAGGATTTTGTGAAAATCTCATTGTCCAAGTGCAGTAACTTTGTTAAGCTATTCAACTATGATTATAACAAGGCGTGGACGTGACACACCATCCACCCTTTTTCAGTGCACCACAGTCTTTGCCCCATTGTTAGGCCATACATTACATCTTGGAACATAGAAGATAAGATCTAAAGTCAAAGTTAAGGAAAAGCAATTTATTCACTAGGATTACAAAAGGTTTATGTTGATATCATTTCTTTAGAGCATATTATAAATAAATGCATGTTTCTTAGGCTTATGTCAAAATTGATCTCATTTTTCAAGTGTAGTAAAAGTGTTAAGATACTCAACTAGCATTATACCAAGGTGGTCTTCAGATTAGTGTGTCTATGCTGAAAAAGTTGTTTGAAGCAACCAATCAAGGGCACATGTATCCAACACAACAACCATCCCACTTGGGATTTACATATTTCCAACCTATATTTTTTCTCTTCCAATGTATCTTTAGTACACATGCACCCACGTCCGATTCTCTTTTGATCCATGCTCTGTTTACCAAGATTTTCCATGATAATCCACAAAAGTTTCTATTAGCTATTATGATGTGGATGTAACAATGATTTTTTGATTAATTGCAGATCTAACTATTAAAAATATCATGGTAAAAATGGGTATTGTTATTTCTCCCCAAAAACTTTGTTTCCTCCAAGCGATTTCTACAAGAGTAAAAGGATAAGGTAGCTCATTGTCCCATCGTCTTCGCGTGTAACACAGACATGTTCCTGGAGCAAACAAAGGGAAAACATGACGTTGAAGCACTTGTGCTTCAAGATTCGCGTAGTATATCAACCGATCGATTGATAACCAATGTTTTCTCTTAGAACCTCCAAAAAACGAACGTCAAATTTATAGCATTTCCATTTGTGTTTTCAGGGGCCAGGTAGTTCTTGTAAAGTCAACACATGAACATAAAAGTAGTTATAGTACACGAGTGTGTTTCCTCCCTTTCCTTTATAGTAAGTTCAATTTTACCTTAGATCAAGATCATGCAGTCATATATCGTTACATCTTCATCTAGCAAACCAAAAATCGTGTGCCAAATCTTTGCAAGTGGTTATTCGTCCGACGGTGTAAATATGTTGTGCCAAACCATTGCAAATGATCTACATATGTAAGTTGTCCATTCCCATGCCTCACCATACCCCTAACTATCTTCTCCTCCACGCGTCATTGCCACTCTCAAGACCTAATTATCTTCTCGTACACACGCAACTGCCACCGCCGCCATCACTCTCTGTACCTATCTATCTTCTCCTCCACCCACAACAACCAACATTATCTAGATCTAACTATCTTCTCCTCCACCTACGGCTACCACCACTACATGACCTAACTCTCCTCTTCTCCACCCACAACCACAATCTTTGTCTAGATCTAACTATCTTCACCACCACCACCACCACCACTCTCTCTAGATATGTTTTACCTGAAATTGTGAGCCATCGTCTATGTTTTCTCTTAGGTGAGATAATGGTATTTCATGGCACCGACACGCTCCACCATCCGCCCAATCCCGATGCACCACAATCGCTGCCCAACCGTTAGGCCAACCTCCTTATAAACCTCAAACAAATACAATGAGATCCAATGTCAAAGGTAAAAATCATTTATTCACTAGGAACATAAAAAGTTTCTGTTCATACCTTTTTGTTTTTCTAGAGAGCATATTACAACAAAATGCATGTTTCCCAATATTATGTGGAAATATCATTGTTAAAGTGTAGTAAGTGTGTTAATATATTCAACTAAGATAATAAAAAGGCATGGATGCGCCGCACCATCCACTATTTCGGATGCACCACAATTGGTTCCCCACTATTAGGCAATCCTTTACATCATGGAAAAGAGAATACGAGATTTAAAGTAAAAGGTAAATAAATGCAATTTATTCACTAAAATCATAAAAGGTTTATGTTTATATCATTTTTATTTTTTCTTTGGAGCATATTAGAACTAAATGCATGTTTCCCAGGCTTCTCTCGAAATCTCATTGTTCAAGTGTAGTAAGAGTGTTAAGATATTCAACTAGGATTATACCAAGATGGTATTTGGAATTGTGTGTCTATGCTCACGAAGTCGTATAAAGTAACAAATCAGGGGCACATCTATACAACATTACAACCACCTCACTTGGGATTTACATTTTTTCCAGCATATATGTTTTTTCTCTTCCAATGTCTCTCTAGTACACATCCACCCTTGTCGAATGCTCTTTCGAACCATGCTCGGTTCATCAAGATTTCCCCCGATAATCCCCTAAAGTTTCTATTACCTATTCCGATGAGGATGTAACCGTGACTTCATGAAAAATTGTTGATTTAACTATTGAAAACGTACCATGGTCTTGTAGAAATTGCCTCCCAAGTAAGTAATACAAGGAGGAAAGAATAAAGTGGTTCGTTGTCCTGTCGTATGTGGTCGTTTGGACGGACGCATTCCTATAGAGAATGAAGGGGAAATATGACATGCTAAGCATATGTGCTTCCAGAGCCTCGCAGTTATACCTGGCCATCTCCGGCCCGACCCTCTCAGCCCACCCAGGCCCGGCCCTAAAATCCAGGGCCTAGGCCCGACGGGCTTGCCTGTGGGCCGGGCTTGGGCCTGAGTTTTGAGCCCACCAGCAGGGCCTGGACGGGCTTGGGCTTGGCATATTGGCATTTTAAGGAAGAGGCCCGGCCCACGGCCCCAAGACCTAAGGGCTTTTCAGGGCTTTTTACGAGATGGGCCGGGCTTGGGCTTGAAAAGTAGGCCCGATGGTAGGGCCTGGGCGGGCCTGGGCCTCAGTTTTTGCCGTGGGCTTTTTAAGGCCCGGCCCAAGCCCCGCCCGGCCCGACCCATGGCCAGGACTACTCGCAGTCATTCTGACGGCAACCAACACGTTCTCTCGAAACCAGCAATCGGGCGTCAAATTTATAGTGTTTCCATCTATGTTTTTTGGGTACATCTAGTTGTTGTACACTCACCTCAACAACATAAATGTTGTCATATACGGGTGTATTCCCTCCATATGTTCTATAGTAAGTCAGATTTTACCTTAGATGTTTCCTTATGGTTTGGCAAAAAAATGGATTCAATTATTCTTACATGTTAATCTACCAAACCAAATATTGCGTGCCAAATCTTTGCAAGTGGTTCTTCATCCGATGATCTAAATATCATCTACACAATCTTTGCAAGCAATCTACATTTGTCAACTGTCCATTCCCATGCCTCACCGTACCCCTAACTATATTCTCCTCCACCCGTCACAGCCACTCCCTTGACCTATTTATCTTCTCATATGCACGCCACATCCATCGTTGCCATCACCCTCGAGACCTAACTACCTTCTCCTCGACCCACAACCATCAACATTGTATAGATCTAACCATCTTCTCCTCCACCCGCCGTTGCCACCACTCTCGGTACCTAATTATCTTCTCCTCTGCCAACAATCATCAATATTTTCTAGATCTAACCATCTATTCCTCAACCCGCAACCATGACCACCACTCTATGGACCTAAGTCTCTTCTCCTCCACCCGCAACCACGAACATTGGCCAGATCTAACTATCTTCACCACCATGACCACAACTCTCCAGTTATGTTTGCCGTCAAAATTGTGAGCCATCGTCTCTGTTTTCCACTTATGTGAGATCTTTGGCATTCCAAGGCACCAATGTGCTACACCGTCCACCCATTCCAGATGCACCATAGTCACTACCCAACTATTAGGCCATCCTCCTTATATATCTTGAACGAAGATGGCAACATCAAAAGTCAAAGGTAAGGAAAAAATAATTTATACACTAGGATCATCAAAGGTTTATATTCGTTCAATTTTTATTTTTAGGGAGAATATTACAACTAAATGCATGTTTCCCCGTCATATGTGGAAATCTCATTATTCAAGTGCAGTAAGTGCGTTAAGATATTCAACTAGTGTACCAAGGCATGGGCACACCAACACCATCCTCCCTTTTTTGAATCACTAGAGAGGTTACCCTACTTTTAGGCCGTCCTTTAGAGCATCTCCAACAGCCGCTCAATCCGCGGCGTCCAAAAAACAGGTTTGCAGCATGCAAGTAGCTTTTTTAGGGTGCCATAAGATGTTTGCTCCAACAAGCCCTGTAAAATATGATGCGCGCGCGAGTCCAACGGTCCCAATCAAGAGGTCCCATCTGCAGCAGCCCAAAGTTTGCAGCGCGCGCGACCGGGCGCACTAAATATGCTGCGCACGATGCCTTTTTGATGCATGCGCTGCACTAGTTATAGCGCGCGGGCGCTTTTGTGCGGCTGCTGGAGATTCCAAATTAGGTCCGCGTGCTCTAAAAGCAGTTTTTATACCGTGCGCGCTTATATAGCGCTTCTGTTGGAGATGCTCTTACATCTTGGAATGGAAAATACGAAATCTAAAGTAAAAGGTAAGGAAAAGCAATTTATTCAGTAAGAGCAAAAAAGGTTTATGTTGGTACCATTTTTTTCTTGGGAGCACATTAGAACTAAATGCATGCTTCCCATGCTTCTGTCAAAATCTAATTGTTCAAGTGAAGTAAGAATGTTAATATATTCAACTAGGATTATACCATGCCAGTCTTTTAAATTGCGTGTCAATGCTAATGAAGTTGTATGAAGTAACCAGTAAAGGGAACATGTATCCAACGCAACAACCACCTCACTTGGGATTTACACTTTTATTCATCCTATATTCTTTCTTCGAATGTCTCTAGTGCACATTGTCAGGCACAAGATGCGATTCTATCCCGATCACGTGACACTTACGTGATTGGGGCACAACCGCATTTCGGGCGCCTAGCAAGATGGATATCATTACATCGTACCATTACATACATACATGGGGATACAACAATACATACAAGCCACATGAACACAACAACATCAATACACAATATCCGACAACGGATGCAAACATGAACAACAACGACATCCATCTGCTATCCCAGGCTGCCAACCAGGAACCTAACCCAAGACTGACGAAGAAGAAGAAGAAGAAAGAACTCCGACAAAAAGAACATCGCTCTCACGTCAAGATCATCGGAAGCCTGCACCTGCAACTGTTGTTGTAGTATCTATGAGTCACGAGGACTCAACAATCCCATAACCATGGGTAACAAGACTAGCAATGCTCAAAGGGTAGGAAGAGGTAAAGTGGTGAGGTTGCAGCAGCGGCTAAGCATAATATGGTGGCTAACTTACGAGTACAAGAATAAGATGAGTATCTATGGAAACGGTCGCAACTAGTAGTGATCGCTAAAGATCCTGAACTACCTACGAGTCAAACATAACCCCACCGTGTTCTCTTCTCAAAATGAAAAGAGACAGTCATGGTTACTCACACAGTTGTGTGTTTTATTTCGGATTCTCTGTCAAGTTTTCTACAACCGGACATTAACAAATTCCAATCTGCCACATAACCGCGGGCACGGCTTTCGAAAGATCATAACCCTGCAGGGGTGTCCCAACTTAGCCCATCACAAGCTCTCACGATCAGCAGAAGTAATATTAATATTACCCCTTATCTTAGGGACAATCCGATCAGGCTCGGAATCCCGGTGCACAAGACATTTCAACAATGGTAAAACAAGTCCAGCAAGACCTCCCGGTGTGTCGACACCCTGATAGTAGCCGCGCGTATCTCGTCTCAGGACACGACCGGATGGGTGATGCTACAGGTAAAACCAGCCCTCGAGTTTCCTCGAGGTGGCCCTGCAGGACCCCCGTTTGGGACCAACACCATCAACACTGCCCCCTGCTATGTAGAAAGAAACCTCAGGTAGCGCTAACTCCCTATGCAATTAATTAATTAAAGTTTTTATTATGTTGCAAATTAAAACCAATGTTGGGCCTTGCTGGAGGAGTTTTATTCAAAGACGAACTGTCAAGGGGTCCCCATATACCCAACCGTGTAAGGACCGCAAAATCAAGGAACATAACGCCGGTTTATCGGCTCCTAAGATGGCATGAGTGGAATAAAACACCGAGCAAAAGGCCAATCCTTCCACCCATGCCCAGTATATAGGTGTGTTAATAATAATAATAGATATTGTGATATTCCAACAACAAGTTCCAACATGGAACGATCTTCATCTTCACCTGCAACTAGCAAATCTATAAGAGGGGCTGAGCAAGCGGGTAACATAGCCAAACAACGGTTTGCTGGGAAGGTGTCAAAGGTTAGAGGTTTCATGCCAACAAGGAGAGGGGCTGACAATAAATGATGGGTGGCGCGACATGTAACGATAGCATCGAGACAACTAAGCATGGCAATGATAGTAAAGGTATCCAAGGTGATGGTCATCTTGCCTGAGATCCCGCAAGGAAGAAGAACGGGTCCATGAAGAAGACGAAGAAGAAGCCTTGAAGACTAACCACGCGTCGACGAACGAATCCTCACGATCGCAACGGAAAAGAACTAGCGAGAAGAAAGCACACAACAAGGTAAACACACAACACAAGAACATGACAAGATGCTCAACCAAGTATGATGCAAGACAGGTCTATATGATGCAATTCATGGCAAGGGATGAATCACACAAGAACAACACCAAACAACAAGTTTAAATGAGGCTGGATCAACATATAGCAAATCCGATAAGTCCTCATATGCACATATTGAATTTGGTCCAGATCTGAACAAACCTTAAGTTAAAGTTGTTAAACATAAAGTTAACATGCACCATGACGATCTACACTAAATTCTAGTCAAGTTTCATATAAAATTTGTTTAGTTCGGAGCTACGGCCTAGAAGATATGAGCAAAACAAGACAAGCATGGCAATGGTGCAAGATGCACCCAAACATCAAGCAAACACACTCCAAACATGAAAATAACATGATATTATGCTTCTAAATGCAAAATCACACAAGTTTCATACAGAGCACGCTCAAAACGGAGCAACGGACTAGAAGTTATGAGCACAACAAGTAACAATACAAAGCTAAAGTTAACAGCCACATAGCAACTTTGGAGCAAAGGTATATATATGCTACAACACCCAAACATGATAAAAAGAAGCATGGATGTGAAATAGACATGATACTTAACAAGCATGAACTTAGAACACACCCAAAATCTTGCCGGAACAAAATTAACCAAGCATGGCAAGTTGCAATAAGTTTATCCAGACTTAGCCAAAATCTGGGAAGGCAAAAACATCATCACGATGCTGCCTTCGGAGGCACAAAACAACAAGCATATAACCTCTATTAAGAATATAAAGAGCATGGACATGTAGTAGACATAGCATACATCAAACAACTCCATTGGAGCAACTCCATAGGAGGCATGGATCAATAACAACAAGCTTCACCAAATTGATCATGCTGATAAAAAAATTTGACAGCTAAATTTATAGCAACTTGAGAGAAAGAAATAAATAAGCTACATCAGGCCATATATGCAAAAAAGGTCATGAATGGATAGACAATAACATGGACAACAAGACATGATCATTGGCCACTCCAAAACAAGCATGGATTTGAGTGGGGCATCAAGCAAACATGGCATGTTTACAAGCTTGTTTAAGTCATCTCAAGGCATATCATGGAAAATGGATTGCACCACAGCAAAGACCATATGATTGTGCTTCTAAAGAATCTAGACATGTGGCATGAAGACAAACACATCAATAGCAATGAGCAAGTCAAATCAGCATCTCATAACAAGTTTCAGCACTTAACATCCACATGCACTTTTGCAACAAAGATAAACACGGCAAGATGGCACCTAACACGAATGCTACAACAACTAACATGTAGAGCACTTCACAATGAACATTTTGACATATCATATGCTCCATTTGGATAAACATACACAAAGTTATCACATCTCAAACATGCTACAAAATTACAGGTAACAACAGTTTTAAACAAGTAGCACTCTTGCAACAGAGATTAGGGCATCAAGATGAAGTCAAAGAAGCATGCCACAATGGAACAAAATGAAGAGCATATCACCACGATCATTTTGACATATCATACACTCAATTTGGATAAGCACACAAAAAGATACATCCACTCAAAGTATGTATCAGAAGTTAAAACAGAAAAAGGAGTTAGAGGGAAAATATACCTCGTAGGGGTGGACATGTCCGTGTCAGGTCGGACATGTCCGTCGGTGCTGATACGCGGGCCCACCGGCAGTGTCACCAGGCAGAGGAGGCCATCGGACATGTCCGGCTCCTCCGGACATGTCCAGCGCGGCGCGGTCAGGCAAGGTCCGGCGGCGTGGCTGTCGTGGCTCCGGCGGGGCAAGTGGAAGGCCGAGGAGGTCGCGGGTTCGGTGGATCCGGGCCGGAGAGCTCCGGCTGACTGAGGGCGGAGGTTCGGCGGCCCGGCTCGGAGGGGCGACAGCGCTTGGCCGCGGGAGGCGCGAGCTCGAGCTTGGGCATGGGCCGATGGGGATCCGCATGGTAGGAGATCGGGGCGAGGTGCGGCCAGCTCGGCGGCCTCGGGTCGCTGGCGGCAAACGCGAAGCGGCGGTGGAGATGAGCAGGCGAATGGCGGCAAGGTCGGCGGGGCGTCGGAGGAACGACGGCGGCGGAGCGAGCGAGGTCCTCGGGGCGGCGCCGCGAGGAGCCAGAGGCGGGCGGTGGCGCGGTCGGGCCTCGGGCCCAGATCGGGGCCCGGGCGGGCCAGACGCGGGCCAGGGGGGCTGGCGACGTGGAGGCGCCAAGGGGCGCACGCGAGTTGGCTGGGGAGGCTGACTAGGAGGCGGCTGGCCACTCAGGCGATGCCAAGTGGCGGCGGTGGGGTGGTGGGCGCCGGATTTGGAGGAGAGAGGTGGTGGGAGGTGGCTGGAGCTGGCTGGCGGCGCGGGTTTCGAGGGAGAGAGAGGCTAGCGGTTGGTGGAGACTAGGGAATGCCAAAAATGGCAAGAGGGGGG
>LR738715.1:751927676-751943144 GCA_902687465.1 Secale cereale | reverse complement strand
ATAGGCATAGGGCTAGGTTTAGGGGGGTTTTGGGGGTGTTCGGGGCCATCGGATGCCGATCGGACGGCTCCGGACGGAGGGAAGTTAGGAGAGGCCTAGTGGGTTGTGAAGATGGGTGTGGGCTGAGATAAGAGGAGAGGAGAGAGGCCCACGGGGGTTTTCGGAGACCGAAAACGTCCGACGTTTTTAACCGGCGACTAGTGCCGCTATATATATCCGTTGGGCTATCAAACGGACTCTGAATGCGACGAAATTTGACAGGCGGTCTACCTATGCTATAATAAGACCACACGCAAAGTTTCAACCCATTCCGAGAACATTTTCCGGCCACTCATAAAATAAATATTCGAAGGCGTCGCGGGTGCGTGCAAGTGTGTCTGGGCTCAGAACGGACAACGGAGAGGACGAGGGGGTTCGGCCGGATGCAAGTTTTGGAAACATGAGGATGCAACACACATGACGACATGGAAAAGATGCGACACGCAAGCAGATGACATGGTAAAGGCAATGAATGACTGGCTGACACCTGGCGCACCGGTCTCGGGGTGTCACAACACTCCCCTACTAACAAAAGATCTTGTCCCGAGATCTTTGGAACGAGACGGAAGAGGAAAAGGAAGAACAAAGTTCTTCGAGGACAAAAGAGTGAAACCAAAGAACCTTGAGGGTTGAGTCACTTGGAAGAAAGGATACACGGAGATGAACGAGAAAGAGAAGGTCCATTACAAAAGAGGAACAAGGAACACACGAGAACCAAGGAGGTTGAAAGGCACATAACCAGAGCTGAAGGAACGTAAATGAATTCGATACCTCTCCGGTTAATAAGAGATAGTAAGAAATTTGAACGAAGTAATTCGGGCAGCACTCCGGCTGAAACTGAAAGAAATAGCACATCGGTTGAACATGAGTGGAATAGGATAAGAACTTGAAAAGATCAAATGATACTCGACGAGAGCAACAACACAATGCCTCCAGAAGAATTAAAGGAGTGGAATGAAAGAACGGATAAGAGAAGAACAACTTTGAGCACAAGTGACATGAACGAGAATTTATAAGAGAAAGACTTGAACGGAGTTGTTGAGAAAATCAACAACAAAAGCATTAGCTTGTCGTGGACTTATTTAAACATCTCAAGACTTGAGGTGAAATTATGCCGCAACCAAATATTGAATAAATGAGAAGATGAACGAAATGCAAAACTCCACTTCAAAAGAATACGGAGGATTATTTGCACTTCGGGATGCAAGAGAATAAAGCTTGAGCTGCTCCATCAGAATTTGAAGAACAGTTGAAGAATTAATTCAAACATTAAGAACCACCACGAAGAACTCCGGTAACAAAATATGATGATATAGAATTGAATGATCAAAATAATAAGATTAAAGCCTTGCGATGATTAATACGGGGGTTCCGATGAGATGGCCGATGAAAACTTTGAACTCCGGAAAAGAAAACATGAAGGACTTGGAACTAGAATTTAATCATCCAGAATAACTCCGAAGGAAGGGATAAATCAACTTGATAAAAAGAATAAGAATTATGTTATGCTTATCCTCCATCAATTAAATTGATGAGAAGCAATGGATTCACATACTACTTATTCGCGGTGAACTTGAATAAAGAGGGATATATCATGAACTTGCGAAAATCTTCATGAAACACAGGTAGGATTGGAATAAAAATGAATGTATTGATATGATAACATCGGAAAAAGAACTCTTGAGTGAACCACCGTAAGAATTGAAGCCGAGTGAAGAAAAGAACAAACCACCGTAAAAATTGAAAATTGGTGAAGAAAGAACGAATCGCCGGAAAGAATTAGAATCGAATGATGAAAAAGAACAAACCACCGTAAAGAATTAAAATCGAGTGAATACAAAAGAATGAATCGCCAGGAAGAATAAAGCACTTGAGGAGATTTAGATACAAGAGAACGAAGAGATTGCGAACTGATTAAAGAATATTTGGACGAAGCACCGGCGAATGTGAGACGAACGAAGAGGCATCAATGAAGAATATTAGGAGGACGAAGTTGAAAACTGAGAACGACGAAATCTTCTGAAATGATGGCCTTCGGAGGAACACAAAGAAAAGAATTCATGAAATACTCCGAAAGAATGAAAATAAGAAAGGTTGAACCAACGATGAAAAGAATTAAAAGCGATCTTGAAGAAGGCATATGACTGATGGAATCCATACTTACGTCACACTTGAAAATAATATAAGAATACTCCGGGAAAATAGAAGAGTCAGGTAAGATCCTGGAAAAGACCTATGGGTTATGAGCCCACCGAAGAGAAAACACCATTGAGAATTGATTGACAATAGGAGATGATGCACCGGAAATGATTCAAGGACCTGAATGAGGTAACATACTCAAATTAATTAGAATATAAACAAATCTCCTGAGATGTCTTCGGAACTTCGGAGCAATTAAATGGCAAGAGACGAACGCACAAGAGGAAAACATTTGAACTGAGGGAAGGAATATGAACAACACCGAGAACAAATTGAATTGGAACCATCGGAAAAGAAAGAGATGAAGAAGGACAAACTAGATGAGAATTCACCCATTGAAAACTGAGGAAGAATGCAGAGGATCACACCAGTAGGATGGATACTCGATTAAGGACTCCAGCTCCGAGAAGCAAAAGGGTGGGCGGGTGGGAAAAGAAAGACAACTGCGGATGGGGAAACAACATCGGTTGAAAGAACCGAGGATTGAAGCAAAAGATGAGGAGGGTCAAATCGACTCGACGAGAGATGCACCAGATGAAAGACTGACAACGCAACGAACGAAAACTAACCGCGTGATCCTAAAAAAAATTGAAGGAGAAGAGGGGTAATTCAAAACACCTACGACAAGATTCCTCACTAGAGCGACGAAGGGGCTGAGGAGTTAAATGAATTCCTACTCTCCTATATAACTAGACTCCAAAAAAGTTTTTCTGCTAGACTCAACAACGGCCAGACTACGATCAATCAAGGGGGCTCCTATGGTCGGTCGAGGCTCTGATACCAACTTGTCAGGCCCAAGATGCGATTCTATCCCGATCACGTGACACTTACGTGGTTGGGGCACAACCGCATTTTTGGCGCTTAGCAAGATGGATATCATTACATCGTACCATTACATACATACATGGGGATACAACAATACATACAAGCCACATGAATACAACAACATCAATACACGACATCCGACTACGGATGCAAACATGAACCACAACGACATCCATCTGCTATCCCAGACTGCCGACCAGGAACCTAACCCAAGACTGACGAAGAAGAAGAAGAAAGAACTCCAACAAAAAGAACATCGCTCTCACGTCAAGAACATCGGAAACCTGCACCTGCAACTGTTGTTGTAGTATCTGTGAGTCACGAGGACTCAGCAATCCCATAACCATGGGTAACAAGACTAGCAAAGCTCAAAGGGTAGGAAGAGGTAAAGTGGTGAGGTTGCAGCAGCGGCTAAGCATAATATGGTGGCTAACTTACGAGTACAAGAATAAGATGAGCATCTACGCAAACGGTCGCAACTAGTAGTGATCGCTAAAGATCCTGAACTACCTACGAGTCAAACATAACCCCACCGTGTTCTCTTCTCAAAATGAAAAGAGACAGTCACGGTTACTCACACAGTTGTGTGTTTTATTTCGGGTCCTCTGTCAAGTTTTCTACAACCGGACATTAACAAATTCCAATCTGCCACATAACCGCGGGCACGGCTTTCGAAAGATCATAATCCTGCAGGGGTGTCCCTACTTAGCCCATCACAAGCTCTCACGATCAACAGAAGAAATATTAATATTACCCCTTATCTTAGGGACAATCCGATCAGGCTTGGAATCCCGGTGCACAAGACATTTCAACAATGGTAAAACAAGTCCAGCAAGACCTCCCGGTGTGTCGACACCCTGATAGTAGCCGCGCGTATCTCGTCTCAGGCCACGACCGGATGGGTGATGCTACAGGTAAAACCAGCCCTCGAGTTTCCTCGAGGTGGCCCTGCAGAACCCCCGTTTGGGACCAACACCATCAGCACTGCCCCCCCTGCTATGTAGAAATAAACCTCGGTTAGCGCTAATTTCCTATGCAATTAATTAATTAAAGTTTTTATTATGTTGCAAATTGAAACCAATGTTGGGCCTTGCTGGAGGAGTTTTATTCAAAGACGAACTGTCAAGGGGTCCCCATATACCCAACCGTGTAAGGAACACAAAATCAAGGAACATAACGCCGGTTTATCGGCTCCTAAGGTGGCATGAGTGGAACAAAACACCGAGCAAAAGGCCAAGCCTTCCACCCATGCCCAGTATATAGGTGTGTTAATAATAATAATAGATATTGTGATATTCCAACAACAAGTTCCAACATGGAACGATCTTCATGTTCACCTGCAACTAGCAACGCTATAAGAGGGGTTGAGCAAGCGGGTAACATCACCAAACAACAGTTTGCTGGGAAGGTGTCAAAGGTTAGAGGTTTCATGGCAACAAGGAGAGGGGCTGACAATAAATGATGGGTGGCACGACATGTAACGATAGCATCAAGACAACTAAGCATGTCAATGATAGTAAATATATCCAAGGTGATGGTCATCTTGCCTGAGATCCCGCAAGGAAGAAGAACGGGTCCATGAAGAAGACGAAGAAGAAGCCCTGAAGACGAACCACGTGTCGACGAATGAATCCTCACGATCGCAACGGAAAAGAACTAGCGAGAAGAAAGCACACAACATGGTAAACAGACAATACAAGAACATGACAAGATGCTCAACCAATTATGATGCAAGACAAGTCTATATGATGCAATTAGTGGCAAGGGATGAAGCACACAAGAACAACACCAAACAACAAGTTTAAATGAGGCCGGGATCAACATATAGCAAATCCGGTAAGTCCTCATATGCACACATTGAATTTGGTCCAGATCTGAACAAACCTTAAGTTAAAGTTGTTAAACATAAAGTTAACATGCACCATGATGATCTACACGAAATTCTAGTCAAGTTTCATATAAAGTATGTTTAGTTCGGAGCTACGGCGTAGAAGATATGAGCAAAACAAGACAAGCATGGCAACGGTGCAAGATGCACCCAAACATCAAGCAAACACACTCCAAACATGAAAACAACATGATATTATGCTTCTAAATGCAAAATCACACAAGTTTCATACAGAGCACACTCAAAACGGAGCAACGGAATAGAAGTTATGAGCACAACAAGTAACAATACAAAGCTGAAATTAACAGCCACATAGCAACTTTGGAGCAAGGTATATATATGCTACAACACCCAAACATGATAACAAGAAGCATGGATGTGAAATAGACATGATACTTAACAAGCATGAACTTAGAACACACCCAAAAGCTTGCTGGAACACAATTAACCAAGCATGGCAAGTTGCAATAAAATTTATCCAGACTTAGCAAAAATCCAGGAAGGCAAAAATATCATCACCCTTTGGAGGCACAAAACAACAAGCATATCAACTCTATTAAGTATATAAAGATCAAGGACATGTAGTAGACATGGCATACATCAAACAACTCCATTGGAGCAACTCCATAGGAGGCATGGCTCAATAACAACAAGCTTCACCAAATTGATCATGCTGATAGAAAATCTGACAGCTAAATTTATAGCAACTTGAGAGCAAGAAATAAATAAGCTACAACAGGCCATATATGCAAGGCATGAATGGATAGACAATAACATGGACAACAAGACATGATCATTGGCCACTCTAAAACAAACATGGATTTGAGTGGGGCATCAAGCAAACATGGCATGTTTACAAGCTTGTTTAAGTCACCTCAAGGCATATCATGGAAAATGGATCGCACCACATCAAAGACCATATGATTGTGCTTCTAAAGCATCTAGACATGTAGCATGAACACAAACACATCAATAGCAATGAGCAAGTCAAATTAGCATCTCATAACAAGTTTCAGCACTTAACATCCACATGCACTTTTGCAACAGAGATAAACATGGCAAGATGACACCTAACATGAATGCTACAGCAACCAACATGTAGATCACTTCACAATGAACATTTTGACATATCATATGCTCCATTTGGATAAACATACACAAAGTTATCACATCTCAAACATGCTACAAAATTACAGGTAACAACAGTTTTAAACAAGTAGCACTCTTGCAACAGATATTAGGGCATCAAGGTGAAGTCAAACAAGCATGCCACAATGGAACAAAATGAAGAGCATATCACCACGATCATTTTGACATATCATACACTCAATTTGGATAAGCACACAAAAAGATACAACCACTCAAAGTATGCATCAGAAGTTAAAACAGAAAAAGGACTTAGAGGGAAAATATACCTCGTAGGGGTGGACATGTCCGTGTCAGGTTGGACATGTCCGTCGTTGCTGACACGCGGGCCCATCGACAGTGTCACCAGGCAGAGGAGGCCGTCGGACATGTCCGGCTCCTCCGGACATGTCCGGCGCGGCGCGGTAAGGCGAGGTCCGGCGGCGCGGCTGTCGTGGCTCCGACGGGGCAAGTGAAAGGCCGAGGAGGTTGCGGGTTCGATGGATCCGGGCCGGAGAGCTCCGGCTGACTGAGGGCGGAGGTCCCGCGGCACGACTCGGAGGGGCGACGACGCTTGGCCGCGGGAGGCGCGAGCTCGTGCTTGGGCACGGGCCGATGGGGATCCGCAGGGTAGGAGATTGGGGCAAGGTGCGGCCAGCCCGGCGGCCTGGGGTCGCCGGCGGCGAAGATGAGCAGGCGAACGGTGGCGAGGTCGGCGGGGCGCCGGAAGAACGACGGCGGCGGAGCGAGCGAGGTCCCCGGGGCGGCGCTGCGAGGAGCCAGAGGCGGGCGGCGGCGCGGTCGGGCCTTGGGCCCAGATCGGGGCCCGGGCGGGCCAGACGCTGGCCAGGCAGGTTGGCGATGTGGAGGCGCCAGGGGGCGCACGCGGGTTGGCTGGGGAGGCTTACTAGGAGGCGGCTGGCCACTCAGGCGATGCCAAGTGGCGGCGCTGGGGTGGTGGGCACCGGATTTGGAGGAGAGAGGTAGTGGGAGGTGGCTGGAGCTGGCTGGCGGCGTGGGTTTCGAGGGAGAGAGAGGCTAGAGGTTGGTGGAGACTAGGGAATGCCAAAAATGGCAAGAGGGGGTCTATATATAGGCATAGGGCTAGGTTTAGGGGGGTTTTGGGGGTGTTCGGGGCCATCGGATGCTGATCGGACGGCTCCGGACGGAGGGAAGTTAGGAGAGGCCTAGTGGGCTGTGAAGAGGGGTGTGGGCTGAGATAAGAGGAGAGGAGAGAGGCCCGCGGGGGTTTTCGGAAACCGAAAACATCCGACGTTTTTAACTGGCGACTAGTGCCGCTATATATATCCGTTGAGCTATCAAACGGACTCCGAATGCGACGAAATTTGACAGGCGGTCTACCTATGCTATAATAAGACCACACGCCAAGTTTCAACCCATTCCGAGTACATTTCCGGCCACTCATAAAGTAAATATTCGGAGGTGCCGCGGGTGCGTAAAAGTGTGTCTGGGCTCAGCACGGACAACGGAGAGGACGAGGGGGTTCGGCCGGATGTAAGTTTTGGAAACATGAGGATGCAACACACATGATGACATGGCAAAGATGCGACACGCAAGTAGATGACATGGCAAAGGCAACGAATAACTGGCTCACACCTGGCGCACCGGTCTCCGGGTGTCACACACATCCACCCATGTCAGATTCTCTTAAGCATGCCTGACTCATTGAGATTTTCCCCAATAATTCACCAAAGTTTTTACTACCTATTTAATAAGGATGTAAATGAAATTGCATCAATAATTCTTCATGTAACTATTGAAAAGGTATCATGGAAAAAAGCAAATCTTATTCCTATGTGGATAAATTGTCCCGCACCGTGTCCTACAAGGGCAAGCTAAGGTAGCCTGGTTTCTTGTCGTCTCCGCGCGTTCACATGGAAGCCTTCTCGAGCAAACGAAGGGATAACGGGACGTGGCAACCACCTTGCTTCAAGATCGACACAATTGATCTGACAGCAACCAACACGTTATTTTAGAACTTCCAAAAACCAAACGTCAGATTTATAGTATTTCCATTTGCTTTTCATGGTACAAGTAGTTTTTGTACAGTTACCGCAAAAATATCAAAGTTGTTGATATACACGGTTTGTCCCCTCCCGATGTTTCATGACAAGTTGATGTTACCTTAGATGGTTCATTCTTATTTTCCAAAGTAAAAAAGAGATCATGGAATCAAATACTATTACGTGTTCATCTAGCAAATCAAATATCATGTGCCATTTTTTTGCAAGTGGTTCTTCATCCAACGGTCTAAATATCTTGCGCAAAATATTTACAAGCAATCTACATAGGATAGTTGTCTATTCCCACACCTCACCGTAGTCCTAACTATATTCTCCTCCACCCGCCGCTACAACTCTTTAGACCGAATTATCTTCTCGTACGCACACTGCTGCCGCCATCACTCTCGAGACATAATCTGCTCCTCAACCCAGAACCATCAACATTATTTGGATTTAACCATCTTCTCGTCCACCCGTCGCCGCCACCATTTTGAGACCTTAGAATTTTTCCTTATATGTTTCGTTCTGATTTGCTAGCATATTTTTTTTAACATGGAATCAGATATTGTTACATGCTCATCTAGCAAACCATATATCGCGTGACAAGTCTTTGAAAGTTGTTCTTCATCACAATGTTGTGCAAAATCTTTGCAAGCGATCTACATATGCCACAACATACGCCTCAATCTTCTCTTCCAACCTCTGGTGCCACTCTCTAGACTTAATGATCTTCTCATACGCACGCCGCCATCGCTGCCACCATCACGCTCCAGCCCTAATTATCTTCTACTCTATCCGCAACCATCAACATTGTCTAGATCTTACTATCTTCTCCTCCACTCGTCGCTGCCACTCTCGAGGCCTAACTATGTTCTTCACCACCCACATCCATCCATATTTCTATATCTAACCATCTTCTCCTCGACCCGTCGCCGCCACCACCACTCTTTATACATAACCATCTTCTCCTCCACCTGCAGCCACGAAAATTGTCTAGATCTAACTATATTTTTATCCACCCACTGCCGTCAATTCTACTCTCTAGAAATGTTTGCCGTCATAATTGTGAGCCATCGTCTCAAGGCACCGACGCGCTATACCTTCCGCTCTTTCCCGATGCACCACAACCTCTACCATGGTGTTAGGCCATCGTCCTTTTACATCTCGGGCGAAGATGACGAGATCCAAAGTCAAAGGTAATGAAAATTCATTTATTTTCGAGGAGCATTAATGCCATGTTTGATACGCGTGGATTGATGAGGTTTTGAGCGGATATTCCTCGCGCGGCCCAGAAACCTCACAAAAATTCGAGGCCTGATTTGGTACGCGTGGTTTCCACGGCCCAGCCCCTCCGATCCCCTCGGACCCCTCCATTCAACATGGTTTAGCGCTAGGGGGGCTCGTGGATTTGGAGGAGACAACGTTGCCGCCGCCTGCTCAGCGCGCTGCCGCTCGAGTCCTCCTTAACACGCCGGCCGCCCGATGCCGCGATGTCGGCGTACCTCCTCCGGCATACTGACCTTCTCCCTCGGGGTAAGTCCTCGCCGCCCCCTCCCCTCCTCTCCTCGGATGTAAATCCATTCCATGGATGCCACCTCCCATACGTCCTCAGTCCGCCTCATCCTCCCGACGAGCTCGGCAAGAACGCCGTCTCCTACCCCTAGCTCCACATGGACCGTCTCTTCTAGCCCCTCGTCGACCCTACCCTACCCCTACCCTGGCAAGATTGCCATAGATTAGTGATGGTGATGGTCTGATGGATCTAAGAGGATAAATTAGCAGATTGTAGTACTTGATAGATCCGTAAATTAGGAGACCGTGATGGTGATAGCCTGATTGCAATTCATCATGAATTAGTTAGAGGCTATCATGTAGTACTGGATTATTTCAGTTCAGCTATGTAGTTATAGTGGTGAATACTGATGGTCTGCAGATTGTAGTGGTCTTATTCCAACTGAATAATCATTAGTACTTGGAACGACTAACCTGCAGTAGAACATCAAAGTATTTACCGCATATGGTTGAAACCAAGAATATTCATGTCGTCACCACTAATTTGTGCTACTCTGCCTATTTTAGTTCTTGTTATGATCCTGATTCGATTTGTTATGGAAGCTCAAATTTCTATGTAAATTGATGCAGACAATGACTTTAAACTTGCATAGATGTTTCTATGTTTACATTCTTAATTTCAGTTTTTGGCCACCCAATTGGTTTCCTTGCTACGTTGGTCAGTAGTATAAGTAGTTAGCATCTGTGAGTTGGTCAGGTTGGAGTAGTTTTGTGTTATACATGATGGTGCTACTCTGAAAATGTATGGTATGCAACAATTGGACTGAAAACGGCGGCGGCATTACCAAGGTTGAGCTGCAGTATCATCGCGTGAATTGGTAAGCTTAATTATCAACAACAATTTGAGAGGTCGTACTCATGTAGGGTCGTACAATTATTTTCTTGAAGCTAAAGAGTGATTCATCGCATTGCATATTACATTATTCTTCTGCTTATCTGTGGGGTGGTATATGCTCCTAGAAGTAGAACATTCACCAAACAAAGATTGGACTTAAACATTATCTCATGAGTAGATAGCATGTGGCATATGTTGTGCATGCTGGGAACTTCATCTGCAGAACACAGTGAGTAAGCTTGACAAAGTGTGGGTTTGGACTTCGGAGAGGGTAAGTGCGTGTTAGAGAATTAATCCCAGTGATGTCAACATGATACTGCTCCAGTTAAGTGGTGACGTTGACCGGTGACCTGTCAGCAAGAAAAAGCAAACACTACTAGATTTCCATTCAAATTTGAATGGCAGAATGTATCTTCATGTATATGCTTTCCTGGTTTTTGTGTTTTCTTACTATAGTTTGCTACTTTCATACTCCAGGAGCAAGTACCAGTGAAGTTCGGTACTTTATACGAGTTGTTAAACTGACAAAGATTCATTTTTAACTGTATTGTCGCTATTTTGTATCATCTCAGTATTATCGCTATTTTGCATCATCTCAGTTATTATAGCAAACCCTATCTACCAAACAAGTTTTTATGGACGGGGATTGGAGACTTGGGGATGTGAGGGGAATGAAGGGGATTGGGTGGAAGGAGGGGATTCACCAAATCCCCTGAAATCCCCTCCTTCCCAAACCTCCCCAATCCACTTGTACCAAACAAGGCCTAAAGGATTTTGTCCATACCATTTTCTTCTTTCTAGGGAGCATATTAGAACAAAATGCATGTTTTCTGGGCTTCTATGGAATCTCATTATTCTACTGCGGTAAGTATGTTAACTTATTCAACCAGGATTATACCAAGGCTTGGATAGGTCGCACCATCCACCAGTTTTTGATGCACCGCAATCATTGCCCCAATGTTACGCCATCATCTACATCTTGGAATATAGAAGACGAGGTCTAAAGTCCAAGGCGAGGAAAAAATATTCACTAGGAGCATAAAAGGTTTATGTTGATACTTTTTCTGTTTTTTCTAGGGAGCATATTAGAATTAAATGCATGTTTCACAGGTTTCTGTCGAAATCTCATTGCTCAAGTACGGCGAGAGTATTAAGATATTCATCTGGGATTATACCAAGCTGGTCTTTGGAATTGTGTGTCTGTGCCGATGAAGTTATATGAAGTAACCAATCCATGGAAAACGTATCCAACACAATGATAACCCACAAGTATAGGGGATCGCAACAGTTTTCGAGGGTAGAGTATTTAACCCAAATTTATTGATTCGACACAAGGGGGGCCAAAGAATATTCTCAAGTATTAGCAGCTGAGTTGTCAATTTAACCACACCCGAAAGACTTAATATCTGCAACACAGTATTTACCAGCAAAGTAGTATGGAAGTAACGGTAACGAGTGCAAAAGTAACAATAGTAGTTTTGTAAGGATGGTGACAGTAACAGTAAGGAAAGTAACGAAGCAAGTATCAATATGAAACGAACTCGTAGGCAATGGATTGGTAATGATAGGTATAGGATAATATTCATCATGTAGCAGTTATAACCTAGGGTGACACAGAACTAGCTCCAATTCATCAATATAATGTAGGCATGTATTCCATATATAGTCATACGTGCTTAGGGAAAAGAACTTGCATGCCATATTTTGTCCTACCCTCCCGTGGCAGCGGGGTCCTATTGGAAACTAAGGGATATTAAGGCCTCCTTTTAGTAGAGAACCGGAACAAAGCATTAGCACTTATTGAATACATGAACTCCTCAAACTACGATTAAGGGAGTCCTGGATTAAGGGGTGCTCAGGTGGCTGGATCGTTCATTGTGGGCCAGACTTGTGGTCCGTGAAGATTACCGATGAAGACTATCTCTCGTATCCGGATAGGACTCCCATATGTGTAAAATAGCAAGTTTAGAGTCCAGGTGTAATACTTTCCTTCCTCTGCAAGGTGATCATGTACAAACCCTAGGTCCCTCCGGTGCATATATAAACCGGAGGTTTTAGTCTGTAGGGACAACAACAGAATCATATCACATAGGATAGACTTTTAGGGTTCAGCCATTATGATCTCGAGGTAGATCAACTCTTGTAACCTCATATTCATCAAGATCAATCAAGCATTAAGTAGGTTATTACCTCGATCGAGAGGGCCCGAACCTGGGTAAACATCGTGTCCCTAGTCTCTTGTTACCATCGATCCTTAGACACATAGTTCGGGAACCCCTGCCTGAGATCTGCCGGATTTGACACCGAGTTTGGTGCTTTCACTGAGAGTTCCACTACGTCGTCAACTGAAGGATTAATGGCTTGCTTCGTCATCAATGACGGCGCCACCATCGGGGGAGTTTTTCTCCTCGGCTAGCTTTTTGTGTTCGGCGGCTTCGTGCTTCGTGCCAACACTCAAGGCCACCTCGAGCAGGTTGACAGCTACGCCCCTGGTCATCAGATCAGGTTTGTAAGCCTAAACTACATTGCTGATGTCCGCGAAGATTTGATATTCGACGGATTCACACCCATGGCAGCTGCTCCCTGCCACCACGATGAACACGACCTAGATCTGTCATCGGGTCCCGTCCAGGGGACAACACTTACATCAGCTCTGGCCTTAGATCCGGAGCAGATCGCCTCATCCGAGGACGGGAAGATCAACCCCGCCACGGAGACCGCAGACTTAGCGGCGCTTCAGTCACACACAGACCCAGCCTTGAGCGGGATTCTCTCCATCGGAACTCTGGATTCGTCTCCGACTACAAGTTCCGAACCTTCAGGATCTGCATCCTTCGGGCTCGATCGAGCGGCTGTTACCGAACTCAGCCCTATAGATATCCAAACACGTGTCCGGCACTCACCCTTAGACGAAGCGCTGGACTTACTAAAATCTCTCTCCCTAGCAGAGAATTCCCAGCCAAATTATGCCCAGTTCGAATTGGGGGCTGAAGACAGGAAACTTTTCTTCCCACCCACCACCCACTTGGTAGCCCTGGTCGAGAACTTAACCGATCTATTAGATTACGCTTCCGAAGACATCGATGGGATGGACCACGATGCCAAAGCCGATCTAAGTACAAACCCGCCCGCAACCGGGCGATGGACGACTACTTATACATACGATGTATACATGGTGGACACACCCACCGAGAAGGAGGGCGATGTCGATACCAATCCAGAACAAGACAAGCCTGTCGATGAACCTCCTAAACACCGGCGTCAGAAGCGTCGATCTCGACCCCGTAAAGGGAAAGAGAGTAACACTGTCACTGAAGATGATGACGATCCAGAACAAGCCAATGCCTCGTGGAGCTGGCGGTAGAGCAGGACGAATGGGAGGATGGTGAACACTGTCTAGAAGAACCATTGTCCGATCACAGCGATGCGGATGACAACAATTATCAACCTGTCTCCGAAGAGGACATCAGCCTAGGAGACGAAGAATTCATCATCCCAGAAGAACTGCTCGAACAGAAATGGTTTCAACAACAGCTCATTGCCACCGCAAGGAGCCAGGAGAGGCAGTAGCAGCGGCATAGAGCCGAACATGATATGCTCAACGACAAGTGGAACGATGTGCTAGACGCAGAAGAACGATACAACTATATGGGGCAAACAAAGAGCTATCCTAAACGCAAACTGCTGCCCCAATTCGACGATGAGGCCCCAACACCAATTCCGCCAAAGTATGATCAGTCCGATCAACCGGACCGACCACCTCGTGGACGGGACAAAGCGGACATCAATGCCGTACACAAGCCCGCACCTCCTCACCGTAAAGGCAAGGATACAACGGCTCAGGGCCATAAGTACGACCTACGTGAGGACCTGAATAAAAAGGCTGGCCAGACCAGATCAATCTACGGACCAAGGGAACGTACCACACATGGAGCGGTGGCTATCAAGCCAAACAGACCGGCTACATCCCAGTTCGGAGCCAATACCAAACACCAATATCGTCCGAACTACGCCACGACATCGCAAAATACAGGGGTGCTTCACACCCTCTATGCTTCACCGATGAGGTGATGGATCATGAATTTCTAGAAGGGTTTAAACCCGTGAACATCAAGCCGTACGATGGAAAAACAGACCCCGCTGTATGGATAGAAGACTTTATTCTTCACATACACATGGCTCGTGGAGATGATCTCCACACTATCAAATACTTACCTCTCAAGCTTAAAGGACCAGCTCGACACTGGTTAAACAGCCTCCCAGAGAACTCTATTGGAAGCTAGGAAGAACTTGATGATGCTTTTCGGGCCAATTTTCAGGGTACTTATGTCCGGCCCCCGGATGCTGATGATCTAAGTCATATAATTCAGCAACCCGGGAGTCAGCCCATAAGCTTTGGAATCGGTTCTTAACTAAAAAGAACCAAATTGTAGACTATCTGGACGTCGAGGCCTTAGCGGCATTCAAACACAGTGTCCGGGATGAATGGCTGGCTAGACACCTCGGCCAAGAGAAGCCGAGAACAATTGCAACCCTAACTACACTCATGACCTGCTTTTGCGCGGGCGAGGACATCTGGCTGGCTCGTAGTAGCAATAGCACCAGTGACCCTAGCACATCTGAAGTCAGGGATGGCAATGGCAAGCCACGACGCAATAAAAACAAGCGTCGAAACAATACAGGAAGCATAGATGACATGGCGGTAAATGCCGGATTTAGTGGCTCCAGGCCCGGTCAACGGAATAAGCCATTTAAAGGCAACAGAGATAGTCCATCTAGCTTGGAAAAAATACTAGACATGCCCGGCCAGATCCATGTCACCCCTGATAAACCTGCAAATCATACCAACCGTAACTGTTGGGTCTTTAAGCAGGGCAGCAAGTTAAACGCCGAACACAAGGGGAGGGGACCTCAAAGCGAAGACGAGGATGAACCTCGCCAGCCGAACACGGGGGGGGGGG
>LR738715.1:751787749-751927624 GCA_902687465.1 Secale cereale | reverse complement strand
GGGGGGTCAGAAGAAATTTCCGCCGGAGGTGAAAACCGTGAACATGATCTATGTCACCCATATCCCCAAAAGGGAGCGCAAGCGTGCACTCCAGGACGTATATGCCGTCGAGCCTGTCGCCCCCAAATTCAACCCATGGTTGGCTTGTCCGATCACCTTTGATCGTAGGGTTCATCCAACCAGTATCCGTCACGGAGGTTCGGCGGCCTTAGTGCTCGACCCCATAATTGACGAATATCATCTTACTCGAGTCCTTATGGACGGCGGTAGCAGTCTCAGTCTGATATATCAAGACACTGTCCGCATGATGGGGATAGACCCATTAAGAATTAAGCCCAGCAGCACTACCTTTAAAGGAGTGATACCAGGCATAGAAGCCCGCTGCACGGGCTCATTAACATTGGAAGTCGTAGTCGGCTCCCTCGATAACTTCCGAAGCAAAGAGCTAATCTTCGACATCGCTCTGCTCCGAAGTGGCTATCACACACTACTCGGAAGAACGACCTTCGCCCGCTTTAATGCAGTCTCGCATTCTGCCTACTTAAAGCTCAAAATGCCTGGACCACACAGTATCATCACGGTCAATGGAAACATGGAGCGCTCCCTCCGTTCGGAGGAAGACACTACGGCCCTAGCGACCAAGGTTCAAAGCGACTTATTTAGGCCGAATAGTTCATCGGTCGTCCGGACCAGAGACACGGCTAAACGTGTCCGGTCCGCACTACAATGCGATAGCTCAGAAGAACCTGAGCTCGATTAGCGGTTGCGCCCCCGCCGACCGCCCCATTAGGTGATAGCATACATATCTCGCGTACACAAGTATGCCCTTAAAATACCTTGGGCAACGCTGGGGGCACACAACATACAAATGGTCCATAGTTCGGCTTGACCCTATTCAGACTCTAAAATACATCTTCTTTTTATGTTCGTTTTAAAAGAACCTACATTGTTTACGGCTGTACATGATACTCTTTTCTAGAATCCTGCCTTTTCCTTTTTATTGTTTATAGATGGCCATCATAATTCTCCTTCTCAAGGACATATTACCAAGGAGAAAAAGGCACAGATGTGTAGTAGGGCACGTGTTGAAATTTCTTTTTTAGAATTCAGGCTTTGTGTAAACCTTTTTCTTCTCTTATTTTCTTTTACTTTTTGGCATGTCAAATGCCCGAGGCTGTTATCGGCGTTATCTGTAACCTCACGGCGTGCCGTATTAAACGGGATATAAAAGAAGTAGTTTGGTTCCAATTCACTTGGAGTTTATTCTATTTACCACTTGTATTCTACACCGCCAAGCTAGATCGCCGTATATGCCTTAATACCTGGACTTAATACCAGGGGCTGTACTCAGCCTAACACACCTCCAAAAAGTCCGAACACCTATAGGGAACTGTTCGGCGTCCCGGATATCGCATTATATGCATTGGCTCCGGATCTTGTCTTTGGTCTATAGTTGGGTTGCCCGGCTCCTGTGCTTGTCACCTTACGTTCCGCATTTTTCGGCTAAGGTAGTAAAGGAAGAACTACTACGATTGTACTTTTGGTTCGGCCGGTCAAGTACCTCAGTAGAGAAAGCCGAAAACTGACTATCATGATGAGGCGAGGGCCAGTTAAGCGATTCGGCGACCTAGTGTTATACTACGATTGATAGCGATCGACTCCATGTCATACGAGGGGCTGGTTTTCGCCCAGCCGCGTCAAACATGCACTATAGTTAAAAAAGCCTTGTACGCACCAGGGGCTAGTACTTAGCCCCACTAGTCAAGCTCCTATGGATAAGTGAAAGCAATAATGCCGCATAGTCTGATTGCCTGGTTCGCTCCGCAGACACCTCGTATACGGACTAAGACGTTGGATAAAGAGTGTTCATGCTGTTCATGCGTATTACCGAACACCCCTGTAATATTTACATGGGGCCTGAAGTCGACGGCTGAAAACTTTCAAATTTAAATAAATAGCCGCGCAGGAGGAAAAAGTCACTCGTAAATATAGAAGGGCAAAATTTATATACATCGGCACATAGGCTTAGTCCTTAACCCCCGAATACAATCATTCAAAGATTATACCCTTTTGAGCATTGGCCCTCTACAAGGCGGGCTCCTTCTAGGACATCTTCAAAGTACCTTTCTGGCTTGCGGTGATCCTTGCCTTCTGGAGGACCAGCAGTTGCTATCTACGTGGCCTTCATCTTCGCCCAATGCACCTTCACGCGGGTAAAGGCCGTCCGAGCACCCTCTATGCAGGCCGAGCGCTTAATAGCGTCATCCTACGGACTCGCTTCGACGAGCTTCTTCACCAATCCAAATAAACTACTTGGGATTGGATCAGCGGGGCATAGCTGGACTATCAAGTCCTTCATGGTCGTACCCGCCATGTTGTGCAGCTCGACCATCTGTTTCATTTGGTCATTGAGGGGCACCAGATGGTTTGGCGCAAGGAATTGTGACCAAAACAACTTCTCCGTGCTATTCCCCTCTTGGGCTCGGAAGTATTGGGCGGCGTCGGTGATGCTTCTCAGGAGATCCGCAAACATGCCTGGAGAACTCCACAATCGTGTCAGCCCAAGATACCTCTGACCTCCGAAGATGCTCCGCAAGAGAAAAATCTTACCAGCTGCTATTTGACACGCTTGTTTTATCTCTTCCTGAGCACTGCGCGACTTAGTCCGCGCCTTCTTGACAGCATTAACTGCCGCAGTAAGTTCGGACGGTTGTTCCGAATTCGTCTGTTCCAATGCATCGCATTTGCGAATGGCATCTTGCAGCTCGACCTCGACTTCGGTCACCGAGCTTCGTGCTGTTGACGCATGGCCTTCTCGGCCTCCAGGCTGGCAGCCGCTTTATTAGTGGCTGCCTTGCTCGCTCTGGCCTCCTCCTTGGCCGTCGCAAGCTTTCTCTTCAGGGCCTCGACCATAGCTATGTCAGTTGTTTCACAAAGAACATATAACACAAATTAGCTCACGCTCACACATATAGTGTGTTAAAATTTCAAATTCTTAAACCCACATACCTTGCGTTTCATCAAAACGCTTGTTGATGTGGACGAGCTCTTCGTTAGCTAGTGTAAGTGTCCAATTTAACTCGAAAACCTCTGCGGCTCGGGCAGATGCTGCAACTAGAGAAGCTTGTTCAAGCACAAAGTACACAGTTCAGCTCTATCGTATGCTATAACATGGATGCTTCGTATGATTCTATCCAGAATCAAAGAAAGCATCAGGGGCTACTGTCTATGTATATATCTAAAATAAAAAAGTTCTCTTTGAAGAAACATTAAATCGCATACCTCAAAGCCTGTTAGTAGGCTCTTGAAAGCTTCGTTCAGTCTGCCTTTGACGGATTAAATTTTCTCCATGACCGCACTCATTAGAGTGCGGTGTTCCTCTACGATGGAAGCACTTTGCAGTGCTCCCTCCAGAGTGTTTGGCGCCTCCGGATTAACGGCAGGCGCCGTAGGAGTAGTTGCTCCCTCCTCCATCATGGGGGGCTGGTCTCTTGATTCCGGAGTTGCATTGGACTCTGAAACAGTGTTCGGCGGGGCCCCAGATTGCTTGCTCCCCCGTCTTCGGTCACCATGGGGATCACTCCCCCTTGGTCGATAGTGGCCGAGGGATTGACCTCGGACGCCCTTTTGTCCGCCCCACTCCCACCTGTTGGAGCAGGGGGAGTTTGTAGAGAGGATACCTCGGTATCCCCTACAGTGGGCGACAAGCCCCGCGGAGGCGTATCGCTCTCCACCATCCCTGGCGATAGGGAATTCCCCGATGACAGTGAAACCACGGGGATGTCATGTGAAGGACTATATAAAGGCTGAATAAATATTAGATGCTGAAAAGGAAAGTTATCCGAACATAAGCAGTTTAAATACTTACGATTCGGCCAAGGGCTTGATCCTGGGCTGAACTCGATAACTATTTTGGGCGATGAGTCCGAACTGTCACGAAGATTCAGCTTCTTCCTGGGCACGACCTTGCCTGCGTCAGCAGGGGCCGCTCTTTTCCTGCCCTTTGTCAGGACGGGGGAGTCGTCGTCTTCTTCTTCCTCCTCCTCTCCTTCTTCGGGAGAGAGTTGGGAGCCAGTTTCTTCGGACCTTGTGTCCGCAGGGCCTGCAGGGCGGGTGTCGCTCTTGACCTCCTTGCCCTTCTTCTTGCCCTTCTTCTCTGGTGCCTTGTACGGCGCCGGGACCAACATCGCCGTCAGCTTAGGCATCTCTGGGTCCTCTGGTAGAGGAGCCGGACACTTGATCCGCAGTACCTTTTTCATCCAGGCCTGGATAGAACGCAAAAGCTCTAACTCCTATTATAATTGAAGCATGGACGGATTATGTATTCGACAGAAATTTTAATTACCTCTGTTGCAGTGAGTGCAGTATTGAAGCCCCTGTCCTCACTCTCCGCCGTCCACCCCTTCTAGGCCTTGAAGAGATGCTTCCAGATGTCTTCATGCGTAGTGGCAAAGAGGTGCTTCAAGGGCCGTGACTCTTTCGGATTGAGATCCCTTAGATAGGAGTCCCGGTGTTGGCAGGGAAGGACGAGACGAACGAGCATTACCTGAATCACGTTTGTGAGTTGGGTGCCCTTTGAGATCATGACGGAGATGCGGCTTTGGAGCGCCAGTACCTCCGCTTGGGACCCCCAATCTGGACTCTTGTCAGTCTAGGAGGTTAGCCTCTCAGGGGGTCCAGATCTAAATGAGGGCGCTGCCGCCCACTTGGTGTCGCGGGGCTCAGTGATGCAAAACCACTCCTGCTGCCAGACCTTGTTCGTCTCCACGAACGCCCCTTTGGCTAGGTGGTGTTGGGGAGTTTGCTTACCATGGCGCCTCCGCACTCCGCGTGCTGCCTGTCGACCACCTTCGGCTTTAAATTGAAGGTTTTGAGCCATAGGCCGAAGTGTGGGGGGACACAGAGGAATGCCTCACATACCACTATAAAAGCGGATATGTGGAGAATTGAATTCGGGGCTAGGTCATGGAAATCTAGCCCATAGAAAAAAAGGACACCCCGTACAAAGGGATGGAGAGGAAATCCCAGCCACCGAATAAAGTGCGAGAGAAATACAACCCTCTCACCGCCTTAGGGACGTCAATCACTTGGTCCTTTTCGGGGACTCGATGCGCCACATCATCGGCAAGATAGCCTGCGCTCCGGAGGCTCTTCACGGTCTTCTCCGTGACCGTGGATGCCTCCCACTTTCCTTTAGAACCAGAACCAGCCATTGCTGGGAAGGGCGGCGGTGGTGGAGGAGTTGAGAATTGGGGGCGTAAGAGATGTGGGCGCTTGGGCTGGGAAGATTGGAGAACCAGGGCTTGAGGAGAGCGTGGGGTTAAAGAGAAATATTTGTGTCCTTTTATAAGCAGTGAATGCTAAACGCCCCCACTCCAGTCGTAAACCTCGCCGGTTCCCAACAAGGTCATGCGTAAGGCGCGATTAAGATGCTCACACCACGTTGATAAGGATCCCATAATAAGCGGGCACGATCTCTGTTTTGACAAGACGTGCCAATGGGGATATACCTCGAAACACGAAACTGGAGCCAAAGAAAACGGTTCGATATATTAAAGGGACGGACGTGACGCTTCATTGAAAAGTTGTCAGTAAAGACACAATATCCATAGTTCGATACCTTGCCTTTGAGGCTAAGGGTTCTACTAACCATGCAGAGCCGGACATAGTACCTTTTTGTAGGAAATATTGCTTCAATGTGTTCAGGAGGAGGAACCCGCCTTGCAATGCCGAAGACAGTACACCGGCCGAACTCATCGTCATCGAAGACTGGTTCATGGGCTACTGAGGGAGTCCTGAATTAAGGGGTCCTCAGGTGGCCGGATCGTTCATTGTGGGCCGGACTGGTGGGCCGTGAAGATTATCGATGAAGACTATCTCCCGTATCCGAATAGGACTCCCATATGTGTAAAATAACAAGTTTAGAGTCCGGGTGTAATACTTTCCTTCCCCTGCAAGGTGATCATGTACAAACCCTAGGTCCCTCCAATGCATATATAAACCGGAGGGTTTAGTCTGTAGGGACAACAACAGAATCATATCACATAGGCTAGACTTTTAGGGTTTAGCCATTACAATCTCGAGGTAGATCAACTCTTGTAACCCCATATTCATCAAGATCAATCAAGCAGGAAGTAGGGTATTACCTCGACCGAGAAGGCCCTAACCTGGGTAAACATCGTGTCCCCAGTCTCCTGTTCCCATCGATCCTCAGATGCATAGTTTGGGACCCCTACCCAAGATCTGCCGGTTTTGACACCGACAACGACAATTACTGGAAAGAATCCCAATTAGTGTCACCTTCGGGTATGCGGATCATAACTCGTAATAGGTGTCTACAACTTGCAAGATCGCATCAACAACACATGCATATTCATGAAAACATAATAGGTTCAGATCTGAAATCATGGCACTCAGGCCCTAGTGACATGCATTAAGCATAGCAAAGTCATAGCAACAGCAATCTCAGAACATAGTGGATACTAGGGATCAAACACTAATAAAACTAACTCGATTACATGATAAATCTCATCCAACCCATCACTGTCCAGCAAGCCTACAATGGAATTACTCACACACGGCGGTGAGCATCATGAAATTGATGTTGGAGGAAGGTTGACAATGACGACGACGATGATCTCCACTCTCCGGAGCCCCGAACGGACTCCAGATCTGGTCACAAGAGGAAGAACAGGGGGACAGGGGGTCACAGCGGCTCTGTATCGTAAAAGGTGATGAATCATTCTCTCTGATTTTTCTTCCCCGAACATGAATATATGGAGTTGGAGTTGAGGTCGATGGAGCTGCAGGGGACCCACAAGGCAGGGGGCGTGCCCAGGGGGTAGGGCGTGCCCCCACCTTTTGTGGATAGCTGGTGGGTCCCCTCCGGTAGATTCTTTCGCTAATATTTTTTATATTTTCCAAAAATATTCTCTGTGGATTTTCAGGTCATTCTGAGAACTATTATTTCTGCACAAACATAACACCAAGGCAATTCCGCTGAAAACAATGTTAGTCCGGGTTAGTTCCATTCAAATCATGCAAATTAGAGTCCAGAACAAGGGCAAAAAGTTTGGAGAAGTAGTTACGATAAGCTTAACCCATTGCTTGTCCTCAAGCAATTCAGTTGATAAACGGAAAGTAATAAATAAAAACTTTTACAAACTCTGTTTGATCTGTTTTTGTAAATATGTAAAGCCAACATTCAAGTTTTCAGCATAGATTATGAACTAACCATATTCACAATAACATTTAGGTCTCACATTTACTCATATCAATGACACAATCAACTAGCGAGCAATAATAATAAGCCTCAGATGACAACACTTTTTCAAAACAATCATGATATAATATGACAAGGTGGTATCTCGCTAGCCCTTTCTAAGACCGCAAAACATAAATGCAGAGCACCTGAGAAGATCAAGGACTGACTAGACATTGTAATTCATGGTAAAAGAGATCCGGTCACACTCATACTCAATATCAATTAATAACAAAGCATATAAATGATAGAGGTGCTCTCCAATAGGTGCATTTTATAAGAAGATGATGACCCAACAATAAAAATATATAGATAGGCCCTTCATAGAGGGAAGCATGAATTTGCAGAGGTGCGAGACCTTGATACGTCCAAAACGTATCTATAATTTCTGCTTGCTCCATGCCTTATTTGTGTGATATTGCTATGATATTTATGCACTTCCATACACTTTTGATCGTATTTGGACTAACCTATTAACTCAGTGCACCCCAGTGCCAGTTTCTGTTTTCCGTTGTTTTTGTATTTCAGGTATTCCCATTACGTAAATTGCCAGAAAAATCCTGGGACAAATATATAAAAAATCAGCGTTCCGGAAGCTTCCATGCGGCCAAAGTAGGGCCAGAGGGGGGCCACCAGGGCTCCAGGCGACCAGAGGGGGCGGCCCCCTCCTGGCCGCGCCGCCAGGGCGCCTGGGCCCCCCTGGCCTCTTCTGATGCCTCCCTTTGGCATATATTTACACCGCGTCCCGAAACCCTCAAGGACGGAACCCTTTTTCGCGATCTCATCTCTGTTCCGCCGCCGCCGCGCTTCCAAGATCGGGAGCACCAGGAGAACTCTTCCCGGCACCCTGCCGGAGGGGAGGATCACCACCGGGAGCTTCTCCACCACCATGGACGCCTCCCGGATGAGTTGTGAGTAGTCTCCCTTGGACCATGGGTCCATGACCAGTAGCTATGTGATGTTCTCCTCCCCTTTTGTCCTTCATCGATTAGACCTCGTGAGCTGCCCTACATGATCGAGGCACATATGTAATCCTTATGCTGTTGCTATGATGAGTTCGCTGGGATTCGATGGATTATGAGATTATGTTCAGATTGTGTGTGAGTAATATATTTGATTTACCTCTTTTATATTTATGTTCTTGAGTAATTCTTGCATGTTCTCCATTGCTGTTTATTGCTTTGGCCAAGTAGTAGGTAGTAACTCCAAGAGGGAATGTTATGCTTGATTGTGGGTTCATGCCCCTCGATGACTAGCTTGAGTGACAGAAACATGAGTCTAGGGGATGTGCTGTTGCCACAAGGGGGAAAACAATGGTGCTTGTACTTGCGGGTGCAAGGATTGTTTACTTTACGCAAAGTTCTTTTAATGCAGTTGTCTGTTGCTTTGAGTTTACACTATGGGTGGGACTCGCAACTTAATACCAGCGAGATGTTCTGGATAGATATCTCAAGGTGGATGATTAGTAGTAGATGCAGATGGATTTCGGTCTACTTGCCTTGGCGTACCGCCCATGCTTTTGAGCCTCTACCTTTCTTTGTAGCATAGTTAGCATTGGTTTGCGCACATAATCCTGTCAATTGCCCAGCTGTAATTCGTTTACCTCGCTTAGCTGTTTTATCGTCTTTTGGGAGAGAGACATCACTAGTGAACATCATGGGACCCCGGTCCATATTACCATCACTGGTCACACCCGTTATTTACTTCCTGTTCTTACTTACTAGTTGTAGTCATACCTATCACTATTATCTCTTGCGTTTGATCCTTTGTAAACGACAAGGCCGGAGGGATTGACAACCTCTCTGTACTCGTTGGGAGCAAAGTTATTTGTATCTGTTTGCAGGTCCTATCAATCGCTAAGTTGCGCCGCTAGCAGTGGAGACCTTCTTGTTGACCCTCGGAGTCTCGGGGGATTCGATCCTTGGTATCTTTGCCAAGGGAAAACTACCGCTACACTGCATCTCAAACCTTCCACTTGGGGTAACCAACGAGGGGCGAGAAGCCATCAAGCAAAGTTTTCTGGCGCCGTTGCCGGGGACTCCACTCTTCAAGATAGGGGAGTTGCACGTTATCTTTTATCTTTGCTTTTTAGTCTTGTTAGTTTACCTTTCAGTTTTCTTTATGTCTTTTCACTAGTTTTGCTTAATGGAGAACAACAAAAATATGAGAGAGCTTTATAAGCTCTACCTTGCTTTGGGACATGATGTGTTTGAAGAGAAAATTAAAAAACCTATGGAACTTTATTATTTGCATAACAATCATGATGGTGGTGATGTTATTAGTATTCTTTCTTTGAATATCAATATTGCTAATGACATGGAAAGCTCTAAGCTTGGGGATGACACGTCTGATGAACATGATATTTTTAGTCCCCCAACTTTTGAAGAGAAAATTTACTTTGATGATACTTTGCTTCTTATATATGATGATTACAATGATGAATATGATGTTTTCAGTCCACCTACTATTGAGGATAAAATTTATTATGATTATGATATGCCTCCTAAATACAATGATTACCATGATGGTTATGATTGCTTTACTCTCACTATTCCTAATAAGAAAGATTTTGCTTATATGAAGAGTAATGATACCTTTTTGCATGTGGATCATGGTAACAATGCTTTATGTGATGCTTATATTGTTGAGTTTATTCGTGATCCCACTGAAAATTATTATGAGAAGGGAACATATGCTTATAGATATTTCAATAATATCAAGTTCCCTCTCTTTATGTTGAAGGTTTTGAAGCTGCACTTGTTTTGTCTTCCTATGCTTATTGCTTTGTGCTTCAATGAATTATTCTATTGCAATATTCCTATGCATAGGAAGCATGTTAGGCTTAAATGTGTTTGGTATTTGCTTCTTGATGCTCTCTTTTGATCTTCAACTCTTATTCCTACGAGAGCATCATTAAAGTCTTAAGCCTATCTTTATGGCTATAAAGAAAGAGCTCTAGGGAGACAACCCTTGTTATCTTTGTTTTCAGTTTGTTCTTTCAGTTTTTAGTGGTCTTGATGTTTGTTACTACTGTAGCAACATCATTGTATCTTTTCTTTTCAGCTTTGTGCCAAGTTTAGCCTCTGATTGCAAGAAAGTTCAAAAGTTGTGACGTGCTGTCCAGGAAACAGATTCTGTCCTTGGACAGAAAAATTCGTATAAAATCACCAGATCATCTTTTTGGTCTGATTTTTTTCGACAGCGTGCTCTATACAATTGGCTTTCAGGCGTCTGTTCTGAGTTTTTTGATTTGAGTTGCAGAAGTGCCCCGAAAAATTAGTTACTACCTGCTGGTCTGTTTTTCACAGATTCTGTCCTGTTTTGCCTTTCCTTCATTTTGCAAACCTTGAGCTTGCTTTTTCTTTGCAAAAACCTTTTGGCAATCTTGAGAAATAGTAAACCTTCAAGATTATCCTTATTTCCAGCAAGGAAAAAGTATTTTATTATGGGTATTAACCTCGCTAATCAGATTATGATGAGTTATGTATGAAGGGAGTTTTCAAGTGTGTGAGGGAAGATGATAAAAAGATTCAGGAGTGTCAAACACTCAAGCTTGGGGATGCCCCCGTGCACCCCCAAGAAGTATTCAAGAAGACTCAAGCGTCTAAGCTTGGGGATGCCCCCGTGCATCCCCTTCTCCATCAACAATTATCAGTTCGTCTTTCGTTCCACTATATTTTAATCACTTCATGTGTTATGTGCTATGCTTGGAGCGTCTTGCTTTTAGTTTCCTTTTTAGTTTTCTTTAGCTTTGCTTGCTGTTCATAACAAGTTGGAAACCATCTTTCTTTGTGTGGGAGAGAAACACGCTCCACTTCAACCTAGAACATAACATGGGATTTTCATGTTTATCTTTGCTGTGTATGTTCTTTGTCTTTCAATAGCTACTGTCATGTTCAGCTCTTAGTTTTCATGCTTTACTTTTTAAAGAGCTTTTATTTAGTTGGCCGCTGGAACTCTCTTGAGTTATCATGCTTATCTTGTTAAGAGAGTTGGCTTCTGTTGCACTGGTTGATATGTCTATGATAAAAATGCTATGTGCATAATGGTGCTTAGTAGTTCATGTTTTCTTATGGTTAGTCTCAAATAGCTGGGTTTTTTTTAATGTGTTATCGAAGTACCAACATGATTTGTTTGCCTATGATGTGGTATGGTTTAGTGATATCTTCCTCCAAGAATTTATTTTGATTGACTTGGCATATGCTCACGCATATTTAAGACTGTAAAGAAAGTCTATCAAGCCTTGATGATCTTTGATTTGTGAGTAGCGATATAACTTCCATGCCCGATTCAATGTTGCTTTGTCGCTCTGCATGATTATGACCGTCATTGCTCTCTTAGTTGGTCGCTCCCAGTCTTTTGCTAACCTTCGCCTGTACTAAGCGGACTGACTGCTTGTGCATCCAAAATCCTTTAAACCAGTTATGCCATATGAGTCCACCATACCTTCCTATACATGGTATTTACTTGCCATTCCTAATGAAGACTTTAGTGTACCATCTCGAAATTAATCAAAAGCATTTCTCTTTTGTGCCTCTGTTTTAGCTCATGAGGAAGTAGTAGTTAATTCATGATCTTTTTAAGTTGGACAAGCTTCACCCCGGGATTGCATGTCTAATGTGCAAACCCCTAATACGAGAAGGAACTAGCAAAGAGTGCGCCCGGCTCATTAAAAAATAAACAACAAACAAACCCTCCTTCATGCTTTGTTCATGAGAAATCAGAAAACTTTGGCAGTGATAAACAAAGGAGATTAAGGGGATGTGATCGTCCTCGTGCGGGAGCCGTTCCTCGAAACTTGTCCAGCTCAAGAAGTAATTGAGTTATCTACTAGCATTCGTTGACGAAATATGCATATCCCAAAAATAATTTTTACCTCTGTTTTTAAAAACCAAGAGCTCTGGTACATGTTTAGTTTTTGTTTCTGACCACGGGTTTTCAACCTTGCCATCAAAAGCCACAGTTCGAGAGTCTCCACCTTCTTTATTTAAAGCACCAACTATTGAGAGCATGATTGTCATTCTGAGTGTAATGTGCATTGTCCCAAAGTACCATTGTCTTCTGCATGATTATGATATCGTTTATTCTAAAATCATTGTATCTAGTCGTCACTTAAACTTTGGAGGTGCCCCTGCATTTATGTTTTGCTTCACTAAAGGGGGCAAGCGAGGTACCACTTTGTCATGTTTGCACACCATGCTCACTACAAATCTATTGAGTGTTTCAGTATCATATTGAAAAACTTTCAGTTCTTTGTGATATTCTCATGAGGCAACTTAATTACTACAGATTCATTATCTCAGTAAGCATTCGTCATGTGACTGTGAAAAGTTCTTATATGGTTGGTAGCATGTCACCACAGAAATTATGCTTGTTATCATTTACCTACTCGAGGACGAGCAGGAATTAAGCTTGGGGATGTTGATACGTCCAAAACATGTCTATAATTTCTGCTTGCTCCATGCCTTATTTGTGTGATATTGCTATGATATTTATGCACTTCCATACACTTTTGATCATATTTGGACTAACCTATTAACTCATTGCACCCCAGTGCCAGTTTCTGTTTTCTACTGTTTTTGTATTTCAGGTTTTCCCATTACGTAAATTGCCAGAAAAATCCCGGGAAAAATATATAAAAAATCAGCGTTTCGGAAGCTTCCATGTGGCCAAAGTAGGGCCAGAGGGGGGCCACCAGGGCTCCAGGCGACCAGAGGGGGCGTCCCCCGTCCTGGCCGCGCCGCCAGGGCGCCTGGCCCCCCCTGGCCTCTTCTGACGCCCCCCTTTGGCATATATTTACACCGCGTCTCGAAACCCTCGAGGACGGAACCCTTTTTCGTGATCTCATCTCTGTTCCGCCACCGTCGCGCTTCCAAGATCGGGAGCACCAGGAGAACTCTTCTCGGCACCCTGCCGGAGGGGAGGACCACCACCGGGAGCTTCTCCACCACCATGGACGCCTCCCGGATGAGTTGTGAGTAGTCTCCCTTAGACCATGGGTCCATGACCAGTAGCTATGTGATGTTCTCCTCCCCTCTTTGTCCTTCATCGATTAGACCTCGTGAGCTGCCCTACATGATCGAGGCACATATGTAATCCTTATGCTGTTGCTATGATGAGTTTGCTGGGATCCGATGGATTATGAGATTATGTTCAGATTGTGTGTGAGTAATATATTTGATTTACCTCTTTTATATTTATGTTCTTGAGTAATTCTTGCAAGTTCTCCGTTGCTGTTTATTGCTTTGGCCAAGTAGTAGGTAGTAACTCCAAGAGGGAACGTTATGCTTGATTGTGGGTTCATGCCCCTCGATGACTAGCTTGAGTGACAGAAACATGAGTCTAGGGGATGTGTTGTTGCCACAAGGGGAAAAAAAACGGTGCTTGTACTTGCGAGTGCAAGGATTGTTTACTTTACGCAAAGTTCTTTTAATGCAGTTGTCTGTTGCTTTGAGTTTACACTATGGGTGGGACTCGCAACTTAATACCAGCGAGATGTTCTGGATAGATATCTCAAGGTGGATGATTAGTAGTAGATGCAGATGGATTTCGGTCTACTTGCCTTGGCGTACCGCCCATGCTTTTGAGCCTCTACCTTTCTTTGCAGCATAGTTAGCATTGGTTTGCGCACATAATCCTGTCAATTGCCCAGCTGTAATTCGTTTACCTCGCTTAGCTGTTTTATCGTCTTTTGGGAGAGAGACATCACTAGTGAACATCATGGGACCCCGGTCCATATTACCATCACTGATCACACCCGTTATTTACTTCCTGTTCTTACTTACTAGTTGTAGCCATACCTATCACTATTATCTCTTGCGTTTGATCCTTTGTAAACGACAAGGCAGGAGGGATTGACAACCTCTCTGTACTCGTTGGGAGCAAAGTAATTTGTATCTGTGTGCAGCTCGTGTCAATCGCTAAGTTGCGCCGCTAGCAGTTGACACCTTCTTGTTGACCCTCGGAGTCTCAGGGGATTCGATGCTTGGTATCTTTGCCAAGGGAAAACTACCGCTACACTGCATCCCAAACCTTCCACTTGGGGTAACCAACGAGGGGAGAGAAGCCATCAGAGCTCGACCTTTTAAAATAGAGATGAATATAAGTTTGAGCGGTATGCTTTCATTGTCAACGCAACGACCAAGAGTCCTCAATATCTTCCATGCTAAATACATTATAGGTTGTTCCCAAATAGAATGGTAAAGTTTTACTCCCCCTCTACCATCAAACACACTCCACGACTTGTTCGAAACAACGGGTACCGTCCATACCAACAACAGCCCAGGGGGACCTTTGTTTATTTATATTTTGATTTGATTTTGAGCATGGGACTGGGCATCCCGATTACTAGCCATTTTATCGTGAATGACAAGCGGAGTCCACTTATCATGAGAATAACCCACCCAGCATGGTAGATAAAGACATCCCCCAGTGGCCACATAAGCGATTGGGGCATACAAAACATAATTTTATTTGAAGATTTAGAGTTTGACACATGCAAATTTACTTGGAGCGCCGGGTAAATACTGCATATAGGTAGGTATGGTGGACTCATATGGAGCACCTTTGGGTTTATGGAAGTGGATGCACAAGCAGTATTCCCTCTTAGTACAGGTGAAAGCTAGAAAGAGACTGGGAAGCGACCAACTAGAGAGCGACAACAGTCATACACATGCATTGAGATTAACCAACATTTGAGTACAAGCATGAGATGATATAAATCACCATGAACATAAATAACGTGGAGGCTATGTTGATTTTGTTTCAACTACATGCGTGAACATGTGCCAAGTCAAGCCACTTGAATCATTCAAAGGAGGATACCATCCTATCATACTACATCACAACCATTTTAAAAACATGTTGGCACGCAAGGTAAACCATTATAAATTCCTAGCCAATTAAGCTTGGCATGAGTAACTATAATCTCTAACTATCATTACAAACATGTTTCATTCATAATAGGCCAAATCAAGAGCGATAAGCTAATCATATTTACAAAAACAAAATAGTTCGAGTTCCTACCATCTTTTCTCCATCTCAATCATTTCATCATATATCGTCATTATTGCCTTTCGCTTGCATGACCGAATGGTGTGGATAATAATAATAGTGCACGTGCATTGGACTAAGCTGGAATCTGCAGGCATTCATTCAAAGGAGAAGACAAGGTAATATGGGCTCTTTGCTATATCATCAATAATGCATATGAGAGCCACTCAACATTGTCATCGTGGTCTTCTCCTCTTGTCCCCCAAAGAAAGAAAGAAAAAGAATTTCAAAGAGACACACTAAAGTGTTTTTGGAGTTTTTGTTTTTCTGAAGAAAGTAAAATAAGAATGAGGAAAACTATTTACATGGGAAAACTCTCAACAAGCAAAAGAAGAATGAGAAATCTTTTTGGATTTTCTTTATAATACTACAAACTACTAGAGGAACAAGCAAGAAAGAAAAGACAAAAAGAAGCGAGAAATATTTTTGGGTTTTTCCGAAGTCTTTCAAACACACAAGGAGAAAGTGAGAAAATAAACTAACATGGACAATACAATGAAAAAGTATGAACACCGGCAAATGGAATGAATTTGTGAACATGAATGTAATGTCGGTGAGAAATACATACTCCCCGAAGCTTAGGCTTTTGCCTAAGTTGGTCAATGCCCATGGGTCAAAGTAGCCCTCTCCGGTGTACCGAGGAGAATCATGGGGGTTCTGCTAGTTAGCGAGCCCCTGCGGCTCCCACTGATAAACAAACCCTTGATATGGATTAGGTGATGGCTCTGGCTTAGGAGATGGTGATCACGTCCACTCCCAGTATGCGTAAATGTCCTTGGGTAAAATAAGGTACCTGCCCGAGCGAATATCAAACAAAGAAGGTGCATGCAAAGTAATAATCTGACGAGTCTTCTGGCCGAATACCAAGTTATAAATGAGTCTCTTGTCGTTATCATTGTTAATAAACTCATGTCCTACCATGTTGTCATAGTCTAAGTATAAAGTGCGTAATGTCATCTCTCCTTCCTCATCGTGCCTAATGGGTATCTCAAAGCGTTTAGCAAGGCGGGAGGCGTAGATACCTCCAAAAATAGGACCCTTCGAACGGTTTAAACTCAACCGTCAAGCAACCATAGCACCCAAACTAAGAGTTCTATCATGAACTAAAGCATGGCGCAAAATGGCAAGGTTAGGAGCACTAAGACCTCCACTCTCACCTGGACCAATTAAACATCTCCCGACAAATAATGAGTAATAGCGTAAAACAGGAAAATGTAAGCTAGCCACTCTCGCCTTCGACACCTCTCTCCCTTCCCCTATGGTAACTTCATCAATGAAATCTTCCACATCTCTAGGACGTGGTTCATCGGTGCTGCCTTCATAAGGTAGTTTGCAAACCTCACAGAAGTCATACAATGTCATCTCCTTATGCTCGTCATATAAATCAAATTCTACCGAGGGTGGTGATTTCCTTGCATGAAATTAAAAGTTTTGCACGAATATATTAGTGAGTAAGTGGTGCTGATCACACTTATCATGGAGGAAGTCGGTGATGCCTGCATTCTTCGCCAAATAATGAAAATCCTCATAAATTCCAACTGCCATCAAGAACGCATCACTTGGCCATTCACACGGCCGAACCTCTGTGGTGCGGGGAAGATTGTACTTGGGCTTCTTCTTCTCACTTTCATTTTCCTTTGAACCCCAACTCGAAGAGCCTCTCAACAATCTCCTCATCATTTTCTCCTCTGAAAAGTTCTGAAATATTTAGTGACTCAAAATAAAAGTGAACCAAACTCAACAAAATTGATAGCAAGTACTCCTACAAGTGCCTAGAGGCTATATCATGCATCAAAACTACTTTAGACCTTAGAAATTTGACATGCAGGCTCAAGAACAAGGTCACCATAGTAGAATTTTTTTGCAATAAATAAAGTACTAGAACAAAAACTAATTGGACCATTGGAGGATTCATATACCGAAGAACAATCCCCCAAAACAGTTTTGCGAATGATGATTTGGGCAAGGACATTGAAAATGGCAGCAAGACGAGCTAGAACACGGGTTTGAGCAATGAGATGATTTTTTCTAGAGGAAGACGAAGTGGATGGGTGCTGGAATAAGTGGAGGGGGCCTACGTGGGACCCACAAGGTATGGGGGTGCACCGAGGTGGTAGGGCACGCCCTGCACCCTTCTGGTCACCTGGTGTAGCCCCTAGTACACTCTAAGTGCCAAAAATTCTAAAATAATCTATAAAAAATCATACTAACATTTCAGGGTATTTGGAGAACTTTTATTCTTGGGTCATTTTTTTGATTGCATGGATAATTCAGAAAACAGACATATAATACTATTTTTGCTTTATTTAATCTAAATAACAGAAAGTAAAAAGTGGGTACAGAAAGTTGTGCTCTTTAAATTCATCCATCTCATGCTCATCAAAAGGAATCCATTAACAAGGTTGATCAAGTCTTATTAACAAACTTCTTTCGAATAACATAAAACCGGAGAATTTTCGAATAACACTAGGTTACCTCAATGGGGATATGCATGTCCCCAACAATAATGATATCATATTTCTTTTTGACAGTAGGAATAGGGAATTCAAAACCTTGAATAGCAATAGTCAAAAAAATTCCAATAGAATTGATGCTATTAACTTGCGGTTGTTTCTTTGGAAAGTGTATCGTATGCTCATTACCATTAACATGAAAAGTGACATTCCTTTATTGCAATCAATAACAACCCCTGCAGTATTCAAAAAGGGTCTACCAAGGATTATCGACATACCGTCGTCCTCGGGAATATCAAGAATAACAAAGTCCGTTAGGATAGTAACGTTTGCAACCACAACAGGCACATCCTCACAAATACCGATTGGTATAGCAGTTGATTTATCAGCCATTTGCAAAGAGATTTCAGTAGGCGTCAACTTATTCAAATCAAGTCTACGATATAAAGAGAAAGGCATAACACTAACACCGGCTCCAAGATCACATAAAGCAGTTTTAACATAGTTTCTTTTAATAGAGCATGGTATAATTGGTATTCCTGGATCTCCTAGTTTCTTTGATATTCCACCCTTAAATGTATAGTTAGAAAGCATGGTGGAAATTCCAGCTTTTGGTATCTTTGTTTTATTAGTAACTATTTCTTTCATATACTTGGCATAATGAGACATTTTCAGCATATCAATCAAACGCATACGCAAAAAATAGGTCTAATCATCTGATAAAAGCGTTCAAATTCGTCATCATCCTTTTTCTTGGATGGTTTGGGAGGAAAGGGCATGGATTTCTGAACCCATGGTTCTCTTTCTTTACCATGTTTCCTAGCAATGAAGTCTCTCTTATCATAACGTTGATTCTTTGATTGTGGGTTATCAAGATCAACATCAGGTTCAATCTCTATGTCATTATCATTACTAGGTTGAACATCAGTATCAACATCATCATTAACATTATCACTAGGTTCATGTTCATCGCTAGATTGTGTCTCAGCATCGTAAATAGAAATATCATTGGGATTCTCAGGTGTGTCCATAACAGGTTCACTAGAAGCATGCAAAGTCCTATCAGTTTTATTTTTATTTTTATTATTAGGACTAGGTTTATCAGTATTAATTCTCTGAGAATCTTGCTCAAATCTCTTAGGATGGCCCTCAGGATACAAAGGTTCCTGAGTCATTTTACTACCTCTAGTCACAACTCTAACATAATTATCTTTGTTCTTACTATTCAACTCATTAAGCAAATCATCTTGTGCTTTAAGTACTTGTTCTACTTGATTTTTTTTACCATGGAAGCATGTTTACTAATGAGCTTAAGATCATTAACAGTTCTACTCATATAATCACCCAAGCGTTCTAGCGTATAAGCATTACGTTTTAATTGTCTACTAACATAAGCATTGAAGTCTTCTTGTTTAACAATAAAATTATCAAACTCATCCTAGCATTGACTAGCAGACTTATTATGAGGAATATCACCTTCATCAAATCTATAGAGAGAATTTACCTCTACTACCCGAGTCGGGTTATCAAGACCATGTATTTTTTTCAATAGGTGGTAAATTTTTAACATCTTCAACTTTAATACCTTTTTCTTTCATAGATTTCTTTGCCTCTTGCATATCTTCATGACTTAGAATCTTTTCTTCGGAGTTGTCTTCGGAGGTGGTTCGGGAAGAGTCCAATCTTTATCATTGCTCAATATATTATTCAATAGTTATTCAGCTTGCTCAACAGTTCGTTCCCTGAAAACACAACCAGCACAACTATCTTGGTGGTCCATTATAAAGGATATCAAGCATTTCATTTTTCTTGGGAGGATGATCAGGCAAAGCATTAAGTAATTGGGGAAGCCTCCCCCATGCTTGTGGGAGACTCTCTTCTTGAATTTGCAGAAAGTTAAATATTTCCTGGAAGGAATCTTGTTTCTTATTAGCAGGAAAATATTTTGCAGAGAAGTAGTATACCATATCCCAGGGATTACGCACACAACCAGGAGCAAGAGAATTGAACCATAACTTAGCATCATCCTTTAATGAGAAAGGAAACAACTTAAGAATATAGTAGTAGCGAATTTTTTCCTCACGAGCAAATAGGGTGGCTATATCATTTAATTTAGGGATAATTAATTTTGGTGCCCTTAGTTGTGTCCCCCTCGGCAGTTTAGCCCCTAATTTTCAAAAACCCTTGGTCTTGTCCAAGTGCGTTTGGTCCTCTTATGCTTTTGCCCTTCCGTCCCAATTCCGTCCGGTCAAAGGGGTTTGACTATTAGTCAGACATTTGTCTGGACCATTTTACCCTTCCTCTCTCTCTCTCTCTGTGCATCCTCTCTCTCCCTGCATCCTCTCTCTCTCTCTCTCTCTCTCTCTCTCTCTCTTTGTGCCCGCCTCCCCTCTCGCTTTCTCTGCGTGCAACAGGAGGTCGTCGCCGCAATGGTAATTCTCAGCCACCGACCGTTTCGGGCGCCACCAAGAGTAGTCGTGCCAGATCCGTCGTCCCCACATTCGGATCTGTGTGACCTCGACCACCGGGCCACACCTGCCCTCGACCACCCGACCTCGCCTGCCGGAATTTATCACCGTTGACCTCCGGCGCCGCCACGTTCCATGTGCACGTTTGAGCGCCTGGTCCATCGGGGTGTGCCCAGTGCAGCCCATTAGCGCCACAACCCAACACCGGTGACTGCCATGGGGCTGCTGGCAACAAGCAGTAGTTTCTCCCTCGGTTTTCGCCTCTTTGTATGCGTTCATTCCCCTGCGGGCTTAAGCCACCATGGCCATGGCGCCCTGGGCCCCGGGATGAGCATATCCTATCCACATGCCCCGCCACCGGTCGCTAGTGCCTCCCCGACCTCCATCCCGGCTGGATCCGGTCTAGCCCGATTCTCTTATGGACGGATCCGTCGTCTCCGCCGTGCCCGCAAGCCCCGCGCCGATCCCGGCCTTCCCTGCATCGCGCTGCCACCCCCTACAGAATTGACCTCGTCCGCTGCCGCCTGATGCCCTCTGGCCTAGTACGCCCAAGTCGTCGGCCTCCCTGCCTTTCTGGTGGACGGACGCGTGCCGACGCTGTTGTCACTTGCCCAGCGGCAGAGAGAGCAAGAGAGGAGAGAGAGAGATTTTTCTATCTGGCTTTTTTTCTTTGTGCTTGGGACCCACTTTTAAGTGTCACGTCTTTGTCTCTCTTTTTCGACTGGAGTTGTAAGGAGGGGCAAAATGGCCCAGAGAAATATCTACCTAACGGTCAAACGTCTTTGACTCAACGGAAGTTGGACGGAAGGGCAAAAACATAAGTTAACCAAATGCACTTGGGCAAGACCGAGGGTTTTTCGAATGTAGGGGCAAACCATTCGAGTGGGATGCAACTAAGGGCATAAAATCAATGATCCCTTTAATTTAGTAAGATGTGCCACAATAGTTTGAGATTCATAACCATGGAAAGGATCAGATTCAACTAAAGTAATTAACTCAGGATCGACAAAGAACTCATAATCCTTATCAGTAACACGGATAGGTGAAGTAGCAAACTCAGGATCATATTGCATTCTAGCATTCAAAGATTTTTCTTTCCACTCGCATAATAATTTCTTAAGATTGGTCCTATCCTTACAAGTAAGAAAGTCTCTAGCAACCTCTCCTTCCATAACATATCCCTCAGGCATAACAGACAATTAATTTCTAGGAGAGCTAGGTCTGACAGGTGTTTCAAAGTTTTCACTTTCAATAATTTCATCAGTTTCAGAAATATCATCATCGTCAGCATATTCAGTAGTTCTTACTCTAGCTAGATGTTTATCAAGTAATTCACCCAGTGGCACAGTTTTATCAAGTAGAGTAGTAGCATCATAAGCATCATTCATAGTTGAAGTGGCATCATCAATAACATGCGACATATCAGAATCAATAGCAGGTGTAGGTGTCACAAGCTTACTCAAAACAGATGGTGAATCAAGAGTAGAGCTAGATGGCAGTTCCTTACCTCCCCTCGTTCTATAGGGAACGATCTTGGTTCTATCATTTTTTAGTGGCCTCATAGTGATCAACAGATATAAATCCCAAGTAACTTAGAGAATAGAGCTATGCTCCCCGGCAACAGCGCCAGAAAAAGGTCCTGATAACCCACAAGTATAGGTGATCGCAATAATTTTCGAGGGTAGAGTATTCAACCCAAATTTATTGATTCGACACAACGGGAGCCAAAGAATATTCTCAAGTATTAGCACTTTAGTTGTCAATTCAACCACACCTGAAAGACTTAATATTTGTAGCAAAGTATTTAGTAGCAAAGTAGTATGGAAATAACGGTAACGAGTGCAAAAGTAACAGTAGCAGTTTGGTAAGGATGGTGACAACAGCAGTAAGGAAAGTAACAAAGCAAGTATCAATATGAAACAAACTCATATGCAATGAATTAGTAATGATATGTATCGGATAATATTCATCATGAAGTAGTTATAACCTAGGGTGACACAGAACTAGCTCTAATTCATCAATATAATGTAGGCATGTATTCCATATATACTCATACGTGCTTAGGGAAAAGAACTTGCATGCCATCTTTTGTCCTACCCTCCCGTGGCAACGGGGTCCTAATGGAAACTAAGGGATATTAAGGCCTCCTTTTAGTAGAGAACCGGAACAAAGCATTAGCACTTAATGAATACATGAACTCCTCAAACTACGACAATCACCGGAAAGAATCCGAATTATTGTCACCTTGGGGTATGCGGATCATAACTCGTAATAGGTGTGTATGCTAGTTCTCGAGCTTGCGTTGTATTCCCTCGAAGAGGAAAGGGTGATGCAGCACAGTAGCGTAAGTATTTCCCTCAGTTTTTGAGAACCAAGGTATCAATCCAGTAGGAGACCACGCGCGAGTCCCTCGTACCTGCACAAACAAATAAGAACCTTGCAGCCAACGCGATAAAGGGGTTGTCAATCCCTTCTCAGTCACTTACAAAAGTGAAATATGATAGATATGATAAAAATAATATTTTTGGTATTTTTGATAAAGAGATTGAAAGTAAATAATGCAAAGTAAAGTAAATAGTTGATGGAAGATTAATTATGATGAGAATAGACCCGAGGGCCATAGGTTTCACTTGTGGCTTCTCTCATGATAGCAAATTTCTACAGTGGGTGAACGAATTACTGTCGAGCAATTGATAGAAGAGCGCATAGTTATGAGAAAATCTAGGCATGATCATTGTATATAGGCATCACGTCCGTGACAAGTAGAATGAAACGATTCTGCATCTACTACTATTACTCCACACATCGACCGCTATCCAGCATGCATCTAGAGTATTAAGTTCATAAGAACAGAGTAACGCCTTAAGCAAGATAACATGATGTAGAGGGATAAACTCAAGCAATATGATATAAACCCCATCTTTTTATCCTCGATGGAAACAATACAATACGTGCCTTGCTGCCCCTGATGTCAATTTGGAAAGGACACCACAAGATTGAACCCAAAGCCAAGCACTTCTCCCATTGCAAGAACTATAGATCTAGTAGGCCAAACCAAACCGATAATTCGAAGAGACTTGCAAGGATATTTAAATCATGCATAAAAGATTTCAGCAAAGAATCCAATATTGTTCATAGATAATTTGATCATATACCCAAAATTCATCGGATCTCGACAAACACACCGCAAAAGATTAGATCGAATAGATCTCCTCGAAGATCGAGGAGAACTTTGTATTGAGATCCAAAGAGAGAGAAGAAGGCATCTAGCTAATAACTATGGACCCGAAGGTCTGTGGTAAACTACTCACAACTCATCGGAGAGGCTATGGTGTTCATGTAGAAGCCCTCCGTGATCGATGCCCCCTCCAGCGGAGCTCCGGAACAGGCCCCAAGATGGGATCTCACGGGTACAGAAGGTTGCGGCGGTGGAATTAGGGTTTCGTTCTCCTCCTCGATAGTTTCAGGGTACGTATGTATATATAGGCTGAAGAGGGACATCGGGGGAGCAACAGGTGGCCCACGAGGGTGGGGGGCGCGCCCCTGCCCTCGTGGCCACCTCCTTCGCTTCCCGGCATGTACTCCAAGTCTTTCGTGTTGATATTGTTCCAAAAATAACTCTCCCGAAGGTTTCATTCTGTTTGGACTCCGTTTGATATCCCTTTTCTGCCGAACACTGAAATAGGCAAAAAAACAGCAATTTGCACTGGGCCTTGGGTTAGTAGGTTAGTCCCAAAAATAATATATAAAAGTGTATAATAAAGCCCATTAAACATCCAAAACAGAATATATAATAGCATGGAACAATAAAAAATTATAGATACATTGGAGACGTATGAGTGTACAACTTCCAAGATCGGATCAAGAACACATGTATATTCATGAAAACATAATAGGTTCATATCTGAAATCATGGCACTCGGGCCCTAGTGACAAGCATTAAGCATAGAAAAGTCATAGCAACATCAATCTCAGAACATGGTGGATACTAGGGGTCAAACCCTAACAAAACTAACTCGACTACATGATAAATCTCATCCAACCCATCACTGTCCAGCAAGCCTATGATGGAATTTCTCGCACACGGTGGTGAGCATCATGAAATTGGTGATGGAGGAAGGTTGATGATGACGACGGCGATGATCTCCACTCTCCGGAGCACCAAACAGACTAACATGGGGTGACGGCGGCTCTGTATAGTAAAACGTGATGAATCCTCCTCTCTGACTTTTTTCTCCCCGAACGCGAATATATGGAGTTGCAGTTGAGGTCGGTGGAGCTACAGGGGACCAACAAGGCAGGGGGCGCGCCCACGGGGGTAGGCCGTGTCCCCACCCTTGTGGATAGACGGTGGGTCCCCTCTGGTACATTCTTTCGCCAATATTTTTTACATTTTCCAAAAATATTCTTTGTGGATTTTCAGGTCATTCTGAGAACTTTTATTTCTGCACAAAAATAGCACCAATGCAATTCTGCTAAAAACAACGTCAATCCAGGTTAGTTCCATTCAAATCATGCAAATTAGAGTCCAAAACAAGGACAATAGAGTTTGGAAAAGTAGATATGATGGAGACGTATGACACAACAACCACCTCACTTGGGATTTACATTTTCAGCCTATATTTTTTTGTTTTCCAATGTCTCTCGAGTACACATCCAACCCTGCCGGATTCACTTTGGAATCAAGCTCGGCTCACCTTGATTTCACTCAAATCGACAGAAGTGGCAGTTACCTGTTCTAATGAGGATGTTACCACAGTTTCGTAAATAATAGCCGATCTAACTATTCAAAACGTACCATGATAAAAAAAACAAATGCTATTTCTCTAAAAAAATGGTTTCCCCCCAATGAGTGTTTAAAGGGTAAAAGGATAAGGATGCTCGTTGTCCTATCATTTTCACGCATTCACGCAGACTCATTCCTCGAGCAAACGAAGGGAAAACTTAATGTGGCAAGCATGTGTGCTTCAAGATAGGCGTAGTCAATATGAGGACAACCAACACGATCTCTTAGAATCTCCCAAAATCTAACGTCGGAATTGTAGTATTCCCATTTGTGTTTTCAAGGGATAAGTAGTTGTTGTACATTCACCGCAATAACATAAAAGTTGTTGTTGTAGATGGATGTGTCCCCTTCTTGTTTTTACAGCAAGTTGAATTTTACCTTAGATGTTTCGTTCTGGTTTGCCAAAATGAAAATGAGATCATGGAATCATATATGTTGTTACATATTCATCTAGAGAACCAAATATAGCATGCTAAATTTTTGCATGTGGTTTTCATCCAACGGTCTAAAATATCACGTTTCAAATCTTTGCAAGTGATCTACATATGCGAGTTGTCCATTACGAAGCCTCACCATACCCCTAAATATATTCTCGTCCACCTGCCACTACCCCTCTCTAGACCTAATTATCTTCTCATATGCATACCACCATAGTCACCGCCATAACTCTCGAGACCTAACAATCTTCCCCTCCTTCCATCATCGCCACCACTCTCGGGACATAACTATCTTCTCCTCCACCCATCGCCACCACCACCACTCTTTCGACCTAACTATCTTCTCCTCCACCCGCAATCATCAACATTGTTTACATCTAAATATCTTCTCCTCCACCCACCACCACTCTCCAGATATGTTTTCCCTCATAATTGTGAGCCATTGTATATGTTTTCCTATTAAGTGAGACATGTGGTATTCTAAGGCACTGAAGCAGAACAACATCTCCCCTTTCCCAACACACCACAGTCGCTACCCAACTGTTAGGCTACTCCTTTAACATCTCGGATGAAGACGCGAGATCCAAAGTCAAAGGTAAGGAAAAATAATTTATTAACTAGGAGCATAAAAGGCTTCTGTTCATAGAATTTTTTCTAGGGAGCATATTAGAATTAAATGCATGTTTCCCAGGCTTCTGTGAAAATCTCATTGTCCAAGTACTACCTCCGTCTCGGTGAATAAGTCATTCGCGTAGTTATAGGTCGATGATTTAACTATTTAAAAATGTATTATATGTGACAAAAATATATATATTTAGAAACTACATCCGTGTAGAAATTTAGTGATATACATTGCATGACATATATCACATATTTAATTCCTCAAATCCATGACCTAGAACTACGCGAATGACTTATTCACCTAGACGGAGGTAGTATAGTAACTGTGTTAAGATATTCAATTATGATTATACCAAGGCATGGATGTGACACACCATCTACCCTTTTTTTGAAGCATCATAGTCTTTGCCGCACTGTTAGGCCATCCTTTAAATCTTGGAATAGAGAAGATAAGATCTAAAGTACAAGTTAATGTAATGCAATTTATTCACTAGGAGCATAAAAGGTTTATGTTGATTTTTTTCAAGAGCATATTAGAACTAAATGCATGTTTTATATGCTTCTGTCAAAATTGATCTCATTGTTCAAGTACAGTAAAAGTGTTGAGATATTCAACTAGCATTATACCAAGGTGGTGTTCAGATTTGTGTGTCTATGTTGATGAAGTTGTATGAAGTAACCAATCAAGGGCACATGTGTCCAACACAACAACCATCTCAATTATGATTTACATTTTTTGAACCTATATTTTTCCCTCTTCCAATGTATCTCTAGTACACATTCACCCCCGCCAGATTCTCTTTTGAACCATCTCTGTTTACCAAGATTTTCCATGATAATCCACTAAAGTTTCCATTAGCTTTTCTCATGAGTATGTAACTATGATTTTGTGAATAATTGCTGATATAACTATTTAAAATATCATGGTAAAAATGGAAATGTTATTTCTCCCTAAAAATATGTTTCCTCCAAGGGAGTGCTACAAGAGTAAAAAGATAAGGCAACTCGTTGTCCTATCATCTCCACGTGAAACACATACGTGTTCCTGGAGAAAACGAAGGCAAAATGCGACGTTGCAAGCGCCCGCGCTTCAAGATCCACGTAGTTTGTTAGACGATCGATCGACAACCAATATGTTCTCTTGGCACCTCCAAAAATTGAACATCAAATTTATTGTATTTGCATTTGTGTTTTCCGGGAACAGGTAGTTATTGTAAAGTCAAAGCAACAATACAAAAGTTGTTATAGTACATGGGAGTGTCCCCTCCTTTGCTTTATGGTAAGTTAAATTTTACCTTAGATCAAGATCAGGGAGTCAGATATGGTTACATCTTCATCGATCGAACAAAATATCGTGGGAGAAATCTTTGCAAGTGGTTCTTCATCCGATGGTCTAAATATGTTGTGCCAAACCGTTGCAAGCGATCTACATATGTCAATTGTCCATTCCCACGCCTCATAGTACCCCTAACCATCTTATCCTCCACCCACCGTTGCCACTCTCTAGACCTAATTATCTTCTTGTACGGATGCCACTGCCACCGCCGCCATCACTCTCTGTACCTATTGATCTTCTCCTCCACCCACAACAACCAACATTATCTAGATCTAACCATCTTCCCTCCACCCGCCGCTGCCACCACTAATCTTTGGACCTAACTCTCTTCTCCTCCACCCACAACCATAATCTTTGCCTAGATCTAACTATCTTCACCACCACCGCCGCCACTCTCTAGATATGTTTTTCATCAAAATTGTGAGCCATCGTCCCTGTTTTCCTCTTACGTGAGATCTATGGTATTTCAAGGCACCGAGGTGATGTGCCATCCGCCCAATACCGACGCACCACAATCACTGCCCAACCATTAGGCCATCCTCATAAATCTCGGACAAAGACGGTGAGATCCAAAGTCATAGGTAAAAATCATTTATTCACTAGGAACGTAAAATATTTATGTTCATTGCATTTTGTTTTTCTAGTGAGCATGTTACAACAAAATACATGTTCTGAGTCTTCTGTGGAAATGTCATTTTTCAAGTGTAGTAAGCGTGTTAATATATTCAACTAGGATAATACCAAGGCGTGGACGCGCCGCACCATCCACCATTTTCGACGCACCACAATTGGTGCCCCACTATTAGGCAATCCTCTACATATTGCAAAAGAGAATACGAGATCTAAACTGAAAGGCAAATAAAACAAATTTATTCACTAAAATCATAAGAGGTTTATGTTCATACCATTTTTTTATTTCTTTGGAGCATATTAGAACTAAATGCATGCTTCCCAGGCTTCTCTTGGAATCTCATTGTCCAGTGCAGTAAGAGTGTTAAGTTATTCAACTAGGATTATACCAAGATGGTCTTTGGAATTGTGTGTCTATGCTCACAAAGTCGTATAAAGTGACAAATCAGGGGCACATGTATACAACACACAACAACCACCTCACTTGGGATTTACATTTTTCCAGCCTATATATTTTTTTCTCTTACAATGTCTCTCTAGTACACATCCACCCTTGTAGAATGCTCTTTTGAACCATGCTTGGTTCATCGAGATTTTCCCCGATAATCCCCTAAAGTTTCTATTACCTAATCTGATGAGGATGTAACCGTGACTTCATGAAAAAATGTTAATCTAACTATTTAAAACCTATCAGGGTCTTGTAGAAATTGCCCCCCAAAGCGAGTGCTACAAGGGGGAAAGGATAAGGGGTTCATTGTCCTATCGTATGCGGTCGTTCGCACAGATGCTTTCCTGGAGCGAATGAAGGGAAAATATGACGTGCCAAGCATCTGTGCTTCCAGATCCTCGTAGTCATTCTGACATCAACCAACACGGTCTCTCGAAACCTCCAATCGGACATCAAATTTAAAGTATTTCCATCTATGTTTTCTGGGTACATCTAGTTGTTGCACACTCGGCGCAACAACATAAATGTTGTTGTATACGGGTGTATCCCCTCCATATGTTTTACAGTAAGTTGAATTTTACCTTTGATGTTTTCTTATGGTTTGGAAAAAAAGAAAAAATATATCAAACATTGTTACATGTTATTCTACCAAACCAAATATCATGTGCCAAATCTTTGCAAGTGGTTCTTCATCCGACGATATAAATATCATGTGCAAAATCTTTGCAAGCAATCTACATATGTCAACTGTCCATTCCCACGCCTCACCGAACCCCTAACTATATTGTCCTCCACCTGTCGCAACCACTCTCTGGACCTATTTATCTTCTCATATGCACGCCACTGCCGTCGCCTCCATCACTCTCGAGACATAACGACCATCTCCTCCACTCCTGGACATCAACATTATATAGATCTAGCCATCTTCTCCTCTACCCACCGCCGCCACCACGCTCGATACCTAACTATCTTCTCCTCTGTGAAAATCATCAATATGTTCTATATCTAACCATCTCCTCCTCCACCCGTAGCCGTAACCATCACTCTTTGGACCTAACTTTCTTCTCCTCCATGTGCATCCACGAACATTAACCAGATCTAACTACCTTCACCGCCACGACCGCAACTCTCTTGATATGTTTGTCGTACAAATTGTGAACCATCTTCTTTGTTTTCCACTTATGTGAGATCTTTGGTATTCGAAGGCACCGACGTGCTACATCGTCCACCCATTCCCGATGCACCATAGTTGCTACCCAACTATTAGTCCATCCTCCTTAGACATCTTGGACGAAGACGACGATATCAAAAGTCAAAGGTAAGGAAAAATAATTTATACACTAGGAGCATCAAAGGTTTCTGTTCATATCATTTTTATTTTTAAGCAATATATTACAACTAAATTCATGTTTCCCAGGCATATGTGGAAATCTCATTGTTCAAGCGCGGTAGGTGTGTTAAGATATTCAACTAGTATTATACCAAGGCGTGGAAGCGCCAACACCATCCACCCTTTTCTGACTCTCTAGAGCAGTTACCCCACTTTTAGGCCATCCTCTACATCTTGTAATGGAGAAGACGATATTTGTAGTCAAAGGTAAGGAAAAGCAATTTATTCACAAAGAGCATAAAAGGTCTTTGTTGGTACCTTTTTATTTTTCTTGGGAGCACATTAGAACTAAATGCATGTTCCCATGCCTATGTCAAAATCTCACTGTTCAAGTGAAGTAAGAATGTTAAGATATTCAACTAGAATTATACCATGCTAGTCTTTTGAATTGTGTGTCAATGCTAATGAAGTTGTATGAAGTAACTAATAAAGGAAACATGTATCCAACACAACAACTGTTGGGAACGTAGTATTTTTAAAATTTTCCTACGATCACGCAAGATCTATCTACTAGATGCATAGCAACGAGGGGGAGAGTGTGTCTACGTACCCTCGTAGACCGAAAGCGGAAGCGTTTATCAACGCGGTTGATGTAGTCGTGCACCTTCACGATCCGTCCCGATCTAGTACCGAACGTACGGCACCTCCGCGTTCAGCACATGTTCAGCTCGATGACGTCCTCGCCTTCTTGATCCAGCAAGACGGGCGAAGTAGTAGATGAGTTCCGACAGCACAATGGTGTGGTGACGGTTGTTGATGAAGAACAATCTCTGCAGGGCTTCGCCAAGCACTACAGAAACTAGACGGAGGATAAACTAGAGGGTTGGGGTTGCCGGCACATGGCTTGGTGTATCTTGATGTGTCTTGGGTGCTAGCCTACCCCTCTATTTATATGTTGAGCCTTGGGGTCGAAACTTGGAGTAAAAGCCTTCACAAAGTCGGTTTCACCCGAAAGGCAAGAGTCCTTCTCGGACTCCAGGGCCAGACGCCAGGGTTCCCGGCGTCTGGACCCAGAAGCCAGGGACCCTGGCGTCTGGACCCTGGACTCCACAAAACTTCCTTTTGCGCCTTCCAAAAACCTTGTGTGCTTTCCCTTTTGGCCCAAATAAAGTGTTCTCGTACCCAAACACTTTGGGAAACATCCGCAACCCCTTCCGCTGAATTCTGGAACCCTTCCGGAGGTCAAACACTATTATCCCATATATTAAACTTTATCTCCGGACTATTCCGGAGTTCCTCGTCATGTCCGTGATCATATCCGGGACTCCGAATAACATTCGGTCACCAACATACATAACTCATTAAATACTATATCGTCAACGAACGTTTAAGCGTGCGGACCCTACGGGTTCCAGAACTATGTAGACATGACCGAGACATCTCTCCGGTCAATAACCAATAGCGGAACCTGGATGCCCATATTGGCTCCTACATATTCTACGAAGATCTTTATCGGTCGAACCGCATAACAACATACGTTGTTCCCTTTGCCATCGGTATGTTACTTGCCCGAGATTCGATCGTCGGTATCTCAATACCTAGTTCAATCTCGTTACCGGCAAGTCTCTTTACTCGTTGCGTAATACATCATTTCCTGACTAACTCATTAGTCGTTTGCTTGCAAGGCTTATTATGATGTGCATTACCGAGAGGGCCCAGAGATACCTCTCCGACACTCAGAGTGACAAATCCTATTCTTGATCTATGCCAACACCACGAACACCTTCGGAGACACCTGTAGAGCATCTTTATAATCACCCAGTTACGTTGTGACGTTTGATAGCACACCATGTGTTCCTCCGGCATTCGGGAGTTGCATAATCTCATAGTCACAGGAACATGTATAAGTCATGAAGAAAGCAATAGCAGTAAAACTAAACGATCATAGTGCTAAGCTAACAGATGGGTCTTGTCCATCACATCATTCTCCTAATGATGTGATCTCGTTGATCAAATGACAACTCATGTCTATGGCTAGGAAACATAACCATCTTTGATCAATGAGCCAGTCTAGTAGAGGCATACTAGGGACACTCTGTTTTATCTATGTATTCACACATGTACTAAGTTTCCGGTTAATACAATTCTAGCATGAATAATAAACATTTATCATGATATAAGGAAATATAAAATAACAACTTTATTATTGCCTCTAGGGCATATTTCCTTCAACAACCTCCTCACTTGGGATTTACACTTCTATTCATCCTATATTAATTTCTTTGAATGTCTCTAGTACACATCCACCCCATTGGATTATCGTTCGAACCACACCTGATGTAGGGTACCACAACAAAAAACAAAAAAACTGTCCTACACACAAGCCCATGACCACTATGAAGATGAATATAGGATTTGATCTGATCATTACCAACTCGTAGCGTAGTGGAAGGAGAGTTAGTGGAGATTGTTGATGTATATACTCGCAGCTAGGATTTTACAACCTCCCAACCGCAAGGATGTACTCCTCGGAGAACCCCTTAGGCGGTCCCTCTAACAGCCCTTCGAGAGGCTCTCGGATAGAACCCCTGATGGCCCTTCGGCAGGCTCGCGGTCAAATCCTCGGAGAACCCCTTAGGCGGTCCCTCTAACAGCCCTTCGAGAGGCTCTCGGATAGAACCCCTGACGGCCCTTCGGCAGGCTCATGGTCAAACCCTCGGACAGAACCTCAGTGTATCTCTTGAACTAAGATCGAAAGTACGACCACTCTACCAGTTTTCACACATCCAGTGTCAACTATCCAGCGGGTCTTCGCCATCCAGAGCTAGGCCCTACCAAAGACAATACAACCTTTCGGCGTATGTAACTATTTTGTGGAGAGGGAAATAGAAAGCCAGATCGTTGCATGGACGTGTTTTTAGAGAACTTGGGATGAAATGGAGAGGTCTCTCCACCGATATTTATAGTGTGAGGTAAGGGGTAGAGGGCCACTTGAAAATACCAAAATGCCCATAAAAATGACCTTCATAAGGACAAAATGGGGTGGCTAGTGGAGCTCCATGGAGGAGCTCCTCCCATGGCTGCACACCACGTGTGCCCCCCCAAAAGGCGTCCCCCACCCCATGTCATCCCCTTGATTGGTGGGGCAAAGCCCCAAAATGTTGCTTTCCAAAAATCCACCAAAGGGGGTTGTACCCTAATAGTGTTACACTATTCATTGTACTATTCATGACAACTTTTTCATATATATTTAGTGTCTGAAAAATCCAAAAAAAATCAGGATGGTCCAGAACATTTCTGCCACCCACTTCAAAAACATTTTAGGTATGCAGTTTTTCTCCGGAACATTTATGGTTTTACTCTTTGAAACTTTTCTATCGTCTCTAAAACTTTTCCAGAAACAATCTCCCGGACTCCATGTCTATTACTTAGCAGATAGAGGACCCTAAGTGTGTGACCATGTAGATTTGCTGAAGTATAAACCTAACTGAAACTTTTCCGATCAATGATCAATAGCAGAACCATGGACATCCATATTAATCCCTAAATCCACACGAATGAATATTTGAGCAAACCTGTAATTACCGAATATTGTCCCTGTTGCTTCGCGATATGTTACAAAAACCCGAGGTGAGATTTAGTAGCATCCCATTGAATCAACAACTTGTTCACTATACTAGTTTCCTCGTTGCCATATTTGTTCTCTTCTCTCGTTCCTAAGTTCTAGCATTTCCGTGATCAAATCATGATGTGTCTGGCCAGACGATGATGGATACCGTACCACCAAGAGGGACCAAAGAATATATCTCCATCATCAGAGGAGCAAATCCCAGTCTTGAGCTATCAAGTCCCTTGTCATACCTTCCCATGAACCCGAAAGCTGCCGTAATAGCCACCCTGTTACGGATGGCATTTAACAAACCCCAAAGTTCATGAAGCAAAGCATGAAGGAACATGATACTCTCATGGTCTAAGGAATTATACAAACATTAACTTTCTCTATGTTATTTACCATTAACTTGTGACGAATGTATCTCATATCATAACATAAATTTGGGTCGATTCAACACAAGTGTTCTTCTAACATTGTGTCCTCAGCAAGTTGCCGACATAGACATGCCCATAACCAGGAAAACATAATCATCATGCAACACTTAAGCTAGTCTTAGAGGCATGACTAGGAATATATTCCACCGTTTATTATTCCACACATGCATATGAGTTTTCCTCCGAGCCTTGTGGTTATTGCAGACTTGAGAACCATAGCAGTTATAGCATGGAACATCAACATAATTACGAATGTGGAGATAAATAATAACATTTATTATTGCCTCTAGAGAATATAACCTAAGGACTCCCACTTGCACTAGAGTCAATAATCTAGTCAATACAAATGCAGTCTTCACCTATGACATACCAGTGTATGTGGTATAGTCTTCGTCCAACGGATCTGGCAACTTCAGTTCCATGTGCATCTTTGCATATCCTCGCATTTTCACGCTTTCACAAAATTCATATTTTGTGTGGACCTGGATTTTGTATATTTGTGAATCATTAGTCAGACCCTGATTCCTCTGACTGAGCTATGTCGCAACTATCCAGAATAGTGTTCCATTGACCAAAGCCATTTTGGAACCATACTAAGTTCATCAAAGAGCTATGTGTTTCAACATATTTTTTGTCATTTATGAAGCCTTCATTATAGAATTCGTCACAGTAACCTGTTTGGAATAATTGCAACCTATCGTGCCACCATATTGTGTATTACACAAAACCCTTAACTTATATTGAAAATCGCATGGAGAATTGATGAAGACTGTATCAATGTAACTTCTTACAACAAACTCTCATATTCTTTGCATGCGAGAAAACATGCCATAAGTGCTACTTTAGTACTCAATGGCATTTTCACGGTTATCCCATGATCATCACTTTGATCACTTTTGTATCTTACTCGCAACTAATTTGGAGTACTGGACTTATTTGGTTGTTTAACATATCTTGGAATCCATGATTAATCCAAACACAAATGTGTGTGGAATCTCCACCATGTATTTTGCTCATCAGTGTTTTTAGGACACCAAGTCTTGCTAATACACTTTCCATGTGACTTTGGAAAGAATCACTCCTTGGCGTTCTCATGCTAAATTGTTTTAGCATCATGTCAATATGTATTTTGGCTCAGCCCTATTAGGGAGTTTTATCTACATAGATAATTATGCCAAATATCGAGGCTACCTAGCCCAAACACTTAATCATAAAACTATTTTCAAAGAAGTCCTAATTCGTGTCAAGAAATTTATATTATTTCCAATCAACAACGTGTCAAGCACACAAGGTTTTACAAATATTATCATGCTCCCACTTACTTTCATGCGACCCCAATCATCTTCGCTTTCCGTTGATGAAATCAAACTCTTTTGACTCTTTCATAAAAACAAAGATTCCAACTCCATTATGCTCTCTTCCATCCATTCCCGGAACTCTAAAGTTTGCACACTCACTAGCATCCATTGGATCAACAAAATACTTTGGAATGTATCACATACAAGTCCTAGTTTGTATTTACGTTTCATGGAAATCCTTTTGGCGTTTCCATGTATCATATATCATGATTGAAATATGTATCAATTGCTAGTATAACCCAAACCAACTCTTAGCATCGCTACGGTGAGACAACCTCATCATAGTCAACTCCTTGAATTGATTATTGCAACAAGTCGAGCTTTATGGATAAACCATTTTTATCCACATCAGTTTATAGTTCCACTAATTTCATTAGACTCTAAGTCTTGCGAATGGTTCATCAAGTTCTAATTTTGAATCATTTATATGGATACTATCTCGGATTGTATTGGCATTTAGCCAATTCTAGAGTGAGCGCCCATCAATGCTTTGTTGTGTACCATATGTATACTGTTGTCTAACAACAATATCTCATTTGCACACCTGAGAGGACTGCACGAGTTTTGCCTACATGGTTCAACTGCAAGATCAAACGAAGTCAATACATCTCATGTACATGCTTCCGTATCAGTCGTAGTAGGAAGCTCTGAAATTACTTCCAAGGTATATTTCCTATGAGCTGATGATGAAGTGTTATCTCGTCCAGTTAGACTGTCCTCCCACTCAACTTTTTGCAAGAAACATTTTCTTCAAATCATACTGTTCTTTGTGGCAAACCTTTTGCCTCGGTATAGTGATGGAGGAATTCCCAATAATTTGGTATAACCTACAAAGTAGCATTGTATGATTTGGAATAGGTATGTAAACATTTTACACAAGCCCCATATTCCAAATGTTAAGAAAATACACAACATGGTTTGTCATAACATACCATGGCATTATTTCAATAGATCTGATGGTGCTCTTTTCAGTGTAAAAGCCGTAGTCTCTAAACCATTAGTTAAAAAGAGATACTGGCAAATTGATTGATGCCATCTTTGATCTTACCATGTTATAAATAGTTTGATTACATCTTCACCGACATTCCACTCACAGTGGTGTTCTGGCAGTGTAAGTTACGAAAATATTTCACACTCATGAGACATTCGCTAAACTTGTAACTCAAAAATTCATTTCTGCAATCTAATTGTAAAAACATAATTTTTCTTGTTCCAATAATTTCTACTTCATTTTAAAACCTTTTGAATGATTTCGAAAGATCCAGGCTTATGTCTCATTAAGTAAATATCCATATATCTACTTGAGTCATTACTGAAGATAGACAAATCTACGGCCAGCAACAACCTTTACTGGACTACACACATCAAAATGTATGATCACCAATAAGTTTTTTTGCTCGTTCCATATGTCATGTGAACAATATTTTAGTCACTTCACTTCGGGATGGAAGTTGGAATTGTCAGATGATTCATAATCAAATGACTTCTAAATCCATTACAATGGAATTTCTTCATGCGGGTTTTCCCAATGTGACCAAATGCAGTGCCACACATAGGGCATCCTTTTAGTCTCACGACATTTAGCATTAGCGTTACGAATGTATTATATTATGATCAATATTCACAATATACATCTCATTCATAATGGAAGTATGGCCCTTATGTTATTCATAACACCGAACAACAATTGTTCTATTATGAACAACCCCTTTGCATTAAGCTTTATGTAATGAGGTAGAGTGTACAAAACTCTGAATGAAATATGAGAATAATCTAGAGGTAATATGTTGATGGAAGGTATACACTACTACAGGATGCTGCTAATGCAACACTACAATCAGAGACCCTTCAACAAAATTGTGTGCGATGCATTAATCGCAAACGAAGATGTAAAAAAAGAATAAAAAAAGATGCAAAACATTTGCGATGGCGGAGTCATCAAACACAGTTCAGATTATAGTTGCATGTGCGATGAGTGACATACGGTTCACTCTAATGAACTGTTTGTGATGAGGCAGAACAACAGAAACGGGCAGCCAGCTGAAGGTGTGTGCGATATACGGCATACAGTCCACTCGGATAATCTGTTTGTGATGAGACAGAACAAAAGAAATGGGTAGACATATGAAGGTGTGTGTGCAATATACGACATAGAGTTCACTCGGATGAAAAGTTTGTGACTAGGCAACATAAAAAGGGTTCAACTTAACAAGATGTGTGTGATACGCGGGAAACAGGTGAGTAATCACAAATGTGTGGGAAGACCGATAACAACATAGACAAATCTTGTTAACAAGCCGTTTGTGTTGTGAGAAAACGATTGCTGGTATATAACTGTGAGTGATTGATGAAATCATCACCGACTGGTTCCATTGTTTAGTCCTTGTGCGATGTGATTTGCTCTGTCCGCACAACATCTACGCTCTGTATACAAAGCATCAACATATATACTTAAAAAAACAACATTGCATAACCAAATTAATCATACAATTACATAAGTGACTACACACATAACATTTCCACACACCAAAGTAAGCAATTACATGCATACTAAACTAGGAGAAACGAGCATCTAATCATCTACATGTTTTTGTGATGACGCTTGCCATTGCTCTGCTTCCGGTTGGATCCCAGACCATTTTGGGGTAGCAGGCACTTCCTCATGTCAACGATCCGCGTGTACATCTTATAGCTCGTGTACGCCTCCTCGGCCTCATACGCGACGTGAGCTTTGTTGAGTTTATCGATCCAGACCGAGTGCCAGGCACACTTGTCCTTGTTGCAGGAATCCTTCATGTCTCTATAGTAGGGGTCGATGATGGCCTCGGCGAGGTGAACCAGTGATTCCTTCTCATGCTTCTTGCTGCCCCAGAACTTGTATTGGCCCTGGATGTCGACAAGATTCTGGCAGGCGGTGCCCGAATTCTTGAGCACCTTTACATCATTGGTGATGTCCACCGTAGTGAACATATAGTGGGGGCTGTCGACAAACATGGCTAAACGCACGCAAGGCCTTGTGGCCAGGCAGTAGTGGTAGATGAGGATGTGATTGCGCACACACATCTGGGTGACAGCGACCTTGGGACGAGACCCATCATGAGTGCGGGTGTACTCGAGGTCAAACCCGACCACATTGTGCTTCTCCTCAGCAAGCAACAACTCCATGATGTGGATGGAGTGCTCCACCTAGACCGGGTTGTTGGTGTACACCATCGAGAGATCCATGAATATTTTGTGGGTGTCCACCACGGCATGTATGGTGAACTACTGCTCGTCGTCGGCAGCTGCTCGGAGCGCCATTAGAGCCATGCAAGATACCCTCTAAGAATTTGTCGTGGTGGGTGTGCTTCTTGCAATACTGGGGCACGATCGAAAGATTGAAGAGACACAAGGGTTAAATGGCTGCTGTCAAGGTTTTCAGAATCGCGATTCTGTTGTACGATTCTACGACTTTACGATCCAAAGTAACCCCTCTGAGTCTATGACTTTAGTTCATATAATTTACGTTTGTACAGTCCTGATAGTAAAGATTCCATGATTTGTGATCCTACCATGAGGGCTCCGATCCGATTCAAAATTGCGATTCTGACAACCTTGGCTGCTGTAATAAATGGGGGTCGGCCGGCCTGTAATCATCACGTCTTGTCACATCGTTCATAGCGGAGGATTCTAGTGCACGCTTGAGCACCCCAAACGCATTTCATTTGACCACGCATGGGCTCGAAGAGGCGCCAAATGTATCATTGGTGAGCCTGTTCCCGCGCAACCACGTGATACGTCTCCAACGTATCTAATTTTCCAAACCCTTTTGCCCTTGTTTTGGACTCTAACTTGCATGATTTGAATGGAACTAACCCGGACTGACGCTGTTTTTAGCAGAACTGCCATGGTGTTGTTTTTGTGCAGAAATAAAAAGTTCTTGGAATCACCTGAAAATCAACGAAGAATTATTTTGGAAAATATAAAAAATATCTGCAAGAAGATCCACACCAGGGGGCCCACACCCTGTCCACGAGGGTGGGGGGCGCGCCCCCTGCCCAGGGCGCGCCCCCTGCCTCATGGCCCCCCCTGGTGCTCCACCGACGTATCCCCAGATCCTATATCTTCACTTTCGGGGAGAAAAAGATCAAGGAGAAAGAATTATCGCGTTTCACGAGACAGAGCCGCCGCCAAGCCCTAATCTCTCTCGGGAGGGCTGATCTGGAGTCCGTTCGGGGCTCCGGAGAGTGGAGATCGTCGCAATCGTCATCATCAACCTTCCTCCATCACCAATTCCATGATGCTCACCGCCGTGCGTGAGTAATTCCATTGTAGGCTTGCTGGACGGTGATGGGTTGGATGGGATCTATCATGTAATCGAGTTAGTTTTGTTAGGGTTTGATCCCTAGTATCCACTATGTTCTGAGATTGATGTTGCTATGACTTTGCTATGCTTGATGCTTGTCACTAAGGCCCGAGTGCCTTGATTTCAGATCTGAACCTATTATGTTTTCATGAATATATGTGTGTTCTTGATCCTATCTTGCAAGTCTATAGTCACCTACTATGTGTTATGATCCGGCAACCCCGAAGTGACAATAATCGGGACCACTCCCGGTGATGACCATAGTTTGAGGAGTTCATGTATTCACTATGTGTTAATGCTTTGGTCTGGTACTCTATTAAAAGGAGGCCTTAATATCCCTTAGTTTCCAATAGGACCCTGCTGCCACGGGAGGGTAGGACAAAAGATGTCATGCAAGTTCTTTTCCATAAGCACGTATGACTATATTCAGAATACATGCCTACATTGCATTGATGAACTGGAGCTAGTTCTATGTCACCCTAGGTTATAACTTCTACATGATGAATTTCATCCGACATAATTTCCCATCACCGATCCAATGCCTACGAGCTTTTCCCATATTGCTTGTTGCTTATTTACTTTTCCGCTACTACTATTACAAAAACTACAAAAACACTATCGTTACTTTTATTGCTGCTACCGCCACTATCATATTACTTTGCTACTAAACTATCTTGCTGCAGATACTAAGTTTCCAGGTGTGGTTGAATTGACAACTCAGCTGCTAATATTTAAGAGTATTCTTTGGCCCCCCCTTGTGTCGAATCAATAAATTTGGGTTGAATACTTTACCCTAAAAAACTGTTGCGATCCCCTACACTTGTGGGTTATCAAGACTATTTTCTGGCGCCGTTGCCGGGGAGCATAGCTCTATTCTTTAAGTCACATAGGATTTATATCTGTTGATCACTATGAAGAATTTGAAGGACTCAAAAACCAAGATCTTACCCTCAACTACGAGGGGAGGTAAGGAACTGCCATCTAGCTCTGCACTTGATTCTCCTTCTGTTATGAGTAAACTTGCGACATCTACTCCTGCTATTGAATCTGATATGTCATATGTTCTTGATGATGCTACTGCTGCTATGTATGATGAAACTACTTCTATGCCTGATACTGTGCCACTAGGTGAATTTCTAGATGAACAAATTGCTAAGGTTAGGGAGAATGCAAATATTGAAACTGATGATATTTATGAAAGTGATGATGAAGTTACTCCCAATAGATATGAATTTCCTGTTGTTCCTGAGGGTTATGTTATGGATGAAGAAACTGCTAGAGACTTTCTTGCTTGCAATGATAGATATGATCTTAAGAAATTATTAGCTAAGCTGAAAGAAAAGTCCTTGAATGCTAGAATGAAACATGACCCTGCTTTTGCTGCTTCACCTATCCGCGTTACTGATAAGGATTATGAATTCTCTGTTGATCCTGAGTTAATTACTTTGGTTGAATCTAATCCTTTCCATGGCTATGAGTCTGAAACTGTTGTGGCACATCTTATTAAGTTGAATGATATAGCCACCCTGTTTACCAATGATGAAAAGATTCGTTACTATTATATCCTTAAGTTGTTTCCGTTCTCGTTAAAGGGTGATGCTAAGACTTGGTTTAATTCTTCTGCTAAATATTTTCCCGCTCATAAGAAATAAGCTGCCTTACCGGAAATATATAACTTTGTGCAAATTGAAGAAGAGAGTCTCCCACAAGCTTGGGGGAGGCTTCTCCAGTTACTTAATGCTTTGCCTGATCATCCTCTTGAGATGCATGATATACTTGATGTCCTTTATAATGGACTAACCGATGCTTCCAGAGACCACCTGGATAGTTGTGCTCGTTGTGTTTTCAGGGAAAGAACAGTTGAACAAGCAGAACTACTATTGAATAATATGCTGGCCAATGAAAATAATTGGACACTTCCTGAACCAGCCCCTAAGCCAACTCCAAAGAAAAGAGGTGTTCTATTTCTCAGTCCTGAAGATATGCAAGAGGCAAAGAAATCTATGAAAGAAAAAGGTATTAAAGGTGAAGATGTTAAGAATTTACCACCTATTGAAGAAATACATGGTCCTGATAACCCTACACAGGTAGTAAAGGTAAATTCTCTTTATAGATTTGATGAAGGTGATATTCCTCGTTATAAGTCTGCTAGCCAATGTTTAGATGAGTTTGACAATTTTATTGTGAAACAAGAAAATTTCAATGCTTATGTTGGTAGACAATTGCAACACAATGCTTATATGATTGAATGCTTGAGTGATTATCTGTCTAGAGCTAAAGGTGAACAGAAACTCATTAGTATACATGCTTCTATGGTCACCACTCAAGTAGAACAAGTACTTAAGGCTCAGAATGATTTGCTCAATGAATTAAATAGTAAGAATAATGATAATGCCATTAGAGTTGTGAATAGAGGTGGCAGAATGACTCAGGAACCTCTGTATCCTGAAGGCCATCCTAAGAGAATTGAGCAAGATTCTGAGAGAGCTAGTTTAGATGCACCTAGTTCTTCTAAGAATAAGAAAAAGAAAAATGATAGGACTTTGCATGCTTCTAGTGAACATGTAGCTGACACACCTGAGAATCCCAATGATATATCTGTTTCTGATGCTGAGACACAATCTGGTAATGAACATGAACCTAGTGATAATATTAATGACAATGTTCATGAAAATGCTCAACCTAGCAATGATAATGATGTAGAGATTGAACTTGCTGTTGATCTTGATAACCCACAATCAAAGAATCAATGTTATGATAAGAGAGACTTTGTTGCTAGGAAGCACGGTAAGGAAAGAGAACCCTGGGTTCAGAAACCCATGCCTTTTCCACCGAAACCATCCAAGAAAAAGGATGATGAGGATTTTGAGCGCATTGCTGAAATTATTAGACCTATCTTTTTGCGTATGTGTTTGACGGATGTGCTTAAAACAAATCCTTATGCTAAGTATATGAAAGATATTATTACCAACAAAAGAAAGATACCTGAAGTAGAAATTTCCACTATGCTTGCCAATTACACTTTCAAGGATGGAATACCAAAGAAATTAGGAGATCCAGGAGTACCTACTATACCTTGCTCCATTAAGAAAAACTATGTTAAAACTGCTTTATGTGATCTTGGAGCCCGTGTTAGTGTTATGCCTCTCTCTTTATATCGTAGACTTGACTTGAGTAAGTTGACACCTACTGAAATATCTTTGCAAATGGTTGATAAATCAACTGCTATACCTGTCGGTATTTGTGAGGATGTGCCTGTTGTAGTTGCAAATGTCACTATTCTAATGGACTTTGTTATACTTGATATTCCCGAGGACGATAGTATGTCTATTATTCTTGGAAGACCTTTTTGAATACTGCAGGGGCTGTTATTGATTGCAACAAAGGCAATGTCACTTTTCATGTCAATGGTAATGAGCATACTGTACACTTTCCGAGGAAACAACCTCAGGTCCACAGTATCAATTATATTGGAAAAATTTCAACTATTACTATTGGAGGTTTTGAGTTTCCTATTCCTACTATCAAGAAGACATATGACATCCTTATTGTTGGGGACATACATATCCCCATTGAGGTAACCTAGTGTTATTCAAAATTCTCCGGTTTCATGTTATTCGGAAAGAGTTTATTAACAAGACCTGATCAACCTTGTTAAGGGGTTCCTTTTGATGAGCATGGGATAGGTGAATCTAGATAGCACAAACCTTCTGTACCTTCCTTTTACTGTCTGTTAATTAGATTAAATAAAGCAAAAATAGTATTTTCTGTCTGTTTCCAGACTTATCCATGCAATAAAAAATATCCCGAAAATAAAAGTTCTCCAAGTGCCATGAAAATGAAATATGATTTTTTCTAGAATATTTGAGGAATTATGGCACAAAACACACATCGAGGGGAGCCAGCACCTGGCCACGAGGGTCTAGGGTGCGCCTCCTGCCTCGTGGGCCTCATGTGGCCCCTCCACTTATTCTTGCACCCAGACTCTTCTTCTTCCTCCCAAAAAATCACCAACCAGCTCAAACCCGATTTCTAGCTCATCTTGCTGCCATTTTTGATCTCCTTTCTCAAAGCACCATTCACCAAACAGTTTGGGGAGATTGTTCCTTGGTATGTGACTCCTCCATGGGTCCAATTAGTTTTTGTTCTAGTGCCCTATTTATTGCAAATTTTTTGCTGCTGTGGTGACCTTGTTCTTGAGCTTGCATGTCAAATTTTCTTGGTCCCAAGTAGTTCTAATGCATGATATAGTCTCTAGGCACTTATATGAGTTGTTGCTATCAATCTTGTTGAGTTTGGTTAACTTTTATTGTGAGTTACTAAAAATTTCAGAAATTTTCAGAAAAGGAAAATGTTAAAAAGATTGTTGAGGGGCTCCTCCAGCAAGAGCTCGGAGGAGAAGAAGAAAGAAGAAAACAGGAAGCTCAAGTATAATCTTCCTCGCATGGCGGAAGTTCGACCGTGTGAATGACCTTGCAATGATTTCATGATGTCTGCCGGATTTACAAAGATTTTTATTGGTTGGCTAATAATGTAGGCCTCACCGAATTCCTCCACGACCAGAAAGAACAGTATCTCTTACTCACCAATTTTTCAAGCAAAGTTTTCATTTTCATGCTAAGAAAACACCACCTACGGTGAAGTTTCGTTTATATGATGTGATTAAGGAGATATCACTCTTAGAATTTTGTGAAATATGTAAGGTACCCTTTGGCGGTAGACTTGATGAACCATGTTGTGAAGACGTTGAAGGGTTTATTGACAAGATAGCTGTAGGGGAAACTAGACAAGTCTCAGGGGCAAGAATCACTAGTATACACTTCCCCGTTATGCGCTACTTTGCTTTACTTGCTAGTAGATGTTTAATTGGTCGCGGGAACAGTGGGAATCTTAGTGCCCCTGATATTGTCATTTTACGCCATGCTTTGTTTCAAGACACAACTTTTAGCTTGGGTGCCATCGTTGCAAAACGACTGAGTCTGAACCGCTCAAAGGGGCCCGTCTTTGGAGACATCTTTTCTTCTCGCCTTGCTGAACATTTTAGAATACCTATTAGGCATGATGAGAAGGAAGAAAAATTGCTTGCCCCTGTTTATCTAGACTACAAGAGCATGGCAGCTCATGACTTTATTGTTAAAGACAGGAGTATGCAGCTTAATTATAAATTAAGATTTGATGATATATACTGTGAAATTGTTACCTTGCCTGCACCATCTTTGTTTGATCTGTCCACAGGCAAGTATCTCATTACATGAGATGACTTCTACAAGTACCAGGGTCAAGCAGAAGCTTCAGAGCCTGAGCCGGAGCCACCCCTCGATCCTTACCGTCAGTCTGATAATGGGTGAGATCTAGATGAGCTCGCCAACCAGTGTCACCCAGAGGACACATCTCAGTACACTTGAGAGAGTAGCTTCGATCCCTGGCCATAGACCAACTTAGGCCAAAAGCCTAAGCTTGGGGGAGTATGTGTTTTTCACCGACTTTACATTCATGTTCACACTTATTCTAGTTGTCGGTGCTCACACTCTTTCACTGTACCATCCATGCTTAGTTTTAATTTCTTTTTCTTAGTCTTTTTCTTGTGTGCTAGAAAAACCCAGAAAAACAAAAAATATATTACTGGTAGCTTCTAGCTAGTTTACTTTCTTTGCTTGTAGTATTAGTTAAAATGAAAACCCAAAAAGATTTCCCATTCTTCTTTTGTTTGTTGGGAGCTTTCCCGTGTAAATAGTTTCTTTTCTTTTCTTTGGGGGTTAAGAGTGGAAGACCATGATTGAAAACGCTTAGTGGCTCTCATATGCTTTGTTGTTGATTTAACCTTGAGCCATATTACCTAGTCTTCTCTCTTGTATTAAATGTCTGCAGATTCCAGCTTAGTCCAATGCACGTGCACTATTATTATTTTCCACACCGTTCGGTCATGCGAGTGAAAGGCAATAAGGATGATATATGATGAACTAATTGATATGCGAAAAGCTGGTATGAACTCGACCTCTCTTGTTTTGTTAAATATGATAGCTCATCGTTCCTGATTCAGCTTGTTATGAATGAAACATGCTTGCAATGACAATTAGAGATCATAGCTGTTATGCCATGCTTAATTAGCTGAGAGTTTATAATGGTCTATCTTGCATGCCAACATGATATTAAAATAGTTGTGATGTGGTATGATGGGGTGGTATCCTCCTTTGAACGATTTAAGTGATCTGACTTGGCACATGTTCACGCATGTAGCTGAAACAAATCAACATAGCCTTCATGATATTTATGTTCATGGTGATTTATATCCTACTCATGCTTGCATTCATTGTTGATTAATTTTAATGCATGTTCATGACCGTTGTTGCTCTCTAGCTGGTTGCTTCCCAGTCTCTTTCTAGCCTTCACCTGTACTAAGAGGGAATACTGCTTGTGCATCCACTTCCATAAACCCCAAAGTTAGTCCACATGAGTTCACTATACCTTCCTATATGCGGTATTTACCTGCTGTTCCAAGTAAATTTGTATGTGCCAAACTCTAAACCTTCAAATGAAATTCTGTTTTGTATGCTCGAATAGCTCATGTATCAACTAGGGCTGTCTATATCTTCCATGCTAGGTGGGTTATTCTCACGATGAGTGGACTCCGCTCATCATTCATGAGAAAATGGCTGGTAACCAGGATGCCCAGTCCCATGCTCAAAATCATAATAATTAAACAAAACACCCCAGGGCTGTTGCTGGTTTGGACGGTACCCCGTGGATTCGGATGGCCGTGGAGTGTGCTTGTTGGTGGTTGGGGGAGTATAAACTTTACCATTCTTTTTGGGAACCGCCTATAATGTGCGTAGCATGGGAGATATCGAGATTCTTGGTTGTTATGTTGACAATGAAAGTATACCGCTCAAAATGTTATTCATCTCTATTTAAAAATCGAGCTCTGGCACCTCTACAAATCCCTGCTTCCCTCTGCGAAGGGCATATCTATTTACTTTTATGCAGAGTCATCATCCTCTTATAAAAGAGCACCCGTAGGAGAGCACCTTTGTTATTGCATGTATTACTATTAATTTGCATTGAGTATGATCATGACTGGATCTCTTTTACCATGAATTACAATGTCTAGTCAGTCCTTGGTCTTTAAAGGTGCTCTGCATTTATGTCTTGCAGTCTCAGAAAGGGCTAGCGAGATACCATCTTGTTATATCATATCATGATTGTTTTGATAAAGTGTTGTCATCTGAGGTTTATTATTATTGCTCGCTAGTTGATTATGCCATTGATGCAAGTAGTCTTGAGACCTGAAAGTTATTGTGAATGTGGTTAGTTCATGATCTTGTTGAAAACCTGAATGCTAGCTTACATATTTACAACAACAAGAGCAAACAGAGTTTGTCAAAGTTTTTCTTTATCACTTTCAGTTTATTAACTGAATTTCTTGAGGACAAGCAAAGGTTTAAGCTTGGGGGAGTTGATACGTCTCCAACGTATCTACTTTTCCAAACCCTTTTGCCCTTGTTTTGGACTCTAACTTGCATGATTTGGACGGAACTAACCCGGACTGACGCTGTTTTTAGCAGAACTGCCATGGTGTTGTTTTTGTGCAGAAATAAAAAGTTCTCGGAATCGCGTGAAAATCAACGGAGAATTATTTTCGAAAATATAAAAAATATCTGCAAGAAGGTCCACACCAGGGGGCCCACACCCTGTCCACGAGGGTGGGAGGCGCGCCCCTGCCCAGGGCGCGCCCCCTGCCTCGTGGGCTCCCTGGTGCTCCATAGACGTATCCCCATATCCTATATCTTCACTTTCGGGGAGAAAAAAATCAAGGAGAAAGAATTATCACGTTTCACGAGACGGAGCCGCCGCCAAGCCCTAATCTCTCTCGGGAGGGCTGATCTGGAGTTCCTTCGGGGCTCCGGAGAGTGGAGATCATCGCCATCGTCATCATCAACCTTCCTCCATCACCAATTCCATGATGCTCATCGCCGTGCGTGAGTAATTCCATCGCAGGCTTGCTGGACGGTGATGGGTTGGATGGGATCTATCATGTAATCGAGTTAGTTTGTTAGGGTTTGATCCCTAGTAGCCACTATGTTCTGAGATTGATGTTGCTATGACTTTGCTATGCTTAATGCTTGTCACTAGGGCTTGAGTGACCACGCAGTTTACTGCGCAAGCTTCCTGCCCGACTAGTTTGGCCACACATTGGCTAGAAGAGGGGCAAATCATGGGCGCTTATTGGAAAAAAAACTTTTGTAAAAACAAAGTGTGTGGAATGACTTCGATCATAAGTTTACCCGCAGGTGATGAGGTCAAAGTTACACAACATGGTAATGATGGACACTCGAGTGCGATAATGTAATATGCGCTCTATAGGGCACACAGTTGAAGAAACCAACTGTGTGCAATAATTACGAAGATTGCAGTCGAGTTAGCTATATAGATCGTGTGCTATGAGATCGACAAGGGACACACATTCGAGAATGGTTAATAAAATCTATGTCCATTGCATATTAAGGTCAAAATAGTACTACCAATATACGAGTCTCATACGATGTCATTTCAACAATTGTACCACAAAAGCCCCATATATTTGTAGCGACCACGATCCCAATGGATTGAAGTCTCTGTGCTTAAGTGCCATCCCTGGATCGATATGCTGACACACACAATACTTGAGGAATTATAACTAAGTTTCAATCACACACTTATTACATCGATATCCTCATAAAGTGTAGTATTACAAAAATTTGGCTGAAGGCCAACTAATAAGATACTGCAGAAGCTTCGAAGATAAAAGAGTCCATCAACTCCACGGCAAACACTGAGTGCATGACAACGACCTATCACACCTTAATCCTCGTCCGAAAACTTTGCAACATGAGACGTTGCAGCCATGTAGGTCACCACATGGGATATGCTGGCAAAGTCACACTGTAGCAATAATGATGAACAAATATCTACCACTACATGCATATTTGGCTGGTGGAGGCTGTAAGGTTTATTTTTGCATAAAGCTAATTTTTCCCTACAACAAAGGAATACATTTTATTTACTTCTAAGTTGAATTAATCAATATTGAGAAGGTTCCTCCATCTCAATCCCAAAAATCACCATTTCATTAGTAACCCAACAATTTAATTAAAAGAGTGATGAGATCAACCAATAATTCAAATACCAGGATACTCAAGATGTCCATAACCGGGGACACGGCTAATCATGATTAGTTTGTACACTATGCAGAGGTTGCGCACTTTTCGCCACAAGGCTCGACCGCATCCATGATCGAAAGATCGAGACATAGCCTTTCAGAAGCATTAACTCTTTGCTCTGGGTAGACCGATACACCTACTTTGCCCTACATCAGCTAGTCTACCACTGAAAGAGGTCACACAATTTACTGAACTATGCCAGAGCCCATAATGGCTTGTGGCTGCACACGAAAGTTTCTAGGCATGAAAGATTATATGATCTCTTTGAGCCTGGGTGGCATTCAATAGGATGATCACACGGTTCCTCCGAGATCTCCTAGGATAAAACTGGATTCTCCAGGTGCCCTGCAACCAATCCACCCAGATGTGTACTAAAAATTTCCACCTTAAACTTTCCCTTAGTTGGTATTACTTTCGCAACTTTCATGAATCTGTAATACCAATCCACATCTACAAGCATGGCTAAGCAATAAGTAACAAAGCGTATAATCCCGGGGTGATCACATGTCATAGGTTCCTACCTCATGAACTACAAAGCATAACCAAGTTTCCAAGTCCTACTCATACAAATATTTGGGGTATAACTAATGCAATGAAAACTGGGTATTGAAAAGTATGATCAAAGTGTAACTTGCCTTGCTGATGATCGTTAAACCCTAGAGACTCGTAGTAGCAAGATTCACACTCCGGAAATTGTATCGCAAGCAAACAATAGCATACATAAGCAATCATGCACAATATTCAAAGAAAAGATCTCGAAAGACTTTAAAAACAAGCAAATAGCTTTTGCAACAGAAAACAATTTTCAACAGTACGAAAATTATGCGGATTAGATCTTAACAGAAAGTTTAGGTCAAGAGCTTCGATTGGCAAAAATAATCAACTTAAATGGAGTTACGAAACTCTAGATATGATCAAAAGAAGTTCAAAGTCAAATCTATTTGAATTCGAAATTTAAAACTTTCAAAAATAAATTTGAGTTGGTTTTCTGGATAGGTGAGATCATAACGAAGAGTTTGGCATTGGTTTCATCGAATTCGGACAAACGAGTAAAAAATAATGAGTGTTCGAAAACTAGGGAATAATTTGTAAAAGTTTTTATTCGTGAATAGGTCCCTGGCGGAAAATAACAGAAAAAGAAAAATCTATCGAGCGAATGTTAGCTAATTAGATTTAAACAATGGACGTTCGCTAAATAAATAAATAAAACGAAAACCAGTTTAAAAATGAAAAACCAAAACCCTAACAAAACAGATCGAACCGGCCGGTTTTTACCGGTTCGGTGGTTCGGGCAGTTAGTCGGGGTGGCGGATTTCGGCGAGTCCGGCGGGCGGCGGCGGGCGGCTACGGTGGCGTTGGGCGAGGCGGCGGCGCGGGTGGCTCGACGGGGCGGCAGCGCGACTCGGCGACGGCAGCTGCGAGGCGACGGCGCGGCTCGGCAGCGGCATTGTGGGTGGTAGGCGGTGGCGCGGGAATCGGCGGCGGCGGCGGCTTGGCTCGGTGAGGCGGGCGGCAGCGGCTTATGAAGGGAGAGGAGGTGGTGGCGACGGCGGTTCTTATAGGAGGAGGGGGGTCTGCCTTGGCGGAGGGGCAAGGCGGCGGGAGGCCTAGTCGGCCACGGCGGCGGTGGCGGACGTGCCATGGCCAGACTCCCGAGCGGAGGTCGGTGGCGCGCGGGGAAAGGCTGGCTGGGCTGGGCTTCGGCCCAGTTCGGTCGGCCCATTTTTTTAAATAACATTTTCCGAAAATATGAAAAATTAGAAAAACATAATAAATATATTTTTATAAATCACAGAAAAATTCACACATAACTAGGGCCTTATTATTGACCTTGTGAACATTTTGGGGCCTAAATGCCTAAAATAAAAGCAAAGTTTTTAATACTAATAAAATAAATACTTTTGCAAATAAAAATTCAATAAATATATTTTACCCAAAATTCAATTTCGAACATTTTTTATCTATTTTTGAAGAAGTCATATTATCTTCTCTCATTATTTTAAAAAATATTGAAAAATGAAAATTGGCAAAAATTTATTTGATCCAACCCCACTTTGGAAATAGATAAATTGAGGGTCCCGTTTGGGAAACTTCCAACTCTCTCACTTGGGTCCTTGAGTTGCTTAAAGTCTCTTGGATCAATTCCCAACAAACTTCAAAAATCAAAATGCTCAAATGATGAATGCATGAATGATCTATATGATAACATCCAAATTGAAAAATTGGGATGTTACAAACCTACCCCCCTTAAGATGAATCTCGCCCTCGAGATTCAAGTTGGCTAGCAAAAAGGTGTGGGTGATCCTGTCGAAGATCGTCCTCTCGTTCCCAGGTGGCTTCGTCCTCTGTATGGTCACTCCACTGAACGTTGCAAAACTTGATGACCTTGTTGCAGGTAACTCGGTCGGCAAACTCGAGGATCTTGACAGGCTTCTCCTCATAAGTTAGGTCACTCTCTAGCTGAATTGCTTCTAGGGGAACTGTATCGCGTAGAGGAATATCATCCATCTCCGCATGGCACTACTTCAACTGGGAACGTGAAATACATCGTGAACTCCGAACAAGGTTTCGGGTAGTTCCAACTGATACACAACTTCTCCTCTGTGTTCCAAAACTCAGTATGGTCCCACAAATTGGGGTGCCAATTTACCATTAACTCCAATACGCTTAACTCCTCGAAGTGGAGACACACGAAGGTATGCTCTATCACCGTGTAGTGACCACGATCCAAATGGACCGAAGTCTCTATGTTTCAGTGTCATCCCTGGATCGGTAATGCTGACACACACAGTACTTGAAGGATTTATAACCGAGTGGCAATCGCACACTTATTACATCGAATGTCTCCAAAGAGAACTTATTACAAAAGTCTATGGCATAAGGCCATCTAACAAAATAACAGTGGAAGGCTTGGAAGATAAGTGAGTCCATCAACTCCAACGGCATAGCTGAGTGCATGACAAACGACCTAGAACGTCTTATTCCTCATCTGAAAAGTCTGCAACGTAATATGTTGCAGCCCAAAAACGGGTCAGCACGTGGAATATGCTGGCAAGATAACACAACAGATGCAACTAACAGAATAAAGGCTACACTATATGCATATTTGGCTGGTGGAGGCTCTAAGGTCAAAGTTTTTGCGTAATGCCAATTTTTCCCTGCAACAAAGGAATAAATTTTATTTTAACTATCATGGTAGTTGAAACATCATTGAGAAGGTACCTCCAACTCAATCCCAAATTAAAGTTATCATTAACACAACAAATTAAATTATAGAGAGTGATGAGATCAACCAATAATTCAAGTACCAGATCCTCAAGTTGTCCGTAACCGGGGACACGACTAATCATGATCAGTTTGTATACTCTGCAAAGGTTTGTGCACTTTTCCCACAAGACTCGATCGCCTCCGTTTGGTTTCTTGCACTGCATGGTGTTTGAGAAACGGATGACCGAGACACAGTCTTTCCGAAGAGGTCCCCTTAACCAGATAGATAGGCCGGTACACCTACAATCCCTCTACATCTGCTAGCCCATCATGGAAAGGTTTCCCACAACTTACTCAACTATGCCAGAGCCCATAATGGCATTGTGGCTACACACGGAAGTTGCTAGCATGAATAGTTTTGTGATCCCTTTGAGCCTGGGTGGCATTCCATTGGAAAAATCACACGAAACCCCGAGATTTCCTAGGACAACACTGGATTCTCTAGGTGCCCTGCAACCAATCCACCCAGATGTGTATTCAAGTAGCCACCTTAAGTTGAATCCTTAATTAACAACTCACATCTGTCATGGATTTCACTCATACCCAAACCACGTCTACGAGCATAGCATAGCAACCTAAGCATAGCGTAGAAGTAACTCCTAAGGGTTTGAAAATAATGCAGGTAATAGGTTCTACCTCAAACTACTTCCCAGTCCCACAAGTTAAGAGATCCTACTCATGCAATGTGTGAGGGTTTGATCTAATGCATAAAAACTGGGTAATAAAACGGTATGATCAAAGTGCTACTTGCCTTGCTGACGATTCGCAAAACCTAGAGACTCGTAGTAGCACGCTTCACAGTCCGGGTATTCTATCGCAAGCAAACAATAGCATACATAAGCAAACAAGCAATGATGCACAAACAAAAGTCCAAAAGATAAGATCTAACCGGAAAGTTCAACTTAAGAACTCCGGTTTGCAAAAAGAATCAAATCGAAAGAAACAACGAAACTCAAACTGCGAAAGAAACGAGCTCCGGTTACTAATTGATCTAAAGTCAAATTTTACAGTAGCCAAAACATTGTTCAAGTTTGTTAAACGGAAAGAGGGCGTCGAGATGAAGTCTGGGATTTTGAATCACCTAATTCCGACTCTCGAGCGAAAAGAAAAACAAGAAACAACATCAGGGCAGAAATCGTGATCAGAATAATCACGGATAAATACCCCGAAAAAGAAAACTGACGAACAGGCTAACGAACAAACATTCGCTGTCCGCGGCTAACGGACGAACATCGTTCGTTAAAATGAACGTACGGACAACGTCCGCTAAATAGCCAAACCGAAAAAAACTGATCTAACCTAAAAAACGAATCTAGGGTTTCTCAAAAAAAAAACCCCGATCGGTTTCTAAAGAAAAGCCGACGGCGGCGGATCGGCGGCGGCTACCTCGGGAAACGGCGGCGGCGGGCTCTGGCGGTCAGCGGCAAGATCCGGCGGCTCCGGCGGTCGACGGCTGGGCGGGCGGCGGTGGCTGGCGCGGGCGGCGGCGATGCAGTGCGGCTGCGCGGCGGCGGCGACGCGGGCAGGCGGCGGTGCTGGGGCGGGGCTAGGGTTTCGGAAGCTCGGGCGAGGTGGGCTGGCGGGCCGGCGGGCGTGGGTTATAAAGACCCCCGGCTAGGAGAGTCCTAGCCGGTTACGGCCCTGAGGCGGTTTCCTATTTTCTTATTTATTATTTTTTTAAACGAGTCCTGACGTAGAAAGACTAAAAAAAGAAATACTAAACGGACTCCAAAAATCCCGAAATAAATTTTCACCGTCCTCTAATAATATTTAGGACAAAGTGCACATTTTTCCCGGACCTAAATGCAATTTTGAAAAACGCGGATTTTTCCTATGCAAATAAAATTGCAAACAAATCCAGAAAATTACCAAAAGTGATTTTAACATTTTTCCTCCAATATTTCTGTTATTTTGGAGAAGTCATATTATCCCCGCTCATATATTTTATTTAGAAATATTTTTAGGAGAGAAAAATAATTAAAACCAACACTGTCTTCGTACAGGTATTAGAGTGAACTCAAATACAAAACGGTAGAATTCCCAACTCTCTCCGTAGGTCCTTGAGTTGCTTAGAATTTCGAGGATCGCCACAAACAAAAATGCAAAGAAACATGCAATGCAATATGATCTATGTATAACATTCCAAATTGAAAATGTGGGATGTTACAAACCTACCCCCTTAGAATGAATGTCGCCCTCGAGATTTGACTTGGCTAGAGAATAGGTGTGGTTGGTCCTTGCGTAGATCATCATCTCGTTCCCAGGTGGCTTCTTCCTCGGTGTGGTGACTCTATTGAACTTTGCAAAACTTGATAACCTTACTGCGGGTGACTCTGCTCGAAAATTCGAGAATCTTAACAGGCTTCTCCTCGTAAGTCAGATCACTATCCAACTGAATTGCTTCCAGAGGTACTGTGTCTCTAAGCGGTATATCGGCCATCTCCGCATGGCACTTCTTAAGCTGCGAAACATGAAACACGTCATGCACTCCTGACAATCCTTCGGGCAATTCCAACTTATAGGCAACCTCTCCCATGCGTTCCAAAATACGGTAAGGTCCCACAAATCTCGGTGCTAGCTTTCCCTTAACTCCGAAACGTTTAACTCCTCGTAGAGGCGATACTCTCAAGTACGCTCTATCTCCGATCTCATAGGCTATCTCCTTGCGCTTCGAGTCTGCATAACTCTTCTGCCTGGACTGAGCTACCTTCAGTCTACCTCGAATCAACTTAACCTTCTCCTCAGACTCTTTGATCAAGTCTGGTCCAAACAACTGTCGGTCTCCAACTTCATCCCACATTAATGGTGTTCGGCATCTCCTTCCATACAATGCCTCGAACGGTGCCATCTTCAAACTAGCCTGGTAACTGTTGCTGTACGAGAATTCAGCGTAGGGCAAATTATCATCCCAACTAGATCCATAATCTAATGCACATGCTCTCAACATATCCTCCAGGATCTGGTTAACTCTCTCGGTCTGTCCATCTGTCTGTGGGTGAAACGCTGTACTAAATTCCAGTCTTGTTCCCAAAGTTTGGTGTAGCTAATGCCAAAACTTTGAGGTGAACTGTGTTCATCTATCTGATACAATGGTCCTTGGAACTCCGTGCAGACATACGATCCTGATCATGTATATCTTGGCCAACTTCGCACTGGTGTATGTGGTCTTCACGGGGATAAAATGGGCTACCTTCGTCAATCGATCCACCACTACCCAGATTGAGTCATATCCTGATTTGGTTCTGGGCAATCCGGTGATAAAATCCATGCCAAGCTTCTCCCACTTCCATTCGGGTATCGGCATAGGCTGTAGTAATCCTGCTGGCTTCTGATGTTCTACTTTTACTCTCTGGCATACATCACATACGGCTACATACTCGGCAATATCCTTCTTCATTCCCGTCCACCAGAAACGTTCCTTCAAATCCAAATACATCTTGGTGTTTCTGGGGTGTATCGAGTATGGCGAATCATGTGCTTCCTGCAGTATCAACTTCCTGATCTCCGGGTCGTTGGGCACATAGATTCGATCCTCAAACCATAAGGTGTCGGGCTTATCCTCACGAAATCCTTTGGCTTTTCCTTCACTCATCCTTTTCTTTATCTCGACAATTTCCTTGTCATCCTTCTGGGCTTCGCGTATCTTTCCCAGCAATGTTGTTTGAACCTCCAAATTTGCGACGAAACCTCTAGGGACTATCTCTAAACGAAGCTCCTTGAGATCTTCTGATATCTCCTGGGGCATTCCCACTTTTACTAAGGTATTTGCATAGCTCTTCCGGCTCAGAGCATCTGCAACGACATTGGCCTTTCCTGGGTGATAGTACAACTTCATATCATAATCCTTTATAAGCTCCAACCATCTCCTCTGTCTTAGGTTCAGCTCCTTCTGGGTGAAGATGTACTTCAAACTCTTGTGATCCGTGTACACATCACAACGATTTCCAATAAGGAAATGTCTCCAGGTTTTCAGTGCGTGCACGACAGCTGCTAACTCCAGATCGTGCGTCGCGTAATTCAACTCGTGCGGTCGCAGTTGACGGGATGCATAGGAAACAACTCTTCCATCATGCATAAGTACTCCTCCAAGTTCTAAGCGTGAGGCATCACAGTACACTTCGAAATCCTTGCGTATATGTGGCAATAACAGCACTGGGGCTGTCGTCAACCGTTTCTTCAACTCCTGGAAAGTCTGTTCACACTCTTCAGTCCAATCGAACTTTGCCTCCTTCTTCAACAATGTCGTCATTGGCTTTGCAATCTTGGAGAAATTTTCTATGAATCTCCGGTAGTATCCCGCGAGTCCGAGAAAACTGCGGATCTCTCCAACTGAAGTGGGTTCCAACCACTCCGTGAATGCCTGCACTTTGACGGGATCCACTGCTATACCTTCTCCCGATATAACATGCCCTAGGAATCCAACTTCCTTCAACCAAAACTCGCATTTGCTAAACTTGGCATACAACTGATGTTCTCTGAGCTTCTCCAATACCAAACGCAAATGCTCTGCATGTTCCTCTTCATCCTTCGAGTACACCAAAATATCGTCAATGAATACCACGACGAACTTATCCAAGAACTCCATGAACACCTTGTTCATCATACTCATGAAATAGGCGGGCGCGTTAGTCAATCCAAATGACATAACCGTATACTCATATAGCCCGTACCTTGTGGTGAAGGCTATCTTAGATATATCCTTCTCTCGGATCTTCAATTGGTGGTATCCAGATCGTAGATCTATCTTGGAGAATACTTTCGCTCCCTCGAGTTGGTCGAACAAATCATTGATCATTGGCAGCGGGTACTTATTCTTAACAGTCAGTTCATTCAATGCCTGATAATCAACGACCATTCTTAAAGATACATCCTTCTTCTCGACCAAAAGCACTGGGGCTCCCCAAGGTGATGAACTTTGGCAAATAAATCCTTTCTCCAATAACTCCTTGATCCGCTTCTTGATCTCCTCCAGATCATTCGCTGGCATCCGATACGGTCTCTTAGATATTGGTCCGGTGCCAGGAAACAACTCAATCAAGAACTCAATATCTCTATCCGGTGGCATGCCAGGTAGCTCCTCTGGAAACACATCCGGATAATCCTTTACTACAGGCACTTCCTCCTGAACAACTCCCGTGAGAGAATGTACTTGTGTCCTAATAGGCGAATGCCTAGATACATACTTAATCATTTTTTCCTCCGGGGTGGTAAGCAAAATAGACTTGCTGGCACAATCGATGTTACCTCCATACTTCGATAGCCAATCCATACCTAATATCACATCCAATCCTTGTGACTCCAGAACAATTAGGTCGTAGGGGAAAATATGGCGTCCTATGATCAATGGCGTGTGAAAACATCCTTGGTGTGCCATATACTCTGCTCCTGGTGAACTTACTAATATGGGGGTCTTAAGGACTCGGGTGGACATCCTATGTCTATTCACGAATCCCCTAGAAATGTATGAATGCGATGCACCAATATCGAAAAGAACTATTGCGGTAAATGTCTTAACCAAAAACTTACCGACAACAACATCTGGTTGCTCTTCTATCTCCTCCACAGTCACGTGGTTCACTTGTCCTTTGTTGAATGGGTTGGGCTTCTTCCCGGCGCTTCCATTGCCGTTCGCATTCTTAGCTTCAGGGCAGTCCATGGCATAGTGTCCATTCTTCCCGCACTTGAAACAAGTGATATGGCTGAAATCCTTCTTAGCGGGTGGGGACGACGTAGAGCGACTCTGGTTATTACTTGCTCCATTCCCATTTCCATTTCCATTCTTAGGGCCATTGTGGTTGTGGGAATTTCCATGGTTATCGGTATATCCTCCCGAATTCGGAGTGAATCGGGGCTTATGTTGGGCTCCAGAATTATTCCTTCCTTGTCCATACTTCCTCTTGCGGCTTCCAATCTGCTGCTGCTTCCCTTCAATCATAAGAGCTTTATCTACTAACTCCTGATAGTTGTTGAAAGTTGCCACCATCAACTGTACGCTCATCTCATCATTTAGCCCTTCCAAAAATCTCTCCTGCTTAGCGGCATCTGTGGCCACATCATCTGGAGCATAACGAGATAGGGTACTAAACTCATCCACGTACTGAGCCATAGTACGATTTCCTTGGCGCAAGTTGCGAAACTCCCGCTTATTCATGCTCATAGCTCCGGTTGAGACAAGGGAAGTACGGAAAGCTTGCTGAAACTGATCCCAAGTGACATTGGCTATGGGAAAGGTGGTTGTGTAATTCTCCCACCATGCTGCGGCTGGTCCAGACAACTGGTGTGCGGCAAATCGCACCTTCTCAGCATCCGAGCAATTGGCGGTGGTCAAATCCCTTCCAATCTTGCGCAACCAGTCATCCTCCACTATTGGTTCGATGCTGCTAGCAAACACTGGTGGTTGCAACCTTAAGAAACATGTCAGGTTGTCCACAGGTGGTGGTGGTGGAGGGTTGTTGTTGTTGTTCTGGTTGTTCTGTGTGTTCTGGACAAGTAGTTGCCTCAAGGTGTTCTGCTGCTGGATCAACTGAGTGAGCTCAGGGGGAAACTCAAATCCGGGCTCACGTCTTGGAGGCATCTGATGAGTGTAGAGGGAATAGATTAGAATAGAATTGAGGTCTAAGGGAAAATCACTACCCATATGCACATGAGACAAACACAATCATATCACACCAATCAATTTCAAACAAGGTCTTACAAAATCTAACTAACGTTACAAAAGTGCTCTAAATACTACTATGTGGGGTAAACTACTAGTCAAAGGGTGGTCATCTAAAAATATTGATCGGCGGAAGATTCCATGATGTCTGCTCCAGCTTCATCTTCATAGTCTTCGTCTTCACTGTCATCGGGGTCTGAATCCGTGTCGTCGATGATAATGTAATCTTCAGGACAAATCTCCTTGGGTTCTTCTTCCTCTTCTTCACCTCCGGGTGCTGGATCTCCCATGAATACTCCTAGCTTCCTTGTCAAATCATCATTCTTCTCCACTAGTATCAACATCTCCTCCTCGTATCCGTCACGAGTAGACTTAAGTTCTTCTTCTAGCTCCAAATTCCTGTTTAGTGCCATCTTTAATTCTATCATCCCAGCGCACATTTGGTGCTCCTGTCATCGAATGTGCTGGTTCAACTCCTGGATGAACGCTGCAATGGACCTATCCTTCCGGGTGCTGATCATGTCCCAACGCTCATCTCGGCGTCCACAAATCTGGTAGATGGTGTCCTTCAGCTCCTGCTTGTAGACTTCTCCGAGCCTTCCCATTGTGATGTGGGCTGCCATACTCTTGCCTAGGCTCCAGGTTGGTGCATCAAAAGAAAACTCTATTGGCTCAGTGGATGGTGCGAAGGTTCTCCCGGGTATTTGACCTTGAATGCTCCATCGCTCCTCTTCAGGTAAGGTGGCGGTGTAGGCCCCCGTAAAGCTTGTTATTCCTATGTTCAGGTACCTAGTGACTTCCTTCAAGTGTCGTCCAAAAGGTGTGTCTTCATCCGGTTGAGTAAACTTGTTCCTTGGGTCCACCATCCTAAAGAATTAGAAAATGGAGAGAAGTCAGAAATGAGTAGAGAAGAGTGATCTAGGGTCGGTCTTAGTGGTCGTGTCCTACATTCAGCATGTGCTCTGATACCATCTTGTAGCGACCACGATCCAAATGGACCGAAGTCTCTGTGTTTTAGTGTCATCCCTGGATCGGTAATGCTGACACACACAGTACTTGAAGGATTTATAACAGAGTGGCAATCATACACTTATTACATCGAATGTCTCCAAAGAGAACTTATTACAAAAGTCTATGGCATAAGGCCATCTAACAAAATAACAGCGGAAGGCTTGGAAGATAAGTGAGTCCATCAACTCCAACGGCATAGGTGAGTGCATGACAAACGACCTAGAATGTCTTATTCCTCATCTGAAAAGTCTGCAACGTAATATGTTGCAGCCCGAAAACGGGTCAGCACATGGAATATGCTGGCAAGATAACACAACAGATGCAAGTAATAGAATAAAGGCTACACTATATGCATATTTGGCTGGTGGAGGCTCTAAGGTTAAGTTTTTGCGTAAAGCCAATTTTTCCCTACAACAAAGGAATAAATTTTATTTTAACTATCATGGTAGTTGAAACATCATTGAGAAGGTACCTCCAACTCAATCCCAAATTAAAGTTATCATTAACCCAACAAATTAAATTATAGAGAGTGATGAGATCAACCAATAATTCAAGTACCAGATACACAAGTTATCCGTAACCAGGGACACGGCTAATCATGATCAGTTTGTACACTCTGCAGAGGTTTCTGCACTTTTCCCACAAGACTCGATCGCCTCTGTTTGGTTTCTCGCACTGCATGGTGTTTGAGAAACGGATGACCAAGACACAGTCTTTCCGAAGAGGTCCCCTTAACCAGATAGATAGGCCGGTACACCTACAATCCCTCTACATTTGCTAGCCCATCATGGAAAGGTTTCCCACAACTTACTCAACTATGCCAGAGCCCATAATGGCATGGTGGCTGCACACGGAAGTTGCTAGCATGAATAGTTTTATGATCCCTTTGAGCCTGGGTGGCATTCCATAGGAAAAATCACACGGAACCCCGGGATTTCCTAGGACAACACAGGATTCTCCAGGTGCCCTACAACCAATCCACCCAGATGTGTATTCAAGTAGCCATCTTAAGTTGAATCCTTAATTAACAACTCACATCTATCATGGATTTCACTCAAACCCAAACCACGTCTACGAGCATAGCATAGCAACCTAAGCATAGCGTAGTAGTAACTCCCAAGGGTTTGAAAATAATGCAGGTAATAGGTTCTTCCTGAAACTACTTCCCAGTCCCACAAGTTAAGAGATCCTACTCATGCAATGTGTGAGGGTTTGATCTAATGCATAAAAACTGGGTAATAAAAGGGTATGATCAAAGTGCTACTTGCCTTGCTGACGATTCATAAAACCTAGAGACTCGTAGTAACGCGCTTCACAGTCCGGGTATTCTATCGCAAGCAAACAATAGCAAACATAAGCAAACAAGCAATGATGCACAAACAAAACTCCAAAAGATAAGATCTAACCAGAAAGTTCAACTTAAGAACTCCGGTTTGCAAAAAGAATCAAATCGAAAGAAACAATGAAACTCAAACTGCGAAAGAAACGAGCTCCGGTTACTAATTGATCCAAAGTCAAATTTTACAGTAGCCAAAACCTTGTTGAAGTTGGTTAAACGGAAAGAGGGCGTCGAGACGAAGATATGGGATTTTGAATCACATGATTCCGACTCTCGAGCGAAAAGAAAAAAGAAAAACAAGATCAAGGCAGAAATCGCGATCAGAATAATCGCGGATAAATACCCCGAAAAAGAAAACTGACGAACAGGCTAACAAACAAACGTTCGCTGTCTGTGGCTAACGAACGAACAGCGTTCGTTAAAACGAACGTACGGACGAGCGTCCGCTAAATGGCTAAACCGGAAAAAAGTTGATCTAACCTAAAAAACGAATCTAGGGTTTCTCGAAAAAAACCGATCGGTTTCTAAAGAAAAACCGACGGTGGCGGATCGGCGACGGCTACCTCGGGAAACGGCGGCGGCGTGCTCCGGCGGTCGGCGGCGAGGTCCGGCAGCTCCGGCGGCGGCTCCGGCGGTCGGCGGCGGCGGCGCGGGCAGGCGGCGACGCTGAGGCGGGGCTAGGGTTTCGGCGGCTCAGGCGAGGTGGGCTGGCGGGCCGGCGGGCGCGGGTTATAAAGACCCCCGGCTAGGAGAGTCCTAGCCGGTTATGGCCTATAGGCGCTTTCCTATTTTTTTTAAACCGAGTCCTGGCGTAGAAAGACTAACAAAAGAAATACTAAACGGACTCCAAAAATGCCGAAACAAATTTTCACCGTCCTCTAATAATATTTAGGACAAAGTGAACATTTTTCCCGGACGTAAATGTAATTTTCAAAAATGCGGATTTTTCCTATGGAAATAAAATTGCAAACAAATCCAGGAAATTACCAAAATTGATTTTAACATTTTTCCTCCAATATTTCTGTTATTTTGGAGAAGTCATATTATCCCCGCTCATATATTTTATTTAGAAATATTTTTAGGAGAGAAAAATAATTAAAACCAACACTGTCCTCGTATCGGTATTCGAGTGAACTAAAATACAAAACGGTAGAATTCCCAACTCTCTCCGTAGGTCCTTGAGTTGCTTAGAATTTCGAGGATCGCCACAAACAAAAATGCAAAGAAACATGCAATGCAATATGATCTATGTATAACATTCCAAATTGAAAATTTAGGATGTTACACTCCGACTTCGTAGGTTACCTCTTTATGTTTAGTATCGGCATAACTCTTTTGTCTAGACTGGGCTATCTTGAGTCTGTCACGGATCAACTTGACCTTCTCCTCTGAATCTCTAATTAAATCGGGTCCAAATGATTTGCGGTCTCCAACTTCATCCCACATCAATGGTGTCCTGCACCTCTTTCGGTACAAAGCCTCTAAAGGGGCCATCTGCAAACTGGGTTAATAACTGTTGTTGTAAGAGAACTCTGAGTAAGGCAAATAATCTAGCGCACAAGCTCTCAACATGTCCTCCAGAATCTAATTGACTCGCTCTGTCTGTCCATCTACCTGTGGATGAAATGCTGTACTAAACTCAAGCCTAGTACCCAAAGTCTCGTGCAACTGCTTCCAAAACTTCGAGGTAAACTGTGTTCCTCTATCTGATATGATGGTTCTCGGATCTCCATGCAGACATACGATCCTGGTCATGTATATCTTGGCCAACTTAACACTCGTGTAAGTGGTCTTGACGGGGATGAAATGGGCTACTTTCGTCAAGCGATCAACTATAACCCAGATAGAATCGTACCCTGATCGTGTCCTGCGTAATCCTATGATAAAATCCATTCTTAGCTTGTCCCACTTCCAATCTGGTATTGGTAACGGCTGTAGCACCCTACTGGTTTCTTATGTTCTGCCTTAACTCTCTGACAGGCATCACATACCGCTACGTACTCGGCAATGTACTTCTTCATACCGGTCCACCCGAAATTCTGCTTCAAATCCAAATACATCTTGGTGTTGCCTAGGTGTATCGAATAAGGTGAATCATGAGCTTCCTGGAGAATCAACTTCCCGATTTCCGTTTCATTGGGCACGTATATACGCTCTTCGAACCACAGCGTTCTGTATTCATCCTCACAGAATCCTTCTACCTTTCATTGGCTCATTCTGCCCTTTATTTCTTCAATACCTTTATCCGTCTTCTGGGCTTCTCGAATCTTTCCCAACAAAGTGGACTGAATCTCCATGGTGGCAACATAACCTCTTGGAACTATCTCCATCTGTAGGTCTTGGAGATCCTCTGCTAACTCAAGGGGTAAACCTCCGGTTATGATGGTATTAACATAACTCTTACGACTCAAAGCATCTGCCACGACATTGGCTTTCCATGGGTGATAATGCAATCTCATGTCGTAATCCTATATGAGCTCCAGCCATCTCCTTTGCCTGAGATTTAACTCCTTCTGCGTGAAGATGTACTTCAAACTCTTATGATCTGTGTAAACATCACAACGATTTTCAATAAGAAAGTTTCTCCAGGTCTTGAGTGCGTGCACTACGGCTGCTAACTCCAAATCATGCGTGGCATAATTCAACTCATCGAGTCGAAGCTGACGTGAGGCATATGAAACAACTCTTCCTTCTTGCATGAGAACGCCTCCAAGTCCTTGATGAGAAGCGTCGCAATACACCTGAAAATCTTTGCATATATTCAGAAGAATCAGCACTGGGGCTGTAACCAAATGTTTCTTCAACTCCTGAAAACTGGCCTCACATTCCTCGGTCCAATTGTACTTAGTTTCCTTCTTCAACAACTCTGTCATTGGCTTCACAATCTTGGAGAAATTCTCAATGAACCTCCAATAATATCCTACGAGTCCAAGAAAACTTTGAATCTCTCCAACTAAGGTGGGTGCTTTCCACTCGATGATGGCCTCTACCTTGGAGGGGTCTACTGCTATACCATCTCCTGATATAACATGTCCAAGGAATCCAACTTCCTTCAACCAAAACTCACATTTTCTTAACTTGGCATATAACTGATGTTCCCTGAGCTTCTCGAGAACCAAACACAAATGTTCTTTGTGTTTATCTTCATTCCTTGAGTAAATCAATATGTCATCAATGAATACCACCACAAACTTATCCAAGAACTCGATGAACACCTTGTTCATCATACTCATAAAGTAGGCAGGGGCGTTAGTCAAACCAAATGACATGACCGTATACTCATAAAGCCCGTACCTTGTGGTAAAAGCTGTCTTAGGTATGTCTTGCTCTCAGATCATCAACTGATGATATCCAGACCGTAAATCAATCTTAGAAAAGACTTTGGCTCCTTGCAACTGGTCAAACAAATCATTGATCATCGACAGAGGGTACTTGTTCTTGATCGTCACCTCATTCAGTGCACGATAATCCACAACCATCCTTAATGAACCATCCTTCTTCTTAGCTATGAGCACTGGGGCTCCCCAAGGTGAAGAACTCGGTCGAATATTACCTTTCTCCATTAACTCCTTGATCTGCTTCTTAATCTCTTCCAAATCATTTACGAGCATCCGGTACGGTCTCTTGGATATTGGTCCGGTGCGAGGTAACAACTCAATCAAGAACTCGATTTGTCGATCTGGTGGCATGCCTAGTAATTCCTCTGGGAACACATCGGGATAATCCTTAACAATTGGTACTTCCTCCTGAATAACTCCCGAGAGGGCATTCACTTGTGTCTTCCTGGGTGTGTGCCTCGACACGTACTTGATCCTTTTTCCTTCCGGGGTGGTGAGGAGAATAGATTTACTGGCGCAATCAATGTTTCCCTCAAACTTGGATAGACAATCCATACCAATGATTACGTCCAAACCCTGGGATTCCAAGATAATGAGGTCGGTGGGGAAAACATGTCTCCCAATAATCAATGGCAATTGATAACATCCTCGACTAGCCATGTACTCTGCTCCAGGGGAACTCACTAACATAGGCGACTTAAGGGCTACAGTTGGTAGATTATACTTTTCCACCAAACCCCCTGGATATGTATGAATACGATGCACCAATGTCAAAAAGAACAAGGGATGTAAATGCATTAACAAAAAACTTACCAACCACGGTGTCGGGCTGCTCGTCAATTTCCTCCACATTGACGTGATTCACCTGTCCTCTGGTGAAGGGATTGGGCTTCTTTCCTGAGCTTCCAATACCATTTCCATTCTTTGCATCTGGAAACTTGGCGGCGTAGTGTCCGATCTTTCCGCACTTGAAACAAGTAATGTGACTCAGATCTTTCTTGGCGGGGGTTGATGGGGTGGAGCAGCTCTGACTGTTGTTTTCTCCATTCCCATTGCCATTCCTGGGGCCACTATGGTTGTGTGAATTTCCTCCAATGTGAGAATGGCCTCCATGGTTACGTACTCCATGGGTGGGATGAGCATCTCCTCCTGAGTATGGGGAATAGCAAGGCTTCTGCTGAGCTCGAGAGTTATACTTCCCCTGTCCATACTTCCGCTTGCGGCTCTCTATCTGTTGCTTCTTTCCTTCAATCATGACGACCCTGTCTACCAGCTCCCGGTAGTTGTTGAAGGTTGCTACCATCAGCTGCACACTCATCTCATCATTGAGCCCCTCAAGAAACTTCTCCTGCTTCGCGGCATCTGAGGCCACATCATCTGGAGAATAGCGAGCTAACTGCCTGAAGTCATCCACATACTGCCCCATAGTACGGTTTCCTTGGCGCAAGTTGCGAAACTCACGCTTCTTCAGGCTCATGGCTTCAACTGAAACATGTGCATTGCGGAAGGCTTGCTGAAACCGATCCCAAGTAACTATAGCAAGAAGATAAGTAGTTCTCCCACCAAGCGTCTGCTGGTCCGTCAAGCTGATGTGCGGCAAAGCACACTCTCTCTACATCAGGGCATCCAATAGTTGCTAGCTCTCTTCCCATCTTGCGGAGCCAGTCATCTGCAACAATCGGCTCGGTGCTACTAGAAAACACCGGCGGATTCAACCTTGGGAAATGGGTCAGGTTGTCAGCTGGGGGAGGGTTGTTGTTGTTATTGTTGTTGTTGTTGTTGCCTTGATTCTGGACAAGTAGTTACATAAAAGTGTTCTGCTGCTGGATCAACTAAGTGAGATCTGGTGGGAACACAAATCCGGGCTCATGTCTCGGAGGCATCCGATGGGTTAGAGGGATGAGAAAGTGGTCTAATGAGAGATTCCACTACCCATATGCACATGAGACAAACATACTCATATCACATCACTCAATTTCAAACAAGATTCACACAAATGATCCTAAGCTGCTATTACAAAAACTCGCGAACGATTCTAACTACTTGGGAGAATACTAATGGCAATAAGGTGATCATCTAATAGCTTTGATCGGCAAAGGACTCCATAATATCTGCTCCAACTTCGTCTTCATAATCATCATTGTCTTCATCATTGTCGGTGTCGTCTAGTATGATGTAGTCTTGTGAACGAATGCCCATCTCTGGTTCTGGCTTCACCACGGATGCTCCTATCTTCTTCTTCAGTTCTTCATTCTGCTCCAGTAACACAACAATTTCCTCTTCATATCCATCGCGTGTTGTCTTGATTTCTTCCTCTAGCTCGATATTCCGTGTCATCACCGTCTTGGTCTTCAGCATGAGAGTGCACATATGATTTTATAGCGATGAATGTGCTGGTCCATCTCCTGTATGAATGCTACAACGGATTTATCGTTCCTGGTGCGAATCATCTCCCATTGCTCATCTCGGCGTCGACAAATTTGGTAAGTGGTGTCTTTAAGATCCTTGTTGTAGACTTCACAAATACGTCAAAAGGTGATGTGCGCTGTCATACTCTTACCTAAGCTCCAAGTTGGTGCATGAAGGACAAGCTCGAGGGGTTCCGTGACTAGTGCAACACACACTTGTATCTTCCAGCCCTCCTCTTCTGGTGAAGTTGTAGTGAAGGTTCCAGTGAAAATTGGTATTCTATTGTGCAGGTACCTTGTGACTTCCTTCAAGTGTCTTCCGAAAGGGGTGTCATCATCAGGCTGAGTAAACTTGTTCATGGGGTCCTACATCTATAGAGTAGAAATAGAGAAGGATTAGAAATGAGTAGAGAAGAGCATCCTGTGGCTTTTCCTAGTGGTCGTGTCCTACAGTCAGCATGTGCTCTGATACCATCTTGTAGTGACCACGGTCCCAATGGATCGAAGTCTCTATGCTTAAGTGTCATCCCTGGATCGGTATGCTGACACACACATTACTTGAGGAATTATAACAGAGTTTCAATCACACACTTATTACATCAATATCCTCATAAAGAGTAGTATTACAAAAATATAGCTGAAGGCAAACTAATAAGATACTGCAAAAGATTCGAAGATAAAAGAGTCCATCAACTCCATGGCAAACACTGAGTGCATGACAACAACCTATCACACCTTAATCCTCGTCCGAAAACTCTGCATCATGAGACGTTGCAGCCGCGTAGGTCAGCACATGGAATATGCTGGCAAAGTCATACTGTAGCAATAATGATGAACAAATATCTACCACTACATGCATATTTGGCTGGTGGAGGCTATAAGGTTTATTTTTGCATAAAGCTATTTTTTCCCTACAACAAAGGAATAAGTTATATTTACTTCTAAGTTGAATTAATCAAAATTGAAAAGGTTCCTCCATCTCAATCCCAAAAATCACCATTTCATTAGTAACCCAACAATTTAATTAAAAGAGTGATGAGATCAACCAATAATTCAAATAGCAGGATACTCAAGATGTCCATAACCGGGGACATGTCTAATCATGATTAGTTTGTACACTCTGTAGAGGTTGCGCACTTTTCCCCACAAGACTCGATCGCATCCATGATCGGAAGATCGAGACATAGCCTTTCAGAAGCACTAACTCTTTACTCTGGGTAGACCAGTACATCTACTTTCCCCTACATATGCTAGTCTACCACTGAAAGAGGTCACACAGCTTACTCAACTATGCTAGAGCCCATAATAGTTTGTGGCTGCACATGGAAGTTTCTAGGCATGAAAGATTATATGATCCCTTTGAGCCTGGGTGGCATTCCATAGGATGACCACACGGTTCCTCCGGGATCTTCTAGGATAACACTGGATTCTCTAGGTGCCCTGCAACCAATCCACCCAGATGTGTATTAAAAGTTTCCACCTTAATCTTTCGTTTATGACATCCCAATTTTTCAATTTGGATGTGAAGGAAATATGCTCTAGAGGCAATAATAAAGTTATTATTTATTTCCTTATATCATGATAAATGTTTATTATTCATGCTAGAATTGTATTAACTGGAAACTTAGTACATGTGTGCATACATAGACAAAACAGAATGTCCCTACTATGCCTCTACTAGACTAGCTCATTGATCAAAGATGGTTATGTTTCCTAACCATAGACATGAGTTGTCATTTGATCAACGGGATCACATCATTAGGAGAATGATGTGATGGACTAGACCCATCCGTTAGCTTAGCACTATGATCGTTTAGTTTTACAGCTATTGCTTTCTTCATGACTTATACATGTTCCTATGACTATGAGATTATGCAACTTCCGAATACCGGAGGAACACCTTGTGTGCTATCAAATGTCATAACATAACTGGGTGATTATAAAGATGCTCTACAGGTGTCTCCGAAGGTGTTCGTGGTGTTGGCATAGATCAAGAATAGGATTTGTCACTTCGAGTGTCGGAGAGGTATCTCTGGGCCCTCTCGGTAATACACATCATACTAAGCCTTGCAACCATATGACTAATGAGTTAGTCACGAGATGATGTATTACGGAACGAGTAAAGAGACTTGCCGATAATGAGATTAACTAGGTATGGTGATACCGACGATCGAATCTCGGGCAAGTAACATACTAATGACAAAAGGAACAACGTATGTTGTTATGCGGTTTGACCGATAAAGATCTTCGTAGAATATGTAGGACCCAATATGAGCATCCAGGTTCCGCTATTGGTTATTGATCGGAGATGAGTCTCGGTCATGTCTACATAGTTCTCGAACCCGTAGGGTCCGTACGCTTAACATTTGATGACGATCGGTATTATGAGTTTATGTTTTTTGATGTACCGAAGGTAGTTCAGAGTCCCAGATGAGATCGGGGACATGACGAGGAGTCTCGAAATGGTCGATACGTAAAGATCGATATATTGGATGACTATATTCGGACATCAGAAAGGTTCCGAGTGATACGGGTATTTTTCGGAGTACCGGAGAGTTACGGGAATTCGCCGGGGAGTATATGGGCCTTATTGGGCTTTAAGGGAAAGAGAGAGAGCAGGCTGCGCCCCCCATGGCTTAGTCCGAATTGGACTAGGGGGAGGGGTTGCGCCCCATCCTTCCTTCTCTTCTCTTTCCCTTTCCTTCTCTCCTACTCCGACTACTTGGAAGGGCTCCTAGTTCTACTAGGAAAGGGGGAATCCTACTCCCGGTGGGAGTAGGACTCCCCTAAGGCGCGCCATAGAGAGGGCCGGCCCTCCCCCTGCTCCACTCCTTTATATAGGGGGTAGAGGCACCCGATAGACACACAAGTTGATCAGTTGATCTCTCCCAACCGTGTGCGGTGCCCCTCTCCACAGAAACACACCTTGGTCATATCGTTGCAGTGCTTAGGCGAAGCCCTGCGCCGGTAGCTTCATCATCTCCGTCACCACGCCGTCGCGCTGACGAAACTCTCCCATGAAGCTCTACTGGATCAAGAGCTCATGGGACGTCATCAAGCTGAACGTGTGCTGAACGCGGAGGCTCCGTATGTTCGGTGCTTGATCGGTTGGATCGCGAAGACGTTCGACTACATCAACCGCGTCAATAGACGCTTCCGCTTACGGTCTACGAGGGTACGTGGACGACACTCTCCCCTCTCGTTGCTATACATCACCATGATCTTGCGTGTGCGTATGGAAAATTTTGAAATACTACGTTCCCCAACATTGGCATCATGAGCCAGGTCTATGCGTAGATGATATGCACAAATAGAACACAAGTGAGTTGTGGACGATACTAGTCATACTGCTTACCAGCATGTCGTACTTTGATTCAGCGGTATTGTTGGATGAAGTGGCCCGGACCGACATTACGCGTACGCTTACGTGAGATTGGTTCTACCGACGTGCTTCGCACACAGGTGGCTGGCGGGTGTCAGTTTCTCCAACATTAGTTGAATCAAGTGTGGCTAAGCCCAGTCCTCGTGAAGGTTAAAACAACACATACTTGACGAAATATCGTTGTGGTTTTGTATGCGTAGGTAAGAACAGTTCTTGCTAAGCCCGTAGCAGCCACGTAAAACTTGCAACAACAAAGTAGAGGACGTCTAACTTGTTTTTGCAGGGCATGCTGTGATGTGATATGGTCAAGACATGATAAGTGATACGTTATTGTATGAGATGATCATGTTTTGTAAAGTTATCGGCAACTGGCAGGAGCCATATGGTTGTCGCTTTATTGTATAAAATACAATCGCCATGTAATTGCTTTACTTTATCACTAAGCGGTAGCGATAGTCGTAGAAGCAATAGTTGGCGAGATGACAACGATGCTACGATGGAGATCTAGGTGTCGCGCCGGTGACGATGGTGATCATGACGGTGTCTTGGAGATGGAGATCAAAGGCACAAGATGATGATGGCCATATCATATCACTTATATTGATTGCATGTGATGTTTATCTTTTATGCATCTTATTTTGCTTAGATTGACGGTAGCATTATAAGATAATCTCTCACTAAATTTCAAGGTATACGTGTCCTCCTTGAGTATGCACCGTTGCGAAAGTTCGTCGTGCCGAGACACCACGTGATGATCGGGTGTGATAAGATCTACGTTCACATACAACGGGTGTAAGCCAGTTTTGCACACGCAGAATACTCGGGTTAAACTTGACGAGCCTAGCATATGCAGATATGGCCTCGGAACACTAGAGACCGAAAGGTCGAGCGTGAATCATATAGTAGATATGATCAACATAAGATGTTCATCATTGAAAACAACTCCATCTCATGTGATGATCGGACATGGATTAGTTGATATGGATCACGTGATCACTTAGATGATTAGGGAGATGTCTATCTAAGTGGGAGTTCTTTAGTAATTTGATTAATTGAACTTTAATTTATCATGAACTTAGTCCTGATAGTATTTGCAAATTATGTTGTAGATCAATAGCTCGCGTTATAGCTCCCCTATGTTTTTTGATATGTTCCTAGAGAAAACTAAGTTGAAAGATGTTAGTAGCAATGATGCAGACTTGTTCCGTGATCTGAGGATTTTCCTCATTGCTGCACAGAATAATTATGTCCTTGATGCACCGCTAGGTGACAGACCTATTGCAAGAGCAGATGCAGACGTTATGAACATTTTGACAAAAGCTCGGTATGATGACTACTTGATAGTTTAGTGCACCATGCTTTACGGCTTAGAACCGGGACTTCAAAAACGTTTTGAACACCATGGAGCATATGAGATGTTCCAGAAGTTGAAATTAGTATTTCATACTCATGCCCGTGTCGAGAGGTATAAGACCTCTGACAGTACATTCCGTACAAGATGGAGGAGAATAGCTCAACTAGTGAGCATGTGCTCAGATTGTCTGGGTACTACAATTGCTTGAATCAAGTGGGAGTTAATCTTCCAGATAAGAAAGTAATTCACAAAGTTCTCTAGTCACTATCACCAAGTTAGTAGAACTTCGTGATGAACTATAATATGCAAGGGATGACGAACGTAATTCCCGAGCTCTTTGCGATGCTGAAATCGGCGAAGGTAGAAATCAAGAAAGAGCATCAAGTGTTGATGGTTAACGAGACCACTTGTTTCAAGTAAAGGGCAAAGGGATAGAAGGGGAACTTCAAGAAGAATGACAAGCAAGTTGTCACTCCCGTGAAGAAACCCAAAGCTAAACTCAAGCCTGAAACTAAGTGCTTCTACTACAAAGGAAATGGTTACTGGAAGTGGAACTGCCCTAGATACTTGGCGGATAAGAAGGATGGCAAAGTGAACAAAGGTATATTTGATATACAGATTATTGATGTGTATTTTACTAGTGTTCATAGCAACCCCTGGGTATTTGATACCAGTTTAGTTGCTAAAATTAGTAACTCGAAACAAGAGTTGCAGAATGAACAGAGACTAGTTTAAGGTGAAAAGTGATGATGTGTGTTGGAAGTGGTTCCAAGATTGATATGATCATCATCGCACACTCCTTATACTTTCGGGGTTAATGTAGAACCTAAATAAATGTTATTTGGCATTTGCGTTGAGCATGAATATGATTTGATCATGTTTGTTGCAATACAGTTATTCATTTAAAGTCATAGAATAAATGTTATTCTGTTTACATGAATAAAGCCTTCAATGGTCATACACCCAATGAAAATAGTTTGTTGGATCTCGATCGTAGTGATACACATATTCATAATATTGAAGCCAAAAGATGCAAGGTTAATAATAATAATGCAACTTATTTGTGGCACTACCGTTTAGGCCATATTGGTGTAAAGCGCATGAAGGAACTCCATAGTCATGGACTTTTGGAATCACTTGATTATGAATCACTTGGTGCTTGCGAACCATGCCTCATGGGCAAGATGACTAAAACTCTGTTCTCCGGAACAATGGAGCGAGCAACAGATTTGTTGGAAATCATACATACTGATGTATGTGGACCGATGAGTGTTGAAGCTCGCGGTGGGTATCATTAATTTCTGACCTTCACTGATGATTTGAGCAAATATGGGTATATCTACTTGATGAAGCACAAGTCTGAAACATTTGAGAAGTTCAAAAAATTTCAGAGTGAAGTAGAGAATCATCGTAACAAGAAAATAAGGTTTCTACGATCTGATCATGGAGGTGAATATTTGGGTTACGAGTTGGTCTTCATTTAAAACAATGTGGAATAGTTTCACAACTCACGCCACCCGGAACACCACAGCGTAATGGTGTGTTCGAACATCGTAACCGTACTTTATTAGATATGGTGCGATCTATGATGTCTCTTACCGATTTACCACTATTGTTTTGGTTGTGCATTAGAGACAGCTGCATTCACGTTTAATAAGGGCACCATCTAAATCCGTTGAGACGACGCCTTATGAACCGTGGTTTGGCCAAAAACCAAAGTTGTCATTTCTTAAAGTTTGGGGCTGCGATGCTTATGTGAAAAAACTTCAACCTGATAAGCTCGAACCCAAGTCGTAGAAATGTGTCTTCATAGGATACCCAAAGGAGACTGTTGGGTACACCTTCTATCACAGATCCAAAGTCAAGATATTCGTTGCTAAGAATGGATCCTTTCTAGAGAAGGAGCTTCTCTCGAAAGAAGTGAGTGGGAGGAAAGTGGAACTTGATGAGGTAATTGTACCTTCTCCTAAATTGGAAAGTAGCACATCACATAAACTAGTTCTAGTGATTCCTACACCAATTAGTGAGGAAGCTAATGATGATGATCATGAAACTTTGGATCAAGTTACTATTGAACTTCGTAGATCAATCAAAGTACGTTCCGCGCCAGAGTGGTATGGCAACCCGGTTCTGGAAGTCATGTTACTAGACCATGATGAACCTACGAATTATGAGGAAGCGATGATGAGCCCAGATTCCGCAAAATGGTTGAGGCCATGAAATCTGAGATGGGATCCATGTATGAGAACAAAGTGTGGACTTTGGTTGACTTGCCCGATGATCAGCAAGCCATCAAAAATGAATGGATCTTGAAGTGGAAGACCGACACTAACGGTAATGTTACTGTTTACAAAGCTCGACTTGTTGCGAAAGGTTTTCGACAAGTTCAAGGAGTTGACTACGATGAGACTTTCTCACCTGCAGCGATGCTTAAGTCTGTCTGAATCATGTTAGCAATTGCCGCATTTTATGAAATCTGGCAAATGGATAACAAAACTGCATTCTTTAATGGTTTATTAAAGAAGAGTTGTATATGATGCAGCCAGAAGGTTTTGTCAATCCTAAAGGTGCTAACAAAATATGCAAGCTCCAGCAATCCATCTATGGACTGGTGCAAGCATCTCAGAGTTGGAATATATGCTTTGATAAGTTGATCAAAGCATATAGTTTTATACAGACTTGCGGTCAAGCCTGTATTTACAAGAAAGTGAGTGGGAGCACTACATCCTTTTCTGATAAGTATATGTGAATGACATATTGTCGATCGGAAATGATGTATAATTTTTTGGAAAGCATAAAGGAGTGTTTGAAAGGAGTTTTTTCAAAGAAAGACCTCAGTGAAGCTGCTTACATATTGAGCATCATGATCTATAGAGATAGATCGAGATGCTTGATAAGTTTTTTCAATGAGTACATACCTTGACAAGTTTTTGAAGTAGTTCAAAATGGATCAGTCAGAGAAGGAGTTCTTGCCTGAGTTATAAGGTATGAAGTTGAGTAAAACTCAAAGCCCGACCTCGGCAAAAGATAGAGAAAGAATGAAAGTCATTCCGTATGCCTCAGCCATAGGTTCTATTAAGTATGCCATGCTGTGTACCAAACCTATTGTATACCTTACCATGAGTTTGGAAAGGACATACAAAAGTGATCCAGGAGTAGATCACTGGACAGCGGTCAAAATTATCCTTTAGTTACTAGATGACTAAGGAAATATTTCTCGATTATGGAGGTGATAAAGAGTTCGTCGTAAAAAGTTACACCGATGCAAGCTTTACACTAATCCAGATGACTTTAAGTATCAATCTGGATGCATATTGGAAACGGGAGCAATTAGCTAGAGGAGCTCCATGCAGAGCATTGTAGACATAGAAATTTGCGAAATACATACGGATCTGAATGTGACAGACCCGTTGACTAAACTTCTCTCACAAGCAAAACATGATCACACCTTATTACTCTTGGGTGTTAATCACATAACAATGTGAAATAGATTATTGACTCTAGTAAACCCTTTGGGTGTTGGTCACATGGCGATGTGAACTATGGGTGTTATTCACATAACGATGTGAACTATCTGTATTAAATCACATGGAGATGTGAACTAGATTATTGACTCCAGTGCAAGCGGGAGACTGAAGGAAATATGCCCTAGAGGCAATGATAAAGTTATTATTTATTTCCTTATATCATGATAAATGTTTATTATTCATGCTAGAATTGTATTAACCAGAAACTTAGTACATGTGTGAATACATAGACAAAACAGAATGTCCCTAGTATGCCTCTACTAGACTAGCTCACTGATCAAAGACAGTTATGTTTCCTAACCATAGAAATGAGTTGTCATTTGATGAACGGGATCACATCATTAGGAGAATGATGTGATGGACTAGACCCATCCGTTAGCTTAGCACTATGATCGTTTAGTTTTACTGCTATTGCTTTCTTCATGACTTATACATGTTCCTATGACTATGAGATTATGCAACTCCCGAATACCGAAGGAACACCTTGTGTGCTATCAAACGTCACAACATAACTGGGTGATTATAAAGATGCTCTACAGGTGTCTCCGAAGGTGTTCATGGTGTTGGCATAGATCAAGAATAGGATTTGTCAGTCCGAGTGTCGGAGAGGTATCTCCGGGCCCTCTCGGTAATACACATCATAATAAGCCTTGCAAGCATATGACTAATGAGTTAGTCATGAGATGATGTATTATATAACGAGTAAAGAGACTTGCCGGTAACGAGATTAACTAGGTATGGTGATACCGACGATTGAATCTCGAGCAAGTAACATACAGATGACAAAAGGAACAACGTATGTTGTTATGCGGTTTGACCGATAAAGATCTTCGTAGAATATGTAGGAGCCAATATGAGCATCCAGGTTCCTTTATTGGTTATTGACCGGAGATGAGTCTCGGTCATGTCTACATAGTTCTCGAACCCGTAGGGTCCGCACGCTTAACGTTTGATGACGATCGGTATTATGAGTTTATGTGTTTTGATGTACCGAAGGTAGTTCGGAGTCCTGGATGAGATCGGGAACATGACGAGGAGTCTCGAAATGGTCGAGACGTAAAGATCGATATATTGGACGACTATATTCGGACATCGGAAAGGTTCTGAGTGTTTCGGGTATTTTTCGGAGTATCGGAGAGTTACGGGAATTCACGAGGGAGTATATGGGCCTTATTGGGCTTTAAGGGAAAGAGAGAGAGAGGCGGCTGTGCCCCCCCATGGCTTAGTCCGAATTGGACTAGGGGGAGGGGCTGTGCCCCCTCCTTCCTTGTCTTCTCTTTCCCTTTCCTTCCCTCCTACTCCTACTACTTGGAAGGGCTCCTAGTTCTACTAGGAAAGGGGGAATCCTACTCCCGGTGGGAGTAGGAATCCCCTAGGGCGCGCCATAGAGAGGGCCGGCCCTCCCCCTCCTCCACTCCTTTATATACGGGGGTAGAGGCACCCCATAGACACACAAGTTGATTAGTTGATCTCTTCCAACCGTGTGCGGTGCCCCTCTCCACAGAAACACACCTCGGTCATATCGTTGCAGTGCTTAGGCGAAGCCCTGCGCCAGTAGCTTCAGCATCTCCGTCACCATGCCGTCAAGCTCTACAGGATCAAGAGCTCATGGGACGTCATCAAGCTGAACGTGTGCTGAACGCGGAGGCTCCGTACGTTCGGTGCTTGATCGGTTGGATCACGAAGACGTTCGACTACATCAACCGCGTCACTAGACGCTTCCGCTTATGGTCTACGAGGGTACGTGGACGACACTCTCCCCTCTCGTTTTGCTATACATCACCATGATCTTGCGTGTGCGTAGGGAAAATTTTGAAATACTACGTTCCCCAACAGGATGTTATCATATAGATCATTCATGCTTTCATCATTTGAGCATTTTGATTTTTGAAGTTTGTTGGAAATTGATCCAAGAGACTTTAAGCAACTCAAGGACCCAAGTGAGAGAGTTGGAAGTTTCCCAAAAGGGACCAAAAATTTATCTCTTTCCAAAGTGGGGTTGGATCAATTTTTTTTTACCAATTTTAATTTTTCAATATTTTTTCAAAATAACGAGGGAAGATAATATGACTTCTTCAAAAATAGTATAAAAATGTTGAAACTTGAATTTTGGCTAAAAATACATTTATCGAATTTTTATTTGCAAAGTATTTATTTATTTATTTTATTAGTATTCAAAAGTTTGTTTTTATTTTAGGCATTTAGGCCCAGAAGAATGTTCAAAAGGTCAATAATAAGGCCCTAGTTATGTGTGAATTTTCTGCGATTTTTATAAATATATTTATTATGTTTTCTAATTTTTCGTATTTTTGGAAAATGTTATTTAAAAAAAAGTTTGGGCTGACCGAACTGGGCCGAAGCCCAGCCCAGCCGGCCTTTCCCCGCGCGACGCCGACCTCCGTTCGGGAGTCCGGCCATGTTACGGCCGCCACCGCCGCTGTGGCCGCCTCGGCCTCCCGCCAGCTTGCCCCTCCGCCAAGGTAGACCCCCTCCTCCTATAAGTACCGCCTCGCCACCCCCTCCTCTTCCCTCCTCAGCCGCAGCCGCCCGCCTCGCCGAGCCAAGCCGCTGCCGCCGCCGAGCCAAGCCGCCGTCAACGCTTCCCGCGCCGTCGCCTGCCACCCGCGCCGCCGCCGCCGAGCCACGCACCGCCTCGTCAAGCCACCCACGCTGCCGCCTCACCCGATGCCGCCGGACTCGCCGGAATCCGCCACCCCGACTAACCGCCTGAACCGGTAAAAACCGCCCGGTCCGATCTGTTTTTTAGGGTTTCGATTTTCGTTTTAAAATCGATTTTATTTTTATTTATTTATTTAGAAAATGTCCATTGTTAGATCTATTTAGCGAACGTTCTTTCGATAGATGTTTCGTTTTCTGTTATTTTCAGCTAGGGACCTATTTGCGAATAAAAACTTTTACGGATCAATCCCTAGTTTTCAAACACTCATTATTTTTTTACTCGTTTGTCTGAATTCGATGAAACCAACGCCAAACTCTTTGTTATAATCTCACCTATCCAGAAAACCAACTCAAATTTATTTCTGATGGTTTTAAATTTTGAATTCAAACATATTTGACTTTGAACTTCTTTTGATGCTATCTTGAGTTTCGTAACTCCGTTGGAGTTGATTCTTTTTGCAAATCGAAGCTCTTGACCTAAACTTTCTTTTAAGATCTAATACACATAATTTTGGTACTGTTGAAAATTGTTTTCTGTTGCAAAAGCTATTTTCTTGTTTTCGAAGTCTTGCGAGATCTTTTCTTGGAATCTTGTGCATGATTGCTTATTTATGCTATTGTTTGCTTGCGATAGAATTTCTGGAGTGCGAAGCTTGCTACTACGAGTCTCTAGGGTTTAACGATCATCAGCAAGGAAAGTTACACTTTGGTCATACTTTTCAATACCCAGTTTTCATTGCATTAGTTTTACCCCAAAGATTTGCATGAGTAGGACTTGGAAACTTGGTTATGCTTTGTAGTTCATGAGGTAGGAACCTATGACTTGTGATCACCCCGGGGTTATACGCTTTGTTACTTATTGCTTAGACATGCTTGTACACGTGGATTGGTATGAGAAATTCATGAAAGTTGCGAAAGTATTACCAACTAAGGGAAAGTTTAAGGTGGAATTTTTTAATACACATCATGGTGGATTGGTTGCAGGGCACTTGGAGAATCCAGTGTTGTCCTAGGAGATCCCGAAGGAACCGTGTGATCATCCAATGGAATGCCACCTAGGCTCAAAGGGATCATATAATCTTTCATGCCTAGAAACTTTCGTATGCAGCCACAAGCCATTATGGGCTCTAGCATAGTTGAGTAAGCTGTGTGACCTCTTTCAGTGGTAAATGTTGGATTCAAGGCTCCGTAAAACCCTACTAGGTTCAAACTCTGGGGTGCGTGCGAAGATCTCAACCTCGCCTATCTATCTACTCGCCGTCTCACGAACTAGCACGATGAACATGAATTTAAAAGAGACACGAGGTAGTTTATCCTGGTTCAGGCCACCTAGCGGTGAGTGGCCCTACTCCAGTAGTATGGTGGATTAGCCTTGAGATGGGCTGTGGATGAACTAGTATAATGGGTGAATGATCTCCAGAGGTGAGGTGTTCTTGCTTGGCGGTGGAGGAGAGGGTCTCAATGGTCCATCCCCTTGTTGGGTGGTGGCTATCCTACTTATATAGTGGCCTTAGACCTCTTCCCTCGAAATGTTTGGTGGGAAGGGATCCCACAACGACCAATTTTGAAGGGGGCAGCTAGTACATCTTATCCTGACTAAAGGTGGTCTCCGTGTGCAAAGCCTCTGATCCTGACACCATGGTGGGCTAGTTGAGGACCTCCGTGCTGCAGTCCTGGCGGTCTTGGTCTCCTTGCACTGGAATGGAAACCTTTGGAAGATTCCTCGGGACTCTACGTCTGAGCCCGCTTCCTTAGCACCAAAGAGGAAACTGTTGTACTTCACCCGCTGGTGCCCGTCTGGCCTTGGTCGTCATGGCTTGCGTCATGCAAACCTTTTGAGGTGGGGGGTTGCATAGAGTTCTCCGCACCTCAGGAGCTAGCTAGATGAGGATGCCCCTTCCGGAGGTCTTGGTGTCGTCCACCCCGCGAGGCTTGGCCCCTCGCGAGGGTCTTGAGTGCCGGTGTTGAAGATGGGCCGTACCAGGCGTGGAAAGGAGCCACATCATGGGATGCAGGCACGCAAGTATGGGTACCCTGGTTCCCAGAACACCGACAGTAGCTCCTGGGCCTAAGGCGCGCTCGGACTTGTCTTCGAGGCGAAGCCAAAGGGCAAGGGAAAAGTGTCGCAGGCCCCAATCGCCTGCGGACCCGGTTGACGCGTGGCGCGTGGATTGGATGTGGGCGTCTCCACTTCCCACGCTGCCTCGACAACCGTTCCACTTGACTGGAGCCTGCTGCATGCATAAAAAAGGTCATCATTACCTATGATTGTGGGGGCTGATGATTTGCCTCCCCCTTGCTATAAATGAGGAGGGGCAGGATCCCCTCCGCTCATCTCCATCTCCTCACTTCTTGCTTCTTCGCGCTTCTCGACCTTCACGCTGTGCCCATGGCACGAATTCGGAGGTTCTCCGCGGCAGAGAAAGGCAAAGCCCCTGCAGAGGGGCCCAGACCACTTCCGTCGAAGAAGAGGCCTGGCCACTCCAGGAACACTGCCGGAGGGCTTGAAGTGACGCGGCCTTGGCTGGAACGGCTGCCGCCGGGTTTCCCAATCCCCTTGCATGTGCAAGGCCAAGGGCAAGAAGGCGACACCCGTCTTCATCTTGGAGGCGACTGCAGAGGACCAGCCGCGGCCAGGCAGCTAGTTCACAATGGTGCCCATGCCGAGGGCACTTCTCGGGAGTTTGTGGTGTGGACGGTGATGCCACCGCATTCTTGGATCTGGCTCCCTAGGTTCTTCACAGAGCTGATGCCGACGAGGGGTCCTACTGAGCTGTGGTTGCAGCATGCTGGGTGTTGCAGCCACGGTTTCGAGGCGGAGGTCGAGGTCGTCCCCCCAGCCGGCGTCTTCATGACTAGGGTATGGAGCAAAATCGCCCGCTCTTGCCATCCTGAAAGAGCCTCCGTCATCCACTTCGAGTACGACGGAGCCTCCACGCTCTTCTTCAAGGTCTTCGGAGAAGACGACCAACGCCTGGAGTGCTACCCAGGAGGAGCAGCCAGCGTGACACAGCCGCGTGCACTGAACTTGCCCTTGGCCTTTGATATGTCCAAAACGTATCTATAATTTCTGCTTGCTCCATGCTTCTTTTGTGTGATATTGCTATTATATTGATGCACTTCCATACACTTTTGATCATATTTGGACTAACCTATTAACTCAGTGCACCACAGTGCCAGTTCCTGTTTTCTGCTGTTTTTCTATTTCAGGTTTCCCCCATATTAAAAGTGCTCCAAAAATTCCAGGAAAAATATAGGAAAAATCAGCGTACAGGAAGCTTCGCGAACAACCAAAGTTGGGCCAGAGGGGAGCCAGGGGAGGCCCAGGCGGCCACCTGGCGCGGCCCCACCCCTGGCGGCGCCAGGGGCGTGCCTGGGGCCCCTGCTCCGCCTCTGGCTGCCCCCCTTCGCATATATATCCCTCTCGTCCCGAAACCCTGGAGGACAGAACCCTTTTTCGCGATCTCGCCTCTGTTCCGCCGCCACATCGCTTCCAAGATCGGGAGCATTAGGAGAACTCTTCCCGGCACCCTGCTGGAGGGGAGAACCACCACCGGGAGCTTCTCCACCACCATGGACGCTTCCCGGATGAGTCGTGAGTAGTCCACCTTGGACCATGGGTCCATGATCAGTAGCTATGTGATGTTCTCCTCCCCTCTTTGCTCTTCATGGTTTAGACCTCGTGAGCTGCCCTACATGATCGAGGCACATATGTAATCTTTCTGCTATTGCTTTGCTGAGTTTGCTGTGATCTGATGGATTATGAGACTATGTTCAGATTGTGTTTGAGTAATATATTTGATTCACCTCTTTTATATCTTTATTCTTGAGTAATTCTTGCATGTTGTCCGTTGCTGTTTATTGCTTTGGCCAACTAGTAGGTAGTAACTCCAAGAGGGAGCGTTATGCTTGATTGTGGGTTCATGCCCCCTGATGACTAGCTTGAGTCTAGGGGATCTGCTGTTGCCACAAGGGAGAAAACAATGGTGCTTGTACTTGCGGGTGCTAGGATTGTTTACTTTACGCATAGTTCTTTTAATGCAGTTGTCTGTTGCTTTGAGTTTACACTTTGGGTGGGATTCACAACTTAATACCAGTGAGATGTTCTGGATAGATATCTCAAGGTGGATGATTAGTAGTAGATGCAGATGGATTTCGGTCTACTTGCTTTGGCGTACCGCCCATGCTTTTGAGCCTCTATCTTTCTTTGCAGCATAGTTAGCATTGCTTTGCGCACATAATCCTGTCAATTGCCCAGCTGTAATTTGTTTACCTCGCTTTGCTGTTTTATCGTCTTTTGGGAGAGAGACATCACTAGTGAACATCATGGGACCCCGGTCCATATTACCAACGCTGATCACACCTTCTATTTACTTCCTGTTTTTATTTCCTAGTTGCAGTCATAGCTATCATTATTATCTCTTGTGTTTGATCCTTTGTAAACAACAAGGCCGGAGGGATTGACAACCTCTCTGTACTCGTTGGGAGCAAAGTTATCTGTATCTGTGTGCAGGTCCCGTCAATCGCTAAGTTTCTGGCGCCGTTGACACCTACTTGTCGACCCTCGGAGTCTCACGGGATTCGATCCTTGGTACCTTTGCCAAGGGAAATTTGCCGCTACGCTACATCTCAACCTTCCACTTGGGGTAACCAACGAGGGGCGAGAAGCCATCAAGCAAGTTTCTGGCGTCATTGCCGGGGGCTCCACTCTTCAAGATAGAGGAGTTGCACGCTATCTTTTATCTTTGCTTTTTAGTCTTGTTAGTTTACCTTTCAGTTTTTGCTTTAGCGTCCCTTACCAAAAATCACAAAAATAGTTATCTTGCTTGCTGCTGCTATGGGTTCCACCGAGAACACCAAGTTGTGTGACTTCACTAGTCATAACAACAATGACTTTATCTGCACGCCTATTGCTACACCTGCCACTTCAGCACCTTCTTATGAGATTAAACCTTCTTTACTGAACCTAGTTATGAAAAATCAATTCTCCGGTGCTGGAGATGATGTTGCATTGCACTTAAATAATTTTGTTGAGCTCTGTGATATGCAAAAGTACAAAGAAGTAGATGGTGATATTGTTAAGCTTAAGCTTTTTCCTTTCTCCTTGAGAGGAGGAGCTAAAATATGGTTTCAATCCTTGCCTAGGAATAGTATTGATTCTTGGGACAAGTGCAAGGATGCCTTTATTGGGAAGTACTATCCCCCTGCTAAAATTATCCAATTAAGGAGTAACATAATGAATTTTAAACAATTGGATAATGAACACGTTGCCCAAGCTTGGGAACGCATGAAATCTCTTGTCAAGAACTGCCCTACTCATGGTTTGACTACTTGGATGGTTATCCAAACTTTTTATGCAGGCTTGAACTTTACCTCGTGGAACTTGTTAGATTTGGCCGCGGGAGGAACCTTTATGTCAACTACACTTGGTGTTGCCACGAAGCTTCTCGATGAGACGATGACCAATTATTCCCAATGGCACACCGAACGCTCTCCAACAGGTAGGAAGGTAAACTCTGTCGAGGAGATTTCCTCCCTAAATGAAAAAGTTGACTTGATCATGTCTCTACTTTCCAAGCAATCTTCTATTGATCCTCATGATGTTCCTTTAAATTCTTTGATTGCTCAAGATCAAGTAGATGTGAACTTTATCTCTAGAAACAATTTCAATAACAATGCTTATAGGAGTAATTTTGGTAACAACCCTAGACCGTTCCCCTCTAATTCCTATGGGAACAACAATACTTATCCTAGCACCAAGAACTCCAATTCTGAACTAGAGATTATACTTAAAGACTTCATCACTACCCAAAAGGCCTTCAATAAGAATGTAGAAGAAAAACTAGACAAACTAGATAATCTCTCTTCGAAGGTAGGCAATTTAGCCCATGAGGTAGAGTTGCTTAAAATTAGAACTTCTCCTCTTGAGGAGAGGAAGACCACTCCTATGAATGCTATTCAAGTGCAAATTAATGAAAACATTAGGATGATGGCTAAACTTAAGAAGAGATGGGCTAGAGAAAAGGAGGAAGAAGATAGAATTAAGAGCCTTCCTACCCACCACACTGTTGCTACTATTCAAGTTGTTGAGGATATCCAAACTCTTAGCACCCAATGCACTCCTAGTCCCATTGGACCTATTAATGGTGATGCTATGACCTCAACCGTAGAAGAACAAACTCCTATGACCATAGAAGCTACCAAACAAGTGAGCCTAAAGGACACCACTACCACTTTACTTGATAGTAGTGACCTTGATTTTGATAATTGCACCCTTTCTGAAGTTATTGGTTTTCTTCACAAGATGTCTAGAGATCCCCACACTAGCACACTTAATTTTGCCTTCACGGAGCATATCACTAATGCTCTTATCAAAGCTAGGGAGGAGAAGCTTAGGGTAGAAACCTCCATACCTAGAAAGCTAGAAGATAGTTGGGATCCTATGATTAAAATTAAGTTGAATAACTTCTCTTGCTATGCTTTATGTGATGTTGGAGCTAGTACCTCCGTTATGCCCAAAAGAATGTATGATATGTTTGAATTGGAGCCTTTTGATCCTTGTTCTTTTGGTGTTCGTCTTGTTGATTCTTCCGTAAAGAAACCTTTGGGGAAGATCGACGATGTTCTTATCATTGTCAATGACAATTATGTTCCCGTTGATTTTACTATTATGGATATTGAATGTGAACCTTCATGTCCAATTATTTTGGGACGTCATTTTCTTCGCACCGTTGGTGCTATCATTGACATGAAAGAGGGGAATATAAAATTCCAATTACCTCTCAAGAAAGGGATGGAACACTTCCCTAGAAAGAAGATTAAGTTGCCTTTTGAGTCCGTTACACGGGCTAGCTATTCTCTTACTCTGGATAAAACTTGATCTTCTCTTTTTGCATCATGCCTAGCTTAAAGGCATAAAAGAAAGCACTTTTGGGAGGCAGCCCACAATGAATTAGGTTTTATTTTGCTTTTGTTGTGTCTTGATGTTTGTTACTACAGTAGCATCATCATTGTATCTTTTCTTTTCAGCTTTGTGCCAAGTTTAGCCTCCGATTGCAAGAAAGTTCAAAAGTTGTGACGTGCTGTCCAGAAAACAGATTCTATCCTAGGACAGAAAAATTCGAATAAAATCACCAGATCATCTTTTTGATCTGAATTTGTTTGACAGCGTGCTCTATACAATTGGCTTTCGAGCGTCTGTTCTGAGTTTTTTGATTTGAGTTGCAGAAGTGCCCCGAAAAAATTATTTACTACCTGCCGGTCTGTTTTTCACATATTCTGTCCTGTTTTGCCTTTTCTTCGTTTTGCAAACCTTGAGCTTGCTTTTTCTTTGCAAAAACCTTTTGGAAATCTTGAGAAACAGTAGCTCTTCAAGATTATCTTTATTTCCAGTAGGGAAAAATTATTTTATTGTGGGTACTAACCTCGCTAATCAGATTATGATGAGTTATGTATGAAGGGAGTTTTCAAGTGTGCGAGGGAAGATGATAAAAGAAGATTCAGGAGGGTCAAACGCTCAAGCTTGGGGATGCCCCCGTGCACCCCCAAGAAATATTCAAGAAGACTCAAGCGTCTAAGCTTGGGGATGCCCCCATGCATCCCCTTCTCCATCAACAATTATCAGTTCGTCTTTCGTTCCACTATAATTTTATCACTTCATGCGTTATGTGCTATGCTTGGAGCGTCTTGCTCTTAGTTTCTTTTTTTAGTTTTCTTTAGCTTTGCTTGCTGTTCATAACAAGTTAGAACCCAGCTTTCTTTGTGTGGGAGAGAAACACGCTCCACTTCAACCTAGAACACAACATAGGATTTTCATGCTTATCTTTGCTGTGTGTGTTCTTTGTCTTTCCATAGCTGCTGTCATGTTTAGCTCTTAGTTTTCATGCTTTTCTTTTTAAAGAGCTTTTGTTTAGTTGGTTGTTGAACTCTCTTGAGTTTTCATGTTTATCTTGTTAAGAGAGTTTGCCTGTTGCACTGAGTTGTGTGTCTTAACTTAAAGTAGGTAATTGAGGTTGCTATTTAATTTTAGTAGTAACTTGCAATAGTTTTGAGGTATTGCCATGAGTAATTTCTGAACTTTTGATGTCAAGAGCTTTAGCCTATTAGTGATAGATGTCGTATTTTGGGCAATCCGTGTTTATTTTCGAAAACCTACAAAATAGTTGAGAACTTTAGCTACTAGATGGATCACTAATCTTTGGAGGGATCGAATATTAGAGTACACTCACGTACCATGAGTCGAGGATGCGCAAGGATAACCAAACTCCCATACACTCCTCCTCGGGGTACTTGTCTCTTTGTGAACCTCCTAATTAGATTGAGAGTTACTGATAATAAGTGCATGAGTTCTTCGGACTAATGTGAGTATTCGAAAGTTGACACTTCCACCTAGCCATATTTTTCTAGCCTCTTCGGTACCGTGCATTGCCCTTTATCACCTCGAGAGTTGGCGCATACTTCGCCGGTGCATCCAAATCCTTGGCACGATACGCTCTGTCATCATAAGCCTCATTATATCGTTCCTCAAAACAGCCACCATACCTACCTAGCAAGGCATTTCCATAGCCTTTCCGAGATACATTGCCATGCAACATCCATCTTCTCATGACTTGATCTTCATGTCATACATGCTTTTGCTTGATCGATGAGCCGCATGCTAGTTGGGCCTTGCCCTAATCATTGCTACATGACGCGCTAGTATCATTGCTTATCCTGCTACACTGGCAGAGGCATACATTTGCATACATCATGATAGTTTCATTTTCTTTATGTTGAGTACTTTTGTAAAGTGTGAAAGATCTTCTATACTTCTTGTAATATATAGAGTGTTGCCCCTAAAGTGAGGAAAAGATCCCAAAGAGGACAAAATCAAAAGATCCCAAAGAGGACAAATGAGAGTTAAATAGAAAGAGCCATTGAGGCCACAAAAAAATAAAAAAATAATAGAGAAAAGAGAAAAAGAAATAAAAAGAGAGAAGGGGGCACACTACTATTCCTTTTGAGAGATGCACACTCGTACTTCATCTTATACCTTGTACTCCATAGAGATTATCATTCATGCATATAGCTATGTGGGGACCTTCACACTATAGAACTTGGCTTGTATATTCCAATGATGAGCCTCCTCAAAAGAGCTCTAGGTCTTCTTGAGCGAGCAAGTTGGATGCACCCCCACTAGTTCTATTGGAGAGCTTACCTTAGCTCATATGTGCATCCGTTGCATGGCAATCCGTACTCCTCACATCATATCTATCATTTGGCTTTCTCTCGCCTATGATTGTCCTCATTGATGTGAGCCTTTCACACCTTTTTTGTCTTCCCCCCTTCATCATTTTTCTCTCTTTGCCATCCTAAGTGTCAACTTTCTTGCTTACGCTCATCCATTGCATGAGTGCTCAAAATATCGAAAGGGAGTGGATCATTTTGACTTGTACCTGGCTAGTGGTCTGGGGATAAGTCAAGATAAGATTCCAAAGAAGACCAAGTGTGAAACTTTAGTAGATTAAGTTCTCAACAATACAAAAACTATGTTTTACTCTCTCGTATATCCCTATCCCCTTTCTTGCACGCAAACACCATTTGGAGACATTCGAGTCACGGACAGCGAGAGCTCTTGCACCTTTATGTTCTTATGTTGCTTGTTACAATGCTAATATAGACTCTTGCTTGTTATGACTTGAATTGAATTACATGCCTTGATTGCTTTACTTAAAAGTTCTTATATGGTTGAAAGCATGTCACCACAGAAATTATGCTTGTTATCATTTACCTACTCGAGGACGAGCAGGAATTAAGCTTGGGGATGTTGATACGTCCAAAACGTATCTATAATTTCTGCTTGCTCCATGCTTCTTTTGTGCGATATTGCTATGATATTGATGCACTTCCATACACTTTTGATCATATTTGGACTAACCTATTAACTCAGTGCACCACAGTGCCAATTCCTGTTTTCTGCTGTTTTTCTATTTCAGGTTTCCCCCATATTAAAAGTGCTCCAAAAATTTCAGGAAAAATATAGGAAAAATCAGCGTACAGGAAGCTTCGCGAAGAACCAAAGATGGGACAGAGGGGAGCCAGGGGAGGCCCAGGCGGCCACCTGGTGCGGCCCCACCCCTGGCCGCGCCAGGGGGGCGCCTGGGGCCCCTGCTCCGCCTCTGGCTGCCCCCTTCGCATATATATCCCTCTCGTCCCGAAACCCTGGAGGACAGAACCCTTTTTCGCGATATCGCCTGTGTTCCGCCGCCGCAGCGCTTCCAAGATCGGGAGCATTAGGAGAACTCTTCCCGGCACCCTGCCGGATGGGAGAACCACCACTAGGATCTTCTCCACCACCATGGACGCTTCCCGGATGAGTCGTGAGTAGTCCACCTTGGACCATGGGTCCATGATCAGTAGCTATGTGATGTTCTCCTCCCCTCTTTGCTCTTCATGGTTTAGACCTCGTGAGCTGCCCTACATGATCGAGGCACATATGTAATATTTCTGTTGTTGCTTTGCTGAGTTTGCTGGGATCTGATGGATTATGAGACTATGTTCAGATTGTGTTTGAGTAATATATTTGATTCACCTCTTTTATATCTTTGTTCTTGAGTAATTCTTGCATGTTCTCCGTTGCTGTTTATTCCTTTGGCCAAGTAGTAGGTAGTAACTCCAAGAGGGAGCGTTATGCTTGATTGTGGGTTCATGCCCCCTGATGACTAGCTTGAGTGACAGAAACATGAGTCTAGGGGATGTGTTGCTGCCACAAGGGAGAAAACAACGGTGCTTGTACTTGCGGGTGCAAGGATTGTTTACTTTACGCAAAGTTCTTTTAATGCAGTTGTCTGTTGCTTTGAGTTTACACTTTGGGTGGGATTCGCAACTTAATACCAGCGAGATGTTCTGGATAGATATCTCAAGGTGGATGATTAGTAGTAGATGCAGATGGATTTCGGTCTACTTGCCTTGGCGTACCGCCCATGCTTTTGAGCCTCTACCTTTCTTTGCAGCATAGTTAGCATTGGTTTGCTCACATAATCCTGTCAATTGCCCAGCTGTAATTTGTTTACCACGCCTTGCTGTTTTATCGTCTTTTGGGAGAGAGACATCACTAGTGAACATCATGGGACCCCGGTCCATATTACCACAGCTGATCACACCTTCTATTTACTTCCTGTTTTTATTTCCTAGTTGCAGTCATAGCTATCATTATTATCTCTTGTGTTTGATCCTTTGTAAACAACAAGGCCGGAGGGATTGACAACCTCTCTGTACTCATTGGGAGCAAAGTTATCTGTATCTGTGTGCAGGTCCCATCAACCGCTAAGTTTCTGGCGCCGTTGACACCTACTTGTCGACCCTCGGAGTCTCACGGGATTCGATCCTTGGTACCTTTGCCAAGGGAAATTTGCCGCTACGCTACATCTCAACCTTCCACTTGGGGTAACCAACGAGGGGCGAGAAGCCATCAGCCTTGTCAGCGGCTCTTCCTCCAGTAGCGAATTGCCAGAGCCCATCGACGATCCTGAGAATAGTGATGATGACATCTATGAGCCCCCCGAGCTCTCGCTGAGCCCGTAACAGGGCGCGAGCGTCCGTTCGTCGCCGCCGGTGACGTTCTTGGCCATGCTCTCCTTTGGTTCCTTCTTTTGTTCCCTGCGCGGAATCATGTCGAGCCCCGTGGGGGCGTGTAAAAATTGAAATGTTTTTGCTTTAACGTATTTTCTTTTTGCTCAATGTTGTGATCGGACATCCCGCTCGGGCACTGCCCCTTTTTTCATTCTCGAGATAGCTTGATGCTCTACGCTGATAGGACCCAGTCCCCTGGCAAGCTTCAACAGTTGCTGGTATGCCAAGTCGCGATGGCGTGGTCAAGGCCAGGAGGTGAGCGGCCCGAGGTCCGGTAAGAGCCCCCGAGGCGCGATGCTCGAGAGGTCCCCTTTAGCACGCAAGCGGCTCCCTAGTGGCCGAAAAAAGGAAGGCGATGTTGCCCAAGCGGGGCTGTGAGAGAAACAAAGAGAAGAATCTGGCCGTGAGGTCTTAGCTAATGCGCCAGGGTGACTTATCTTGTTGTGGATCCTCGTGGAGGGCGTTTTCCGTGTCCTTGATATATCGTTCCCAGGCTGGGCCCACGCCGGTCTCTCCCCCTTTAGCTCACATGGGTGCTCTATGCCCTCGGGTTCCGGCCCTCGAGTGAGGCTCAGCCGCCGCTGGTATGCCAGGTCGCGATGCCGTGGTCAAGGCCAGGGGCTGAGGGCTCGAGAGCCAGTAGGACCTCCTAAGACGCGATGCTCAGGAGCACCCCCTTTAGCGTGCAAGCTGGTTGCGTCTGGGGGAGTGGCATGCGAGGCCACTCCTAGTCCGGCTCGGGGGTACCTGCAAATCAGTCTAGAGAAGAAGTCATAGTGCGCGGCAGTGCTTGCTCTGCTGTCGTTGGTCTTTCCGTAAGAGTGCGAAGGCATTGAGGACCCGGCGAGGTGACGTGCGCGAGGCTGGTCGCAAGCCAGAGCTCAGTCTCTCAGATTTTTCGGCGATGCAGGGACGGACCCAAGAATAGGCATCGTGCCGATGGTCTCTTGGAATGAGCACTGGCATGTCAACAGCGAGCGGGGGCCGCGAGGGGTGCCGGGGCACTGGTGATAACCACAAGGTAACTCAAGCAAGTGTAAGGCAAGTTCTGATAGATGCATAATCGATACATGCCGTAGGGACGGACCCACACGGTCTAGGGATGATGCAGTCCGAGGGGCGCCCCCAACTGAATTCAAACAAAAAGACGAGACATGCCACAGGGACGGACCCACGCGGCCTGGGGATGATGCAGCCCAAGGGGCGCCCCCAACTAAACAAGACATGAAATGTCACCTGGCACTGTTGCTGGAGAAGTGTTGGAGTAGTTGAAGACGCTTGTTGTAGATGTTTCTCCTCATGAGTCGCCTGGCTCCGGGATCTCGCGAGGCTCCTGAGGTTCTGGGAGCTCGTGAAGGACCAGTGCCCCCTCCGCTAGGATCTCCTGACGCCTGGCCTCGTGAGCTGCCAGGATGCCCCGCATGTGGCGCTGGTGTAGGGCAGCTTGGTTCGGTAGGCCGAAAGGCATGCGGACATAGCTGTGAGGAGGGCCCTCGCACCGGCCCACCTGGGACGGCCAGTAGACCTCCTGAGACACGACTCTGTTGAGCCCTTTGTCGTTGACGCAGACCTGCAACCCGAGCCTAGGACGACAGCTGCAGTTGGTGGTGTGGGGCGACGCTCGCCTCGCATAGCTCTTGGTACCTGCAAGTTTTCGATGATCTGGGTGATGAACTCCTGAGCACTCGGCACCTCATGCCTTGTGCCCTCCATGCGTAAACGTGCGCTAAAGCAAGCCTCCAGATGGTGCCCGAGTGCCTCCCTCATGGCGTTGGCTAGGCCAGAGGCCCTCCAGAGGAGAGCCCCTGAGCCCAGCAGGAGAGGGGCGCCGGTCACGCCTTCTTATGCGATGGAGGAAGGCGCCCCGTTCACGGGCGTAGATCCTGAGGTGCGGCCGTCGGGTGTTGCTTCCTCGTGAGACTTCAGGGCGAGCAACTGCTTCTTCTTCTTCGGGACGGCTTTAGGAGGGTAGGCAAAGTCTTCAGTTTCGGGGTTCTCCACTGCCACAGTGTGGCACCCCGGCTCAGAGAAACCGGAACGCCCCGTATTCCAACCTAGAGATCGAGGAGAAGTCTCTGGAATACGACACTGCTTGACATAGAACAAATCAGCTCTTATTACAAGAATAATAATACAAGGGTCTGGTGTTACAAATGATCACATCAGCACAGCTACACTACGCGTGCGATACTACTCTTGTTCTATGCTAGCAGCGGAACAACTCATAGCAGCTGAATACTTCTAGCAGCGGAACATTGAGGAAGGTGATGAACTCCACTCTGCAGGGACTCTGGCCGGGACACGATCTAGCTCGCACGCACGACAACCTCGACAAGCAAGTAAGCAATCATGGCATCACATGCAATCTGGCATGACACGCCAGGTCAGTACATTGAATGTACTTGCAAGCTCACAACAACCAAAAGCATCAAGGCAAAACATCGACATAGCATTAAACAGGTTAATTAATTAACAACTACCATGATGAAGCAACTACTAAGCATGGTATGAAACTGATACAATGCTGATAAATCACCACTCAGATCTTCATAACCATGTCTCTCTTGGCTAACCGGCCAAGTCGTGATCAAAACCAAACGGTGATTTCCCGGCGATCACTATCATGACCAACACTTGGTCTCCATCGTCATCATCAACATCATGCCAATCTGCATTGCTCAAAATATCAACCTATAATTCATTCCGTCATGTGAGTGTTGATCGAACGGTGTGACCTATTACGAACCCATGCCCATGACCGAGGACGCATCTATCGATTGATTAAACAAATACACTCTGCAGAGCTAGTGCACTTTACCCACACCACGGAACCCATGGCCTCGTACTCCCATTCGGGTGGACCAACGGCGTTCTGACAAAACCGATCTACTGCCATGACACTCTCCCGGCCACTCCGACTCACTACCCACTGGGTTAGTCCTGGGTGGCCCCGTGTCTACCAAAGACACCAACGGCTACCATCGTGGCCAAAACAATCAACCGTCCCAACGGGGACAAAAGCGCTTATCATCCAACTACGGGCACACAAGGTTATGTCCGCCTACCTGATCAGGGTAGCGCGCACCCATAACCTTCCCTCATTGGAGGCACTGGCGAGAGGCATGACAATATCATTGCATTAGGGCCTTCCCATAAAAGGCAAATGTGGTTGCACTAGAGAAAGCCCGGTTCGGTGGCACCTGACCAACTTAATGACGAAATTTATCCTAAAAATATAACTGTGGCACTGATACTCCGATATCAACTATCTAGCTATGATCCACATGCAAGCATCATCTCCATCATCATACTCCAAAACATAGTATCAACTAGCATCATAATGAAACTAACACTAGCCACTAATAATCCAAAGGCAACATGATATCCTAAGCAATACTTCAAAATAATACCAGATACTATCATGAAAATAGCCACTAAGAATCCAAAGGCATAGGTCATCCGCATAATCATCAAAACATAAGTCCTAGAACTCCAAGCAATATCATGGCCATAACAAGATCAAAATGCAAATCCGAGAAATGTCATGAACAAGATCATACATAGCTACTGCAATCTTTTAAATAAGTTCAAATAAAGAACCATGTCACTTCATTGCAATCATGCAAATGGAGGGTGCGGCTTGCCTGGGGATGAAGAAATCACCGGGACAAAGTGCGGAAACATCGCAGAAGGATTTGCCAGAAACACGTCTCTCTCGAAAGAGGCTGGTTAACGGCAAGGGAAAAATGATCATTTTCAGAATGTTGAAACATAATGAAAATGATGCCAACAGAACGGGCTCGACGGAACGAAGAAGTGGGCTTTGGATTCACCTCATTTGGAGTTACGATCAAAAAGATATGAGTGTTTGACTGCCAGGGACCCATCTGTAAGAAAAATCTTTACAAACTGGGCCTGGACATAAAAACAGAAAACGTCTTTCTGAAGATTACGCCTTCACTTCAGGAAAACGCACTCTTGCCAAAAGCAGTGCTGGAATACGCTTTCCCCAAGGGGAAACGTACTCCCGCAGAGTGCGCTTCCACTTAACCACGTCATCAGAGGTGGGGTCAACACGTGGAGTGGCTGACATGCGGGGCCCGCAGGGCCCACAGCCAGCTGGCAGGGAGGGGTCGGGGTCTTCATCTCCTTCCCGACGCCACTCGCGGACCAGAGGGAGGTCACCGGCGCCGGCGGCCGTTCCGGAGTTACCAACCACCGTTTGCGACACCAGGAGCACCTCTGGAGTCGGGGAGGAGTGTCGCGTCCATCCAAGCACTACGCGGCCACCGGGTAGCTCCGAGCCGGGCGACGCATCGGCTGTGGCGAACGACGGCTCGGGCGGCGATGGGGCTCGCGACCAGAGATGCTCCGGCTAAAAGGGTGTAACATCCCAAATTTTCAATTTGAAAAGTTATACATAGATCATACTTGCATTGCATGCTTTTACATTTTTGTTCGTGGCGTTCCTCGAAATTCTAAGCAACTCAAGGACCTACGGAGAGAGTTGGGAATTTTACCATTTTCGTATTTGAGTTCGCTCGAATACCGGTACGAGGACAGTGTGATTCTAATTATTTTTCTCTCCTAAAAATATTTCTAAATACAAAATATGAGCGGAGACAATATGACTTCTCCAAAATAACAGAAATATTGGAGGAAAAATGTTAAAATCACTTTTGGTATTTTTCTGGATTTATTTGCGGATTTATTTGCATAGGAAAAATGTGCGTTTTTCAAAATTGCATTTAGGTCCGGGAAAAATGTTCACTTTGTCCTAAATATTATTAGAGGATGGTGAAAATTTATTTCAGGAATTTTGGAGTCCGTTTGGTATTTCTTTCGTTAGTTTTTCTGTGCCGGGACTCTTTTAGAAAAAAAAAGTGAATGAACTTAGGATTCGTATAGGAGTAGGACTTTGGGCTTTATAAGCCAGCGCCCCAGCCCGTTTCGCCCCCAGCCCGCCAACCCCTGCCCAAACCCTAGCCGCGCCGCTGCCCCGCCGCCAGCGCCGCCCCGCCGCCTGCGCCGCTGCCGCCGCCGCCGCCGCCTGCTGCCGCCGTCGCCGCGCCGCACCTCGCCGTCCCGCACCGCCGCCTCCCGCCACTGCCGCCGCCCGCACAGCACCGCGCCGCCCGCCGCCCCAAGCCGCGCCATCGCCGCCCCGCCGTCGCCGAGGTAGCAACCACCGCCGCCATCGGTTTTTCTCCAAAAGACTGATCGGTTTTTTTATAGGAAAACCCTAGATTTGTTTTTTTATTTAGATAGATCGGTTCAGTTTTTTCGTCGGTTTAGTTATTTAGCGGACGTTCGTCCGTACGTTCGTTTTAACGAACGGTTTTCGTTAGTTAGCCGCAGACAGCGAAAGTTTGTTCGTTAGCCTGTTCGTCCATTTTTCTTTTTCTGGGTATTTCTCCGCGGTTATTCCGATCGTGATTTCTGCCCTGATCTTATTTTTCGTTTTTCTTTTCGCTCGAGAGTCGGAATCAGGTGATTCAAAATCCCAGATCTTTGTCTCGAAGCCCTCTTTACGTTTAATCAACTGGAACAAGATTTTGGCTATTGTAAAATTTGACTTTAGGCCAACTAGTAAACCGGAGCTCGTTTCTTTTGCAGTTTGAGTTTCGTTGCCTCTTTCGAGTTGATTCTTTTTGCAAACCGGAGTTCTTAAGTTGAACTTGCTGGTTAGATCTCTTATTTGAGTTTTACCCGTGCATTAGTTAAGTACTTATTGTGTGCTTGTTTGATTGCGATAGAGTACCTGGAGTGCGCCGCTTGCTACTTTGAGTCTCTAGGTTTTGCGGATCATCAGCAAGGCAAGTAACACTTTGATCATACTTTCCAATTACCCAGTTTTCATTGCATTAGTCCAAACCCTCACACCCTGCATGAGTAGGATTAATTAACTTGTGGGACTGGGAAGTAGATTGAGGTAGTACCTATTACCTGCATTACATTCAAACCTTTGGGAGTTACTTCTACGTTGCTGTTAGGACATGCTATGCTCGTAGACGTGGATTGGGTGAGTGAAATCCATGACAGATGTGAGTTTGTTATTTAAAGGTTCAACTTAAGGTGGCAACATTAATACACATCTGGGTGGATTGAGGCACCTGGGTATTCCAGCGATTGCCAGTTTTTCTTTTGGACCGCCACCCAGGCTCAAAGGGATCATGAGATTATTCATACTAGAAACTTCCGTGTGCAGCCACAATGCTATTATGGGCTCTAGCATAGTATGAGTAAGTCGTGCGAACTCTTACAGTGGTGGACTAGCAGATGTAGGGGATGTAGGTTGGTACGGTCCGCCCGATCGTAAGGTGCTAGCGCTTCTGAAAGACTATGTCTCGGTCATCCATTTCTCAAACACCATGCAGTGCGAGAAACCAAACGGAGGCGATCGAGTCTTGTGGGAAAAGTTCACAAACCTCTGCAAAGTGTACAAACTAATCATGATTAGTCGTGTCCCCGGTTATGGACGTCTTGAGTATCTAGTACTTGAATTTTCATGTGCATCTCATCATGTTACACTAATTTAATTTTGGTGGGTTTAATGATTACTTTAATTGGGGTTGAGAGGATCTCTATCTTCTCAACGATGTTTCAACTACCATGATAGTTAATTTAAATCTATTCCTTTGAAGTAGGGAAAATTGGCTTTACGCAAAAAGTTAACCATAGAGCTTTCCACCAGCCAAATATTGCATATAGTATAGTTTTACTTTCATTGCATTCTCTTGTGTTACCTTGCCAGCATATTCCATGTGCTGACCCGTTTTCGGGCTGCAACGTTTCATGTTGCAGACTTTTCAGACGACGAGTAAGATGCCCTTTTAGGTCGTGGTTCTATACTCAGTGATGCCGCTGGAGTTGATGAACTCACTTATCTTCCAAGCCTTCCACTGTTATCGTATTAGATGGCCTTCAGCCATATTATTTGTAATAAATTCATCGTTGGACTATCGATGTAATAAGTGTGTGATTGCTACTCTGTTATAAATCCTTCAAGTACTGTGCGTGTTAGCATTACTGATCCAGGGATGACACTGATGCACAGAGATCAGACTGTTTGAGGTCTGGTCGCTACAAGATGGTATCAGAGCACACGCTGACTGTAGGACACGACCACTAAGACAAGCCTTAGAGAACATTTCACTCTTCTCTTTTCTGACTCCTCATCTTTTCTACTCTTTAGGATGGTGGAAGCAAAGCACAAGTTCATGCAACCAGATGATGATACACCATTTGGACGACACCTGAAAGAAGTCAAAAGATATCTCAACATTGGATTACCAAGTTTCACCGGAACCTACAATGCCACTCTACCTGAGGAGGAGCGTTGGTTAATTCAAGCCCAAGTTCCAGGAAGGACGTTCACACCTGTCACCTCACTCATAGCATTTTCCTTTAATGGACCTACATGGAGCCTAGGAAGGAGTATGGTAGCCCACATTGCTATGGAAAGGATTGGAGAAGTCTACAAGCAGGAGCTAAAGGACACCATCTACCAGATTTGTGGACGCCGAAATGAGAATTGGGATATGATCAGCACTCAGAAGGGTAGGTCCATTGCAGCATTCATCCAGGAGCTAAACCACCACATTCGTCACCAAGAGCACCAGATGTGTGGTGGGATGATATATTTGAAGAAAGCCCTAAATATGAATTTGGAGCTAGAAGAAGGACTCAAGTCTACACGCGATGGATATGAGGAGGAGATGAAGATACTTGTGGAGAAGAATGACGATCTGACCCGGAAGTTAGGAATACTCATGGGAGAAGAAGACAAGGAAGAAGAACCCAAGGAAGACTATATCATCATAGATGACACAGAGTCGGAAGCTGAGGATAGCAAGGATGAAGACTATGAAGATGAAGCTGGAGCAAATATTATGGAATCCTCTGCCGACCAATATTTTTAGATGACCACCCTATGACTAGTAGTTTACCCCCATATATTAGATTTAGAGCACCTTTGTAGCGATCGTTAGAATTGTAAGACCTTGTTTGAAATTGATTGGTGTGATATGATTGTGTGTTTGTCTCATGTGCATATGGGTAGTGATTTTCCCTTAGACCTCTTTTCTATTCTAATCTCTTCCCTCTACACCCATTAGATGCCTCCAAGACATGAATTCGAGTTTCCCCCTGAGCTCACCCAGTTGATCCAGCAGTAGAACACCCTGATGCAACTTCTTGTCCAGAACACTCAGAATAACCAGAACAACAACAACAACAACCCTCCACCACCACCACCCGTGGACAACCTGACACGTTTCTTAAGGTTGCAACCACCCGTGTTTGCTAGCAGCATCGAACCAATAGTGGCCGATGACTGGCTACGCAAGATTGGAAGGGATTTGACCACCGCCAATTGCTCGGATGCTGAGAAGGTGCGATTTGCCGCACACCAGTTGTCTGGACCAGCCGCAGCATGGTGGGAAAATTACACAGCCACTTACCCCGTAGCCAATGTGACTTGGGATCAGTTTCAGCAAGCTTTTCGTACCGCCCATGTCTCAACCGGAGCAATGAGTATGAAGAAGCAGGAGTTTCGCAATTTGCGCCAAGGGAATCGTACTGTGGCCCAACACGTGGATGAGTTTAGTACCCTATCTTGTTATGCCCCAGATGATGTGGCCACAGATGCCAAGAAGCAGGAGAGATTCATGGAAGGGCTGAATGATGAGATGAGTGTACAGTTGATGGTGGCAACTTTCAATAACTACCAGGAGTTGGTTGATCGCGCCCTAATGATTGAAAGGAAGCATCAACAGATTGAAAGTCGCAAGAGGAAGTATGGGCAAGGAAAGTATAATTCTGGAGCTCAGCAGAAGCCCCATTTTACCCCTAAAGCGGTATGACAGTTTCAGCATACCCATGGAGGAGGTAGCTCGCACAATCACAATGGCACCAAGAATGGCAATGGAAATAGGAAATGGAGCCAATGGAAACCAGAACCGCCCTACACCGTCCACACCCACCAAGAGGGATTTTAGCCATGTCACTTGTTACAAGTGCGGGAAGAATGGACATTATGCCAATAAATGCCCAGAAGTTAAGAATGCGAACGGCAATGGAAGCGCCGGGAAGAAGCCCAACCCGTTTAACAACGGACAAGTGAACCACGTGACTGTGGAGGAGGTAGAGGAGCAACCAGATGCGGTTATAGGTAAGTTCTTAGTTAAGTCCTTTACTGCACTCGTTCTTTTCGATACTGGTGCATCGCATTCATACATTTCAAGGGTATTCGCGGATAAGTATAAGCTGCCGACCCAAGCCCTTAGATCGCCCATGTTAGTAACCTCACCAGGAGCATAGTATATGGCTAAGTCATGGTGTGATCAGTTGCCCTTAAGGATTGGTAATTACATTTTCCCTTCGGACCTAATAGTATTAGAATCTCAAGGACTGGATGTGATATTAGGCATGGATTGGTTATCTAAGTATGAAGGGAATATTGAATGTGCTAGTAAGACCATTTTGCTTACTACGCCGGAAGGAAGAAGGATCAAGTATGTATCCCGGCATGAGTAAAAAAGGAGTAGGTTAAATTCCTTGTCAGGAGTTGTTCAGGAGGAAGTGCCAGTAGTGAAGGATTATCCGGATGTGTTTCCAGAGGAGTTACCTGGCATGCCACCGGATAGAGATATAGAGTTTTTGATTGAACTTTTGCCAGGCACCGGGCCAATTTCTAAGAGACCATATAGGATGCCCGCAAAGGATTTGGAGGAAATTAAGAAGCAGATTAAGGAGTTACTGGATAAAGGATTCATACGCCCAAGTTCTTCGCCTTGGGGTTCGCCAGTACTTCTAGTGGAGAAGAAGGATGGATCGTTAAGAATGGTTGTTGATTACCGAGGATTGAACAAAGTAACGATCAAGAACAAGTACCCACTTCCAATGATCAATGATCTGTTCGATAGATTGCATGGAGCTAAGGTATTTTCCAAGATCGATCTGCGATCAGGGTACCATCAATTGAAGATCCGAGAGTAGGATATACCTAAGACGGCCTTTACCACTAGGTATGGGTTGTACGAGTATACCGTTATGTCGTTTGGTCTGACGAACGCACCGGCATACTTTATGAACCTGATGAACAAAGTGTTTATGGAGTATTTGGATAAGTTCGTCGTGGTGTTCATAGATTATATTTTGATCTTCTCGAAGGATGAAGAGGATCATGCACAGCATTTGCGTTTGGTATTGGAGAAGCTCAGTGAACATTAGTTATACGCCAAGTTTAGCAAATGCGAGTTTTGGTTGAAGGAAGTCGGATTACTCGGACATGTTATATCTGGAGAAGGAATAGCAGTAGATCCCGCTAAGGTGGACACCGTGACAAATTGGGAAGCACCAACAACAGTTGGAGGGATCCGGAGTTTTCTTGGACTCGCAGGATACTACCAGAGATTTATCGAGAATTTCTCAAAGATTGCAAAGCCAATGACTGAGTTGTTAAAGAAGGACACCAAGTTCAGTTGGACAGAAGAATGTGAGGCCAGTTTCCAGGAATTGAAGAAAAGGTTGGTCTCATCCCCTGTGTTGATTCTGCCAGATCAACGTAAGGATTATGAGGTGCACTGCGACGCTTCACATCAAGGACTTGGAGCAGTTCTTATGCAGGAAGGAGGAGTTGTTTCGTATGCTTCACGACAACTGAAACCTCATGAGATGAACTATGCCACCCACGGTTTGGAGTTAGCAGCCGTAGTGCATGCATTGAAGATGTGGAGACATTTTCTTATTGGGAACCATTGTGAAGTATATACGGATCACAAGAGTTTGAAGTATATATTCACTCAGAAGGAGCTGAATCTTACGCAAAGGAGATGGCTAGAACTCATTAAGGATTATGACATGAGATTGCATTACCATCCCGGAAAGGCTAACGTAGTAGCTGATGCGCTAAGCCGTAAGAGCCATGTCAATACCCTAATGATGGAAGGATTTCCAAAGGAGTTAGCCGAGGACCTACGAGAGCTACGTATGGAGATAGTTCCGAGAGGCTATGTAGCAACATTAGAAATCCAGTCTACCCTGATGGATAAAATCGGAGAAGCTCAGAAAGCTGACAAGGAGGTTGTCGCTATAAAGGAGAGGATGAGCGAAGGAAAATCAAAAGGGTTTCGTGAGGATGAACACGACACCTTATGGTTCGAAGACCGCGTTTATGTGCCCAATGACCCGGAGATCAGGAAGTTGATTTTACAGGAGGCCCATGACTCACCATACTCCATTCACCCAGGAAATACTAAGATGTATTTGGATTTGAAGGATATTTTCTGGTGGACCGGTATGAAGAAGGATATTGCGGAGTATGTAGCAGTTTGTGATGTATGCCAGAGAGTGAAGGAAGAACATCAAAAGCCAGCAGGATTGTTACAACCTATGCCAATACCCGAATGGAAGTGGGAGAAGCTTGGCATGGATTTTATCACCGGATTGCCCAGGACCAAAGCAGGATATGATTCAATCTGGGTAGTAGTAGACCGATTGACGAAGGTAGCCCACTTTATCCCTGTGAAAACCACATATACCAGTGCAAAGTTGGCAAAGATATACATGTCCAGAATTGTATGTCTGCATGGAGTTCCGAGGAGCATCGTATCAGATAGATGAACCCAGTTTATCTCAAAGTTCTGGAATCAGTTACATGAAACTTTGGGTACCAGGCTAGAGTTTAGCACAACATTTCATCCGCAGACAGATGGACAGACGGAGAGAGTCAATCAGATTTTGGAGGATATGCTGAGAGCCTGTGCATTAGATTATGGATCTAGTTGGGATGACAACTTGCCTTACGCGGAGTTCTCATACAACAATAGTTACCAAGCCAGTTTGAAGATGGCACCGTTCGAGGCATTGTATGGAAGGAGATGCCGAACACCGTTGATGTGGGACGAAGTTGGAGACCGATAGTTGTTTGGACCAGACTTAATCAAAGAGTCTGAGGAGAAGGTGAAATTGATCTGAGATAGACTGAAAGTAGCTCAGTCCAGGTAGAAGAGTTATGCAGACTCGAAGCGCAAGGAGATAACCTATGAGATCGGAGACAGAGCATACTTGAGAGTATCGCCTGTGCGAGGAGTTAAACGTTTCAGAGTTAAAGGGAAGTTAGCCCCAAGATTTGTAGGACCTTACCGGGTTTTGGAACGCATGGGAGAGGTTGCCTATAAATTGGAATTGCCCAAAGGATTGTGAGGAGTGCACGACGTGTTTCATGTTTCGCGGCTTAAGAAGTGCCACGCGGAGATGGCCGATATACCGCTTAGAGACACAGTATCCCTGGAAGCAATTCAGTTGGACAGTGATCTGACTTACGAGGAGAAGCCTGTTAAGATTCTCGAATTTTCGAGCAGAGTCACTCGCAGTAAGGTTATCAAGTTTTGCAAAGTTCAGTGGAGTCACCACACCGAGGAAGAAGCCACCTGGGAACGAGAAGATGATCTACGCAAGGACCAACCACACCTGTTCTCTAGCCAAGTCGAATCTCGAGGGCGAGATTCATTCTAAGGGGGGTAGGTTTGTAACATCCCAAATTTTCAATTTGGAATGTTATACGTAGATCATACTTGCATTGCATGCTTTTGCATTTTTGTTCATGGCGTTCCTCGAAATTCTAAGCAACTCAAGGACCTACGGAGAGAGTTGGGAATTTTACCGTTTTCGTATTTGAGTTCGCTCGAATACCGGTACGAGGATAGTGTGATTCTAATTATTTTTCTCTCCTAAAAATATTTCTAAATACAAAATATGAGCGGAGATAATATGACTTCTCCAAAATAATAGAAATATTGGAGGAAAAATGTTAAAATCACTTTTGGTATTTTTCTGGATTTATTTGCGGATTTATTTGCATAGGAAAAATGCGCGTTTTTCAAATTTGCATTTAGGTCCGGGAAAAATGTTCACTTTGTCCTAAATATTATTAGAGGACGGTGAAAATTTATTTCAGGAATTTTGGAGTCCGTTTGGTATTTCTTTCGTTAGTTTTTCTGCGCCAGGACTCTTTTAGAAAAAAAAAGTGAACCGACTTAGGATTCGTATAGGAGTAGGACTTTGGGCTTTATAAGCCAGCGCCCCGGCCCGTTTTGCCCCCAGCCCGCCAGCCCCAGCCCTAACCCTAGTCGCGTCGCCGCCCCGCCGCCAGCACCGCACCGCGCCGACCGCCGCCCCGAGCCGCGCCGTCGCCTCCCCGCCGCCGGAGCCGCCGGACTTCGCCGTCGTCGCCGAGGTAGCAACCGCCGCCGCCATCGGTTTTCTCCAAAAGACCGATCTTTTTTTTAGGAAAACCCTAGATCTGTTTTTCTTATTTAGATAGATCGGTTCGGTTTTTCTGTCGGTTTAGTTATTTAGCGGACGTTCGTCCGTATGTTCGTTTTAACGAACGGTTTTCATTAGTTAGCCGCAGACAGCGAACGTTCGTTCGTTAGCCTGTTCGTCCGTTTTTCTTTTTCGGGGTATTTATCCGCGGTTATTCCGATCGTGATTTCTGCCCTGATCTTATTTTTCGTTTTTCTTTTCGCTCGAGAGTCGGAATCAGGTGATTCAAAATCCCAGATCTTCGTCTCGAAGCCCTCTTTACGTTTAATCAACTGGAACAAGATTTTGGCTACTGTAAAATTTGACTTTAGGCCAACTAGTAAACCGGAGCTCGTTTCTTTTGCAGTTTGAGTTTCGTTGCCTCTTACGAGTTGATTCTTTTTGCAAACCGGAGTTCTTAAGTTGAACTTTCTGGTTAGATCTCTTATTTGAGTTTTACCCATGCATTAGTTAAGTACTTATTGTGTGCTTGTTTGATTGCGATAGAGTACCCGGAGTGCGCCGCTTGCTACTTTGAGTCTCTAGGTTTTGCGCATCATCAGCACGGCAAGTAACACTTTGATCATACTTTCCAATTACCCGGTTTTCATTGCATTAGTCCAAACTCTCACACCCTGCATGAGTAGGATTAATTAACTTGTGGGACTGGGAAGTAGATTGAGGTAGTACCTATTACTTGCATTACATTCAGACCTTTGGGTGTTACTTCTACGTTGCTGTTAGGACATGCTATGCTCGTAGACGTGGATTGGGTGAGTGAAATCCATGACAGATGTGAGTTTGTTATTTAATGGTTCAAATTAAGGTGGCAACATTAATACACATCTGGGTGGATTGAGGCACCTGGGTATTCCAGCGATTGCTAGTTTTTCTTTTGGACCGCCACCCAGGCTCAAAGGGATCATGAGATTATTCATACTAGAAACTTCCGTGTGCAGCCACAATGCTATTATGGGCTCTAGCATAGTATGAGTAAGTCGTGCGAACTCTTACAGTGGTGGACTAGCAGATGTAGGGGATGTAGGTTGGTACGGTCCGCCCGATCGTAAGGTGCTAGCGCTTCTGAAAGACTATGTCTCGGTCATTCGTTTCTCAAACACCATGCAGTGCGAGAAACCAAACGGAGGCGATCGAGTCTTGTGGGAAAAGTGCACAAACCTCTGCAGAGTGTACAAACTGATCATGATTAGCCGTGTCCCCGGTTATGGACGTCTTGAGTATCTAGTACTTGGATTTTCATGTGCATCTCATCATGTTACTCAAATTTAATTTTGTTGGGTTTAATGATTACTTTAATTGGGGTTGAGAGGATGTCTATCTTCTCAACGATGTTTCAACTACCATGATAGTTAAATAAAATCTATTCCTTTGAAGTAGGGAAAAATTGGCTTTACGCAAAAAGTTAACCATAGAGCTTTCCACCAGCCAAATATTGCATATAGTATAGTTTTACTTTCATTGCATTCTCTTGTGTTACCTTGCCAGCATATTCCATGTGGTGACCCGTTTTCGGGCTGCAACGTTTCATGTTGCAGGCTTTTCAGACGACGAGTAAGATGCCCTTTTAGGTCGTGGTTCTATACTAAGTGATGCCGCTGGAGTTGATGGACTCACTTATCTTCCAAGCCTTCCGCTGTTATCGTATTAGATGGCCTTCAGCCATATTATTTGTAATAAATTCATCATTGGACTATCGATGTAATAAGTGTGTGATTGCTACTCTGTTATAAATCCTTCAAGTACTGTGCGTGTCAGCATTACTGATCCAGGGATGACACTGATGCACAGAAATCAGACTATTTGAGGTCTGGTCGCTACAAAGGGGTGGGCTGGGGAGGTCCGCCGGACGTAGGGAGGGGCTTTAGTGGTGTAGAGGAGGAGAGAAAGGGTTCCGACGACGAGCATGGCGGCCATGGGAGGAACAGAGAGCTCCTCGAGCTCGGGTGAGTAGTCGGGGAGGTCTATAGGAGAGAGTAGAGGAGGCTGGTGAGCTAGGGGGGTCTCGGGGTGGCCTTAAATAGGCAGGGAAGGGGGAGCCGTGTTGGCACTGCCGCGGACGCGTATCCGGCGTCGTGGACGCGTGTCCACGCGCATGATCTCGGGAGGCAGGCGACGAGGGAGGCATAGGGGAGAGCTCTCACGGGGCAGAGGAGGCCAAGGGGCGCAGGGAGGATGACGATGGCGAGCTCCGAGCCAAACCACCACTTTTCGCCCGTGGGCGCGCGGCGGCTTGCGTTGGTGAGGAAGCTGCCGGAGGGGGAGAGGGGTCCAGGGTAACGGCGACGATGAGGTGAAGCCAACGGACACACTCATGCGCGCGAAGACAACGCGAGGGGGAGGTGCCGAAGCACAAACGACGCCTGGGCGCGGCCGCAGTGCATAGAGCGCACGCACTGTTATGCCATTATTCGGTCACCGCGTGCACTGGCATGTAGTGGGGGAGAGGGGCTGGAAATTTTTGTCTACTGGTAAGTTCTTCCAGGGTAAGTCTCAACTACAGTGGTAGTTTGGTTAAAAGCGCTCTGGTTAAATGGTAAACGAGTTCTGAAGTTTACTACAGTAAACTTGGTCAAGAACTGCTGATCAACAGGAGTTGGTTTGGAGCTATAGAGTTTGTCTGCGAGGTTGAGGTAAAGAAGGATTTTCATCCAGGCAATTTTGAGAAAATTGGGATAAAGATTTAATGTAGTTGCTTAACCACCACATAATCTGGTCAGAAACTAGATTAAGATGATGCATCAAATGGTGATTCCATTTGGGCTGAAATTTGGCAAGGCTTAGGGATTTGATTATATAAGGATGCTGTAAAAGTTTCATACCAATTGGATTCACCAAAATGGTACTTGTTTCACAAACATCCTTGCTGACCAGAATCTTAGGAAAATACCTGAAGGAAAATGGCTACATAAAATGTGCCCAAAATTTGTGGAGGTAGGTTATATGGGTTGGAGAAGGTCCTGGAATATTTTCAGCCATAATGGAGCAAGATAAAATATACTTGCTTCACAAACTGAAAATTTGGACAGAAAGAAAGATTTGGAGGTGTGCTCACATGGTTGCAAGGAATAAGCTCAAATTTGGGGTAGAGTCAAGATTTGATGATATAGAGGTCATATATATTTTTAACTCATTTGGATATGCCCAGCTGGTACCTCCTTCACAAAGTTTCCTTCTGGACAGAAACTTTGGAAATTAGCTGAAAAATATTTACTAGGCAAACGAGTATGAAAATTTGCATGAGGCAATGATATGGACAGAAAAAAGTTTCCAAAAAGTTTGTGGTCAATTGGGCAAAGATAAGTAGCACTTGCTTCACAAAGTGGTATTTTGGGCAGAATAGGAAAAGGAATATTGGTGGATTATTTTTGAACATGGCAAGGAAAAGTTTTGCCATATTTGATGAAGATATGACCCAAACAATTTATGAGAATTATTTGGGAATTTTAGGATGGACAGAAATATAGGTTGCTTCACAACCTAGGGCAGACAGGGTTATTCCTTTAATAGAAAAAGGAATATTTCCTAGAAAAAAGATTTTAGGGTTTGGTCAAGCAGTGGAGTGACATGATCTTGGCAAGGTTTTGAGAAAGATGAGCCACGAGGGAGATGAAATTAAGATAATTTCCCAGGTGACAAGGCCATAGAACCACTCCAAAAAGGAAAACAGAGCAAAAACCAATAAATCAAAAAGAAAAAGGAAAGGGCCAAAAACCAGGCTGTTACAAACCTCCTCCCTTAAGGAAATCTCGTCCTCGAGATTTGGTGGCTCAGGGAACAAGTATGACTTGAGGACACCGTTTCCATCTCGGGTGTCCATTTCCTTTATTTATTGTTCCCCTGAGAATTTCAGATGATATGATTATCTTTGCTCGGGGGTGGTTTGCTTCACCTTTCCCCAAATTCTGACGGGTTTTTGCTCACCCACCAAATCCTTTTGCTGACGTTGATTCTTTCATATCTGTAGTGATATCCAATGGATCCGAGCATAGATTTCCTTTTGTCATGAAAACCTTAATACTTCTTTCATGGGGTTGCTTCAAATAAATGCAGGCCTTCTGGTTTCAATGAATGTTGAGAATTAATCGTGGCCATCTTCTGACGGGATCTGACTTCTCATAAGTGGTACTGATTTATTTTGATTTATTCTTTTGGCTTGAGCATGAGATATGTACCAAAGATCCAACTGCCTTTTGTCGTGAACAATATAACAGTGTATGGAGTTTTAGCTGTGTCATACCTCAAATATTTACATCTTGAGACTGCCCGACAGGGGGCTGACAGACAAATGATTTTCCTGACAGACTGATAGTGTACTTGATTCCGTCGATGACTATACCGGGTCTGAGCTGATTGTTCGGCTTTCGATTTTCTCACTTTGTCGGTATACCCAATTGGATTTTCCATACTAACCATTTCAAGCGGGTCAGTGGGATATGAAATCCTTGTGAAACAGAGTAGGCCGCTGAGAGTATGCCTTTGTGGAGCCATATGGAATTACAGCTATCGATTGACTTGGGCATCCGGACCCTGATTGTCGTGCAAAAATCATCAACATACTTTTGCTGTCAGTCGCATCCTTTGACGGTCATGATTTGCTTTGTCAGGATACCTTACTGAAATAAGTTGGCCATGCCTGTCCTGGATTTTTCGTATGACCATGGATGTGATTAGTGCAATATTTTTTTACATTATTCCTTATGCATGTTTGTTGACCTGGGTTCCCATACATATGACATATACCCCGTGTTTGTGGCTGTACGAAGCTCATTGTTGAGGCCAATCGTACAAGAAGGTGACAAGGTTTTATGATATCTCCTTGTTAGTTGCACGAATAATGACCTTGATGACCATTGTCAAGACTGTGGATTCTAAGATGTCATCTCCAGATCTTGTCGATCCTGGTAATTCATGAAATGTATCTTTGCTTATTTTCCTTTGCCTGACTCATGAGGTTGTGGGATTTGTACTTTCCTTAGGTATATTTGTTGGATCCTTGCCGCAATCTTGTATGAGTGACTGATCTGACTAGGGATACATGCTCACCATATGTGTGGAAAGGTATGTAGCCGAACACTTAATCCTTGTGGTAAGGATATGTCCCGATGCATATTTTCTAAGGATGGTGCAATATTGCGATACTGGCGCGGACTGGGTGGCTTACGAGAGAAGCCATCCGAGTAGCTTGATGAGGAGGATTTGTTAGCTTCTGCGCAAATCTTTACGAGAAGAAGGCTCTATAGCTTACACACGAAGCTTGGTCTGATTATTGTGCTAGAGAAGCTCGAGTTCCGTACTTGAGAAGCTTCCCCTCGGGTTTGCTTGTTTGAGAAAAGTTCATTTTCGTCTGTCACAAGCTTTTACTGAGGTATCTTGTTGAGAAAGACCGGGTATTGTGGGCCGGAAATTGTTCACATATTATGGTGAGGAAAATTTGAGGAGCCTTGTCTCATAAATTTCTTCCGATAGCGTGTGGAATAATACTGGGTTTCTTATATCCAAAACTTCATACTGATATGCAGACTGAAATCCATACACACGCCCATAATATTCTGAGGCTATTTATTTGCATGAGAAAAATGGTTTGACTGTTTTCCTCGAGCATGTCATATTCTGACTATATTTCGGATGATAACATATTTCAACCACCATGCCTTGTTGAGCGAAATTTTTGTATATGGTCCATACCTTTGACAGAAAATATACTGTTGATCTTGTACCCGACTTGTCTTGCTGCTGACTTGACTATTACTGTTGTGAGTATTTTGTATTGATGTAGACTTGAGTTATCAGTACGGTTGTGAGGAGTGCTCACTAATGCAAAATTGATTATCAGTCTCAAAATCAGATATTCCCCATTTCACTGCACTTGGCTGAGAATTCCATTTTGTTTAGCTGAGTTTCCAAATATTTGAACTCCTTATTACTTCTTCGTGTCCGGTGTCAGTTCATGAGCAACTCTTTATAGGGGAAAATTAATGTAACATCGGGGCCCAAAAAAGAAAGAAGCAAAAGAAAAACTCAAGTAAACAAAAGCACACAACAACAATCAATTCACACACAATCAATGTCACATGTTACTGCTAGTCACACAATATGCATGCCTACTTAAGCACACAAAACTCGCGGGATCTCCGGTTCTACGGTCTAGCATGATGTGACGTTGTGCACGAGGACGAATAAATGTATGGAAGGATTGATGTAAAAAACGCTACACCAAGTGCTAGCTTTGCCAGGTAGCAACCTGGACTAGCTCGGAGGCGGGGACATACTTGGTAACCATGTAGCAGGACACGAATGTCGCGACCACATTATTATCAAGCAGACGGAAAATATCCGTACTTGTCCAAGAAATAAGGATAGCGGGGAAACTGAGTTTGCTGGCATTGCCCTTTCTTGATGACTAAGACCATTAAGGGTTGCCAACATGACAAGAAATAGGACGATCCGGGGTAGAAGCATGTGTACCACGGAAACAAAAATGGGGCTGAAGGAAGGAATTCGGCGCGATACCTGAGCACCATTTTTGCAGCTAGTGTCGAGATCTCTTGGCATCACTCTGCTACGACAAAAATGACGCCAAACACCGAAGAATGAGCAAGAAAAGAAAATTGGAGAAATGCAGGGGCTGAGCTGTAGTGGATCCGAACCGATGACATCTACACTCACTAGATAAATCATCAGTATCAAAATAATAAGGCTATATGCATGCTATGCAACAAACAAATGCAGCAACCAAATGCAACAAACAAGGTAGACACTATACTACCGATTACTACCGGTTTCCACCGCTCGCTCTAACTAGGGCCTCCTACAGCCAGACCTGCTCTGATACCAAGCCTGTGGCACCCCGGCTCAGAGAAACCGGAACACCCCGTATTCCAGCCCAGAGATCGAGGAGAAGTCTTTGGAATACGACACTGCTTGACATAGAACAAATCAACTCTTATTACAAGAATAATAATACAAGGGTCTGATGTTACAAATGATCACATCAGCACGGCTACACTACGCCTACGATACTACACTTGTTCTATGCTAGCAGCGGAACAACTCGTAGCACCTGAATACTTCTAGCAGCGGAACATCGACGAAGGTGGTGAACTCCACTCCGCAAGGACTCTGGCTGGGACACGATCTAGCTCGCACGCACGGCAACCTCGACAAGCAAGCAAGCAATCATGGCATCACCTGCAATCTGGCATGACACGCCAGGTCAGTACATTGAATGTACTTGCAAGCTCACAACAACCAAAAGCATCAAGGCAAAACATCAACATAGCATTAAACAGGTTAATTAATTAACAACTACCATGATGAAGCAACTACTAAGCATGGTATGAAACTGATACAATGCTGATAAATCACCATCTCAAATCTTCATAACCATGTCTCTCTTGGCTAACCGGCCAAGTAATATACCATCTCGATCACCTCGTGATCAAAACCAAACGGTGATCTTTCTGGTGATCACTATCATGACCAACACTTGGTCTCCAACATCATCATCAACATCCTGCCAATCTGCACTGCTCAAAATATCAACCTATAAATCACCTATAATTCATTCCGTCATGTGAGTGTTGATCGAACGATGTGACCTAGTACGAACCCATGCCATGACCGAGAACGCGGCTATCGATAGACTAAACAAATACACTCTGCAGAGGTAGCGCACTTTACCCACACCACGGAATCCATGGCCTCGTACTCCAATTCGGGTGGACCAACGGCGTTCCGACAAAACCGATCTACTACCATGACACTCTCCCGGCCACTCCGACTCACTCCCCACTAGGTTAGTCCTCGGTGGCCCCGTGTCTACCAAAGACACCAACGGCCACCGTCGTGGCCAAAACAATCAACCGTCCCAAACGGGGACAAAAGTGCTTATCATCCAACTACGGGCACACAAGGTTATGTCCGCTTACCTGATCAGGGTAGCGCGCGCCCATAACCTTCCCTCGTTGGAGGCACCGGCGAGAGGCATGACAATAGCACCACATTAGGGCCTTCCCATACACTACAAAAAAATACACTTCCGTGATGATACATGTTTGTCATAGTAGGTCACGTTTTCTGTCATGCATGTACATCCATGACGATTTTATGACAGAATCAATATAGTCATACATGTGCTGTCGTAGAAGTGTTCCATGACATTACCAAAATTATCATCACGGAAGTGTCAACTTCCATGGCGGTAAATCGCGCGTCATAGAAGTGCTTTTGTCAAGGGTGATCGACACGTGGCATAAACCGTAACGGAACACCGTTAAGCTATCGGGTTCAGTTTTGGATCCGATAACCCACTAACAGCCCCGACCAATGGGGATTTTCCACATGTAAAATCATCATTGGCAGGAGGAAACATGTGTCGGCTCACCGTTGGGACAGATGTCATCCACTCATTGGACCCAAAGCGTCTATGATACGCCGACACGTGGCACAACCCAACAGAGGCCCATTCCTATGAAAAGGCCGGCTCGTTTGACTTGGTCAAAAGGTGGCGGGCCGACCCACGGCAAGCCTGTTACTGGCCTATTCGCATATAGCCCATTTACAGCCCGCTAACCCATGGCCCGTTTACGGCCTATCCGAATTAGGCCGAGTAGCGTCATCTGGGCCGTCCAATATAATTCCAGCCCATTTTAACTTCCGGCCAATGTATGGCCCATGACGTCTTTCGGCCCATATGAGGCCCTTATTACTCTCGGCCCATTAACGACCCGTGTTAAAACTGGCCCGTAATGAAAAGTGTATCACTTTATACCCATTAACGGTCCATTATTCCGTTGGGCCATTTCCAGCCCATGTTATCTTTTGACCTTTTGAGAGCCCACTTATTCCTGGGCTCATTTCCAGCATTCGTTTACTTTCGGCCCGTTACTGTCATTTTCTGCTTGTTGGCCAAATACAGCCCGTGGTTACAGTCGGCCTGTTTGTGGCCCGTTAATACATTGGACCGTTTTCATAGCGTCATCAAATACGGACCATCTATTCTTGGGCTCATTTCCAGCATTCGTTTACTTTCGGCCCATTACTATCATTTTCTGCTTGTGGGCCAAATACAACCCATGGTTACAGTCGGCCCGTTTGTGGCCCGTTAATACGTTGGGCCATTTTCATAGCATCATCAAATACGGCCTATTAACGATGGCCCGTTATGGTCGGCCCATGAACGGACGATTTCAACTCTAGCCCATTTACGGCCATAATGTGGCCTGTTATTGGCCCATGTTTGGCCAACCGATCATACGGCCCGTAGAAGGCCCATTGATGATACGACCCGTAGAAGGCCCATTGATGACACGACTCGTAGAAGGCCCATTATGTCAACGACCCGTAGAAGGCCCATTGTTTCTACGACCCTTAGAAGGCCCATTGTTTCTACAGCCTGTAGGAGGCCCATGTTGACTACAGTAAAGATGTAGCCCATTGTTAATGTGGCCTAGTTTTAAAAAATAGGTTATTCCGGCCATTAGCAAACCGCGGAAAAAACACACTGACTACAAGAAAACAGATAAACAAGAGAATAAGGAAATAAATAAGCAAGCAATTAACGCTAGCCTATTACCGCTATTACACATATTACATCCACTGGGCATCAAAGTTCGCCACCAGTGCAAATATAGGGAACAAAGAAGCATATTACATACACTGGCCGTCAAAATTGGCCACCAGTGCAAATAAACGCGGCAGCAAAACATGAGCATAACTGATACAACTTCAGAAGAGCTCAAGAAACGTGGTATCCACCATGCTGGCAATAAGCTTAGCAAGGTTATTAGCTTTATCCTGTTTGGCGCTAAAATCCTCGAACGCTTGCTGTTGCACCAGAAAGTATGCATCTAAATGCTCCAGGGACTTTCGCAGTCCTTCCGCTTCTAGTCACAGCACAGCTGATCGATGTCTTTCAGCTTGTAGTTGAGACTCAAGAAACCGAACTGATTCAGACAGTGAGTTTGAATAGCTTGTGCAAGCGGTAGTGGCCAGTAATTCCAACACTAAACCAAGACAGGACTTTGGGGTTGTCTCACTGTCTTCGAGATAGTCTTCCTTAGCTGTTTTATCAGCTTTGTTGGAGACCAACAAGGATGTGTCACTATCCTGAACCTTATCTGCATTACTTCCTTTACCATTGCTTAATAAGGCACTCTTCTCCAATATTCTGTCAGCATTCTAAAAGAAGAAACAAGCAAACACATAACAGTTTAGCATGTACTAGTATATGAAACTCATTTCGTTGAACCAGTTCATTAGTAAGGTGGACAGGGTTAAACTACCAAGTCTTCTATTGCCAAGTACTAGTACATAATAAAAGCATCAAACAAACATATGTCTATGTCCTATGGTCACTGCATTGTCTTGCCAAATCAAAATAGAGACACAGTTCAAATCATATCAGTTCAAGACAAAGCAGCAGTGAAAGAATACAAAGCGTGGGAAACTACGTGGCACAACAAGATTTCATATGGGTACCACGGGTCTACATGTACAACAACACTATTTGCTTTGTTGTGATGCTAGTAATGTGCATGATATGAGAAGTCAACTGTATACACAATTGAAATTGAAATGAACAGAGCTATTGATAAGAGCAAGCATGTTAAAGAAACATGCGTGAACATACCTGCTGTGCCATTGGAGTTTTGATTGGATCCTTCAATTTAAAAATAAGTTTGTATGAGTAAATACAGTGATACAAGAGCAAAGTAGTATGTACGATAGCAATCATAGTTAAAAAAGGCGCGCCTAAGCGAGCGCTTAAGCACGCCTAGGCTCTAGGCGTTGGCGAAACACATTGCGCATAACTACGCTTAATCTGTGCATAACTGCGCATAAGCATGCGCTTTGGTCAGTAAAGCGCAAGGCAGTGGCAAAACGCACAATTAACGCCTAGCGCTTTTTGGAACTATGATATCAATGGAATTTTAAATTAGAATAGTTGTTCTTCAGGTTTAGGCACTTGTTCAACATGAACAGAGTACAGTAAGACGCAAGAATATAGTACTTAAAAATAGAAAATGAGCTCATAGACCTTACCACATTCTTGGTTCGGGACCAGTACAGAACAAGGCGTTCCCAGTCATCGTCCAGTAAATGTGTCTCAGGAGAACGGAAGGGAATTTGATGAGTTTCTGTGCCGGTGAAGTACGTTTTCTTCAGGTAATTCCGATACTACAACCAAGCATTCTTGAAGATAGCAGAGATATTAGCACAGGTTACCTCATCCTGAGTTTCCAAATCGGTCCTTCTCTATAGTGAAAAATGGAAAAATTTGCTGTATTATAACCATCATGGAGGTAGGATGTATGGGACAAAGCAAAGTAATTGCCATGAATAACATTACTTACACATAACTCCTGGACAAACACCTTCAACTGGCATTTTCCTTCATCTTCAGTATAATATTTCCAAGACGGGAAGATACGCACATACGATTTAACAACATCAAATGCGATAGATGCTAAAGTACGACTAGCTGGTTGTGCTTCCACCACAGGAATAGGCGTACTAACTGGTGGAGTTGGGGTTCGCCGTGGTAGTACTAGACCTTTGGGCACTGGGGCTGCCTTACTAACTGCTCTTGTTTGGGAGCTCTGTGGTGGAGATGGTGCTGTGTCAACAGGAACTGGGTTACTATCTGCTGGGGTTGGGGTTAGATTGGGTGAAGCTGGTTCTGTGCCCATCGCAGTAGGGGTACAATCTGCGAGAGGTTGGGTTATGTGTGGTAGGGCTGGTTCTCGTGCATGTACAACTGGGGTGCTATCTCCACCAAGAGGTAGCACTATTTTATTTGAAGACCGTGTTTTTAGCCCGCTAGATGTTGGCATCACCCGCTCCAATTCAAATGGCTGATAAACAGGAAACATAGTTGAATGTACAGACATTGTATGAGAGACATATGCAATAGATAGTGTGGAAAAAGAGTACATGAAATAGTTGACATGTATATTGTTTAACTAAAACGGATAGCATGACATAATTTCACATATATGATGTCTATCTAAACTGGATAGCATAGCATAACATAATTCAAAGATATGATGAATAACTAAAACGTCGTGCCAAGTTAGAGCATACACCTCGCTGGGGGGATAGGACTGGTCATCTGTATCTGAATCCATCTTTGAGGAGCTATCGGGACCCAACAAGAGATCTGCTTCGACAGGTAGCACTGTCTGCTCTGAAGGCCTTGTTTTCACTCCAGATTTTTCAATCTCCCACCGAAATGGCTGATTCATAGGAAGAGTAGTTTAATGTACAAACATTGTCGACAAATGGAAATGTAATGAAGAAAAGGATGGGCAAGATATCATTCAAATATATGATGCCTGGTTAAACTGGATGGCATTGCGCACATATATTATGGCTGGCTAAAAGACATGAGACTGCATAATTCCCTTATATGATATAGAAACTAAACAGGTGTCGACAGAACATGTCTAAACTAAGCAGATGACATATATGATGTCAAAAGTAGGCACTGCAAGGCAACATATGCATGATATGACTAACATCATCATGCCAAGGTAGAGCAAACACCTTGGGGGGTAAATAGGAGTGGTCAGTGGCATCTGAATTCGCCTCAGAACAGATATCTTCCTCTGGATTACAATCTGGAGAGAGGTGGGGAGGGTTTGCCATTGAACCAACCATGGAGCAATGTCTGCATGACATGGTATTGCCGTGCAAAACTCTTCTCTTTTTCTTTACACGTTCAGCATGACTGTGTACAATATCTGACATGCATACGAAAAAATATGGTGAGATTATGTAAGGAGAGCATGCAAAAATTTAGAGTGATGGTAACAACCAGTGGATGGATCCAAAAATAATGATAACAGGCTGATGATTGCTTTAATTTAATAAAAAGATAGATGATGATTGCTTTACTATTTGTTTCCCACCCAAGATGAACACATAGGCATACCCTAGGTGAACCAAATATTAGACAGAGATACTATTCATTGCTTCCTCGATATGTGCCCCACAACTAATTTAGAACCCAAGTTTGAACATTAATTTGGACCTGACTTGGAGTCCAAGAGGTGAACAGGACGATAAAGTAGTAGGTAATTTTAAGCAATGCATAACATAAGCATAATCAAAAGAGTGCGACCTCTCTTGTGGACCCGTGTACTCCTCAGGTTCATCTGCTGAGTTGATGATGGTGATGCCGTTGCGGTGGGTCTCGGCGGCAGGGAAGGAGATCTGAGGCGGCGAAAGACGGCCAGGAGTCGTGATGTCTGGTTTGGTGGATGTTTCTGTCGATGGAGCACCTCAGGTGAGGTGGACGACGTCGCGGCAGGAGCAGGACAAACCACACAAAGTTCCCTTCGACACCTACCTGTAACTGAAGTAATTCTGTAAGGGCTCATTTGGCTTGCATGATTATAAAAATGTAGGGATAGGAAAATACCAGAATAGGATAGGAATGCACATGGTAAAGAGAGCATTTGAAAACACAGGATTTATGTCAACTTGGGTGTTTGGTTTACATGAATTGGAAGAGCAGAGGAATGCAAAGAAACATGGCCAAAATAAAGTGAACCATATGAAAGCGTGTACAGTTAGAATGTTATTCTGCCACTAATGCACTTGGTCTTGTTTTCATGCATAGGATTTTGAAAAGTAGGTCCAGGTGGATGTTTTGCTTCATTTTTTTCAACAAAATGCATGAATAATTGAATAGTAGAGTGCCATTGGAAAATTCCCTATTGCTATGTTTTTCCGTCGAACCAAAAAAGCCCTAATGGATCGACATGAATGTATAGTAATAAGTGATGCAACAAGTGTACAACCTCTTTGCCGTAGCCGTGTCGACCTCAGCATCATTGGGTTGGTCGCTGAAGTAGTTGAGGCAGAGGTGGCTGTCGGAGGTGTGGAGGAAGATATGAGGAATCTATAGATGGCGTCTAGGGCAGTGCTCTGTTGTGATGGTTCGTTCTGTCGTTGGAGCAGCCCCGGCGAGCCGTAAGATGTCAAGGCTGAAGCAGCACAAGACAGACATCATCAATCTCAAGTGGTATTCTAATAGCATCTCCAATAGATGATGTAAAATAGATGTAAAATTTACATCACCAAAGACCACCTGACTACAATAGATGAGGTAAAATCTGTTGACTCTGAACTTAACTATCGAAACTGACATTTACTGTGGAATCTGAATGTTACTGTCGAAACTGAACACAATGGTAGCAGAGAGGCACTTGACATGTAGTTTAGGGAGGGCCTGCAGTTCATCTTCAACCTGCACCCCCCTGAGCCGCCAGCCACCACCGGCCGAACCGCCGGCCCCAGCGCCGCCTCGCTGCCCCGAAACAACTCCCCACCGCCGCCCTGGCCAGCCTTATAGCCCCCCTGCCCCCACCCTGAAACCTAAGATAGATAGTGGGGTACCTCTCCGACGAGCCCCCGTCCCCGCTGGGGTGGTTCTTCCTTAACTCCGGCGAGCCCCCCACCCCCTAAAAATCGACAGACCTAAAACTCGATTCAGTCGACTGAAGTGTAGCTAAATCGGAGCAGAGCAGCAGCACGAGCGAGGGGGAGAGCAGCAGCAGCAGCAGCGCGAGCGAGAGCGAGAGTCGGAGCAGCAGCAGCTGGGCGTGCGAGCGATCGAGCGAGAGCCAGAGCAGCAGCAGCAGCACGAGCGAGCGAGCGAGAGCCGAAGCAGCAGCAGCTGGGCGAGCGAGCGATCGAGTGAGAACCGGAGCAGCAGCACCAGGGCGAGTGAACGATCAAGCGAGAGCCGGAGCAGCAGCAGCAGCGCGAGCGAGCGAGCGAGAGCCGGAGCAGCAGTAGCAGATCCGACTGGTATGGACGCCATCGCCGAAGGGGCCTCGCACTGGGGGAGAGCCGCCGTGGAGATGTTGCTTGCGGCACCGGCTTCAAGGTAGCTGCTCCATGGGGGTGCGGGATGGCGCATCGTTGGCGCCGGGAGGTCGAGCTAAGGAGAAGGTGCGATGCGATGAGTGTGCAACCTCTTTGGTGGCGCCGAGTAGGCCTCAGCTTCGTCCGAGGAGTCGGTGAGGATGCTGCGGTTTCGGTGGAGCAGGTTAAGGCGGCGCTGTGGGGATGGAGCAGCCGCGATAGACGAGGCGATCGTTGGAGAAGCTCCTTGGAGGTGGAGGACGGGGCGGCTGAACCGACGGGACGACGAGATGGATGACGGATCCTCATCCGGGGAGGTGGACGAGGGATGTCGAGCTGTTGCGGTGGACGACGTCATCGGGGAAGAGGCTCCAGCGGGGCAGTGGTGAAGTGGCGGACGGAGGAGGGTGGGGATTTGCAGCTAGCGCGGAGAGGTTATGTCGGCCTGGGATTTCAAATGGCAAAAAGGAGGCGATGGAGACACGCTTGTCCAAAATGTAGGGTGTGTTACAAAATTACCCCCACCGATTTGAACTAGCGCACCTTTCGGCTCAGGGTTAGAAGGGGGATTTCGCGTGTCGGGATTTGGCGGCTGGAGGGAGTTTTCGCTCGCGTTGTAATTTCGGGATAGCAAGGCGCGGGTTGTGAAGGCGCCAGTTTTGGGAGCACGATATCTGAATTTTCAGGGCGCGGGTTGAATTTTAGGGACAAGCCTAACGTGTAATATTGTACTTGTACGTACCAAATCAATTCACACTTCCCTCAACCAAAAAGAAAATGAAAAAAAAAATAAAACTATTCACACCACACAAAGACAGAGTCTTGCCCCGTTTTACTATAAAAATGCTATTTAAAGCTAGCCAAAGGCAATTACCGCAATTTAGTGCAATTAAATGCTATTTGGTAGTATGAATCCATGTTATGTCCAATTAAATTTTTTCGCTTGCTGTATAATGCATGTAACCTACTCATACCAACATTTTAGTGCATTCCAAATATATATAGGACCGCTGCAATTCGAACTGAATTTGAATTTGTTTCTCTATTTCAATAACAATCTACAATCATGATTGTTGCCAACTTCAACCAGCATTCGTGTATTACCTTAATAACACACCACATGATTACTATAGAGATAGATACGAACTATGTGTACTACATGAACTCGAATTCTATTTTTTGAATACACTTGATGTTGATTCCAAATAATAGTACATTTGATGTACTAACTTTATATTCATAATCTAAACCATGTTCCATACGTGTACGCCGTGTTTATCACACATAGTATGGTGCCTCGCCCCCTACATTATGACAAGTATTTAGACCTGAGCTGCAAAAGCCGCACATTAGCCCAAATTATGATCAATGTTCTATATGTTATACGTAGTACTAGCAAGATGCCCATGCGTTCCACAGAACATCAACATCATCAAGGGGAGGCCTGATTTGCAAATATGGAGCGGGTGTGGGTATCTTATTTCAAAATTACCATAGTTTCCTTCCTATCCGTCAGATATAAATCAGACGGCCTATATTGCAGGATGGCACCATCATCAACAACTCCGTTTTTTATAAGAGTAGAGATAAAATATATTATATGTAGTATAACATGTTCATAACCACACCATGTGTATTATCGTTATATATATTCACACATGCGTCGGTTTAAAACACTATGATAAATTCTTCAAATATCCAAATTCGCTTTTTATAATGAAGTATGATCTCTATTCGTCTTTTACACCCACACAATCCTCTTATCTTTGTAGCTAGCTACCGCTAACTTTCTCTCGTGCATGTAGACGCCCGCATCCCTCTCACCCTCCCTCAGCATTCTCTAGCTCCATCGCGCAAATTCGTCTTTTCACTTTAGGCCGTTCACCCACGGTGTGTGTAGGCCCCCTAGCTCCTTCTTTACGGCACACATCGATCGATATGCCTCTCTAGCCAGGTGTGCCTAGCACAAAACACAAGCTTCCCCTCTTCTCTTATCACCGTCCATGCCTCACTCCCACCACTCTCTTCATTGATCTCGTACTCGCACACTCCCCCCCTCAATATAGTATGACTCTTGCACCACCTCCTAGATGCATCCCTCTCTCTCTATCCTTATCCTCGTGCCCCATTTGCTTCTAACACGCACATACATGTATACCGGTCGATCTCCCAACATATACCTAGGTCGACTTTAACTATTCCGCCCATCGATTGACGTACCTCACAAGTTATGTCTCTCCTTTCTCTGACAAAGGACGATGGATCTTCCCATGTAGTTATGTCTGCTTACCACGGCCATATCGCCCCCCTCATCATTCGTCCATGCCTCCTGACACGTCTCTCACACGCACGTGCACAGACAGGCAGGCGGCAACCATACACTCTCTTATTGATATTGCAGGCGTGCCCTCCGGTTGTCTAGCAAGCCTATCCCACCATTTGTTAGAAGCAACTCCACTACCACCCCCTCCAACACTCGAACTCTGTCTCTCTCCCACCCTTATTCCTCTCCTACACATATGCATGGATGCTGATCAATCTCCCTTAATACATGAGGTAGATCGATCTCCCTTAGTACATGAGGTAGGCCTCTCTCCTTCTGCACACATATACCAGCCATTGTACCTCTATATTAAATTAGGCCTCCCTACCCCCACCACACACCGATAGTCGAGTGTTGTAGGTAGGTATCCATGCCACAGAGACAAACTGCACCTATCCCCTCTCACGTTCCAGTAGGTCAGCCACTCTATATCTTTGACATGGGCACACACAAATTCGATGGCACTCTTTATCGATCGCGCGCGCACACACACACACACACACAACATCCCTCTCTTCGATTCTATGGACACCTCAAGTCGATGATACCTCGACTCTCTTCTCGTGGATCGCCCCCTCTATATATATGATATATCCAGGACTCTATTTCACACACATTGCATATGTTACATTTTTTGATTAACCCCACCCCCCAAAAAAAACTCTCACAAACCCACACACTATATCTCTTTACGTTTGTACCTCTCTCACACAACCCCACGTAGGTGGTGTATGTATACAAGAAGAGAATAGGTGCACCGTGCACGTACTCATGCTTCGTGCCTAGCCACACCCGCGCGTGTACACGATGGAGCTCATTTCTGTACGAAATGGCAGCCCACGTGCTAATTTGAACGCGTGTAGCGGTTGTTTACCTACGGAGGTCGTGTACCATGTGTGCACGAAACAAAGTTCGACTTGATGCGTTGGCGGATTATTTTTAAATAAAGTTATATCGCTCAGTGGCACATACACAGAATATAAAACAATTTGTATGGAGAAAAAGGTAGTCCGCTCCACTATATACACTGGAGCCTGCCTGCCTGGTTTGTCTCTCTTCAGAGTATCTCACACAAGGCTGCGGTGGCCTCTCTCGCTCTCTCTCTCTCACCGTTGGTCACTGATCCGACCGCATCCCGTCTGCCGGCGGAAAGGAAGGACGTGCATCGTTTCTCCGTTCGACGGCGCCGAGGCAGCACGTCTCGATCTGCGGTACACGCCGTTCTCTCTAACCAAGCTCCGACATGGTAGGGCCTACGCCACTTGCTCGCTACCGCAGTATGGGCAGATTCCGCCCGTCGCCGCTCACCTAGTCACATCCCGACGACCTCCAGGTATCCCCTCCGGCCTTGCTCCACTGCCCGTCTTCCCACGTCGCTGCATGTGGATCTTCCATAGTTCTTTGCCCAAAACATAGCTTGTTCGGCGTACTTTCCATATTGCAATCTCGTCCTCACGCCGTTTTAGACGAACACAACCGTGTTGTTATCTTCCCTTAGGACAAGGAATATGCTTCTTTTTTGTCGTCGCATGTGTCATCAACTATCATTGGCCAGTAATTGTTTCCTTTCTACCTCTTTTTTGCAAACAGGGCTATCCATTTCACCTCGTTGCTATTGCGACCTTTTAGTGAACTGCACAAATCACTTTTTTCTTAAGAGTGTTTTGTGCAGTTATACCAAAATGTCACATGGGCAACATCTCTACATTTCAGTGCGACTGCACAAGGGGAGATTGGTTTTCTCTATCCTCCTCATCCAACTCCGAGCCTAATCTTCTCCAACTATTTAGTCTTAAGAGAGACTGCAAAGGTGACCGGCTTCTATTTGTGTGTTTATTGTTTTATCAGCAGTCCTCAATTATCGTAATCACACTTAATATCTTTGGAAGAGGGACGCTCACCTCTATTTTAGTGGAACTGCACAAAATGATCGGAATGTTGCATGCTCCAGACAACTACTTTTTTCCCAACATGCCTTGTTGATTTAGACAGAGCTGGGGGGACGTTGCTGCCAATGAAAGCATGGATCAATTTTAATTTAACACCTTCTCACAACTTTGTCTTCAGTTGTGATGTAAATATTAGCTCTGATTAGCAAGGAAGTTAGTTTTTTGTTGTTTCTGTAAGAGCATCGATGGCAAGACACACAAAACAAAAGCTGAAAGCTCACACCATTGTACAATTTCATGTCGCTGGAAAATTATTTGTATAGTACGTCAATTATGTAAACAAATGATGGAAGCTTGATACCATTGCCAGAAGCCTCTTCGGCATCCGGGTCCATGTGCCATGCACAAAATTATACTCCTTCGTTCCTAAATATTTGTCTTTTTACAAATTTTAAATGGGCATATTTTAGAGTGTAGATTCACTCATTTTGCTTCGTATGTGTACTCCCTCCGTTCCTAAATATTTGTCTTTTTAGAGATTTCAAAAATTTACTACATACGGAGCAAAATGAGTGAATCTACACTCTAAAATATGTCTATATACAACTGTATGTAGTAGCCCATTTGAATCTCTAACAAGACAAATATTTGAGTAGTCACTCGTTGAAATCTCTGGAAAGAAAAATACTCCGGAGTATATTTAAGAACCGAGGGTGTAGTGCACAGCCGCATGGGAGACTCGGACCGATCGTTGCACCGCATTAATAGTGAGTAATGAGCAGTCAAATCATAAGCGCCACCTTTCCCACTGTAAGTTGCTCGGAAGAAGCAACCACCAATACGCTCTTCTTTGAATCCACTCATACTACTCCATCCGTCACTGTTTATAGAGCACGCTTTAGAAAAAGAGAAAATCTCTGGGACCAAGGCGACTAGCGAATAGCCTGAAAAATAGCATTGATAGTTATAGCACGGCGTCTATTACTAGAGGAAATAATGCGTACACACATGCATGCAGTGCTTCCACCCCGGGTACACACATGCATGCACTTACTCCACTCCGTAGTACTACATAGAGAGAAAATTGCGGTTACCACACCCTAATTAATTGAGCATTAAACCAAACGCGTCTAAAGTCTCTCTGGTGGTGGAAATGCATTGAGAGAAATGCATCATAATTAAGCATGCCATGTAAACTGTGACGGAGGAAGGAGTAGTATGAAGGTGCAAAACCAAGTACGCGTATGGCCAGTCAGTCAATGCACCCCCTCTTGGCATATCACTGACATGTGGGACCGGAGTGTGAGCAAACCGGTCTCAATTGACGGCAAAATGGCCAACCCGCCGTTCGTTGAGAGAGACGAGGAGTGAGAACACACAGACGGGCTCGCACGAAGGCCAAGATATATTCGAGCATGGTTGATCGATATCATCATTACATGTTGGGCTGCCGTTTCCGCCCTTCTCCGGAATAAATGTGTACTTTATCAGAGATTAAAGAAAAATAAGAGTAGAGAGGCTCCACCATGCGGTTCTAGCAGTAGTACTACTCTTACTACTAAACCTTGCGCTTGGCTCTTCGCCTCTTCGTGAAGTCGAACAATGATGGTACTCCGTATGTTCGGTACTATAGTGTATGCCTGTGGCAATCTGACACCGAATGAACTGATGCATGTCCACCGCCTGGGCGAGGGTACGTTGCATTAATCAAAAGGCGTAAGCGAGCTTCACCTTGTCCTGCAAGCTTCTCCTTGTTCTGCGAGTTGACGGGACACACCAACAAGTAGTGCTAGTCCATACTCACTCCTTTCCGGTTAATATGGCTTAATCTTTTTTTACGGGTAAATGAGAGAGATTTATTCATATATAAGCATTCTTAGGACGATCAGCCAAGACACTGGTCACTAGGAAGCGAGGTACCCTGCAAAAAAAGAAGTAGGAAGCGAGGTGTTTCATCAAGCTAGCTCTCGGCCACATTCAAAGTGCAGCCAGCACGGTTCGCACAAAGATGCGCCGCAAGGTTTGCTGACCTGTTTACATGCTGAATGACAAAAAGAGGAAATATTACCGAGCGTTCCTATTTGTAACAGGATATGAGCCAGAATTAAGCGAGAATTGTGGCGGGTGTTCCATGCAATCAACTTCCATTATCACATGCGAGAACCATCAAAGAGAACCAAATGTGTTGAAGATTACTTTATCACATTTAAAAAATATAATAAGAATGCAGATGCTCCTCCATTCGGTTCCTAGTGTACCTCTATAGACTACTATAAACTTTGCGCTTGGCTGTTCGCCTCTTCGGGAAGTGCAACAATAATAGTACTACTAGTATAGTGTATGCTTCTGGCAATCTGACACCGAATTAACTGTTGCACATCCACCGCCTGAGCGAACGACAGCTTGCATGAGTCAAAAGTTTCTCCTTGTCCTGCGAGCCACCATGCGCAAGCTTCTCCCGTCTTGCAAGCTTCTCCTTGTTCGGCAAGTTGACAGGACACAACAAAGTAATGCTAGTCCATACCGCCTCCTCTCCGGTTAATATGGCTTAATTTCAAACGAGATAAATACACTGTCTGTCATTGTATATTTGTAAATATACGGTCAGTGGACTTCATAATACGCTCATTGAGCTCAGTATATACATTTTCCGGTGTCTATACGGTCACTAGCTCACCCTGACTGAGTATGTGTGTGCATGCACGTGTAGGTTGAGCACTTGAGCGTGGCCGTGTGTGTTCTGTCATGTGCTCAGACATGCATGCATTAGGGGGTCGCGCGTGTTTTTGCATCCATGTGTATGTGTGACTGTTGCATACATGTAGGGGGAGTACGTGTAGGGGCCTTTAAAGGAGCAGTCAAATCACACAGTAAGTTAGTCGGAAGAAGCAACCATCATTTCACTCTTCAATGACACGTACGCAATATAAAATGGTTGATATGGAGTGAAAAAGAAAACCACTATATATACACTAGCAGGAGCCTAAGCTACAAGCCTGCTTGCTTGGGTTGCTCTCTTTAGAAGCATAGAACGACAGTGGCCACACCGCTGGTCACATATCCGGCCTGATCCCACACCTGGGGGAAGGGAACAATGTTCTGCGTAGACGCGGTCGACATCGGCGAGGGAGAAAATCAACAGTCGGTGCGTCCCAATCGGGGGTCTAGCTACTGACCGACGTCCGTTTCGAAAATATTAGTGCATGTCAACAAAAGTTATACTAGTATCGCTGTTACATTTAAAAAAATCATATAAGCTGTTACTTCTAACCCAAAGGATCTTTATATCCAACAGACACAAAATATCCATTCGACTGTTCGAAATTACTTTCACTGCTGATCTGATGTCGAGGTAATTGCTGCATCACCACCAAAACCCACCATCTCTTAAGCTAAAGTAGACCGAGCTAACCCTATATTAGCATATTACTAAGATAAACAGAAGGCACTGTAGAATCATTTAGGACCTGAGCTTGTCAATATGAATGTGGAGGGACACCAGCTTAGCCCCGGCCAGCAGCTTGGGCGGAACTATGAAGAAGGTCAGCTCCTGCACGGCGACGTCGCCGGGATCCCTGCTGCTTGTCACCTCCGTTTCCACCTTGACGGTGTCGGTCCTGCCTTTGGGCTCCCCCGGTGGGCCATTCGCCCACAGCTTGGCCACATAGTGCGGCAGTGGGGACGCCCCCGCTCTGATGCAGACGACCGACACAACGATAGGCGCGCCGATGTCGAGCACGCCGCCGACCAAGAAAAACGCGGGCCATCCCCCTACGTGAACAGCAAAAGTCGTGGCTCCGACAGTGGCACTTGCAGCTGGAGCACCTTGCCGTACTAGATCATGTGCATGGGCATGGGATGCACAGTGCTGATATGGTGGGAGAGCACCGGCGGCGGGCCTTCATAGCCGCAGACGGGCACGGGGCATTTGCAGGGCACGAGCATACACACGCTGTGGTGATCGGCGAGCTTGTGGTAAGTGATGTAGAGCCCACAACCTTCATGCGGGCACTCCACCATCACTGAGGAGAGGACGACGTCCACCGCCGCGCTCGCACTTCTGGCACTGCCGCTGGTTCCCGGGGCGCTCGATGCGGCAGTCCGCGCAAGCCAGGGGGCCTCCCTTGCACTGCACAAATAAATCGAACACCACATCAATCAAGAAACCTGCACCTTGCTCGATCAGCCGAACGTACGACGTGTATTCGAACCTCATACACTGGAGGCTTCAAGGGGCTGAGGCACAAGGGGCAGTGGAGCAAGGTGAGGTCCATCGAGACCATAGAGAGCTCCATCGTCTGGTCCTGTTCCGTATGCATGATTTCGCCCTCCTCGTGCACAAACATCTCTCGCTTTATTAGGGCCGAGGCATTACAAAGCTTTATCGTCACATATTCATACTACTTCAAGGTGCATTAAATCAACACATGCAAGTATCAAAAGGAGAGTCACGGCATGCATGCATGCATTGTAATTAATGCATCGATAAACGCAAATTATTGAAAAAATATATCGAGTGCAGTGCTTTGATGTGTCGCGTCAACTCGTACAACACCGATAAGTTTGATTACTACAACGCCCTCTCGCCTTAACCGCACCTGCCTTTGGCTGCATGACATGTGGGCCACTGACCCGTTGGGCCCACCTGTCATGGACGGAAAGGCAGGAGCAGTAATTCAATGAAGCTGCATCCCTCCCTCGCCCATGAGCGTGGTGGCTAGCAGGACTGGGAGAAGCTTTCGTTCGCTACACGCTCTCCCTCACGTACGTTATGGACATGCAGCAGTTCAATCAGTGTCAGATGGCCAGAAGCATACTGTAGTACTCCTCCACTGTAGTAGTACTCCCAAAGAGTCGAAGAGCCAAGCGCAGCCCGGACGCTCGTGTGGCAGTTTCATGTGTAGGATAGTCTAGGATAGCGTGTATCGTGCCTGTAAGCTTAAAATCGTTGGGGTCGGCTACTCGGCTCCATGCTATATTTTTTTTGATTAAAATAATCTTTTGGCCCTACCTATCATCCTGGTGATTCTAGTTTGCACACTCATCTGGTCAAGACAGGAATATATATTTTAATTTGTGGTGGGGTAAATGTTAGAGGTTGCAGCAAATGGAGTATTGTACACTTCGGGTCTTTCAGCCAAGTTTAGAGGCAACCATGTGGGGCCAGTGCTATGATGTGTCGCGTCAACTCGTACAACGAGGAGAAGCTTGATTTTCCTACTACATGCCTTTTCCCTCGCCCTTGCGCGCGGTGGCTCGCAGACGAGGACTGGCTTTTGCTTATAGTATAACAACAAGCTTACCCCTCCCGCGCGCGGTGGACGGACATGCAGAAGTGGATTCGATACTGTAGAAGCAGTAGTGCAACCCAAACGTGGCAGTTGCGAACCTTGGAGCACACATATAGCCAGGCTCTTGCATGAGACAAAATTGCTATGTGAGCCCACTATTGTAGTACTCCCTCCGTTTCTTTTTAGTCTGCATATAAGATTTGGTCAAAGTCAAACTTCATAAACTTTGACTAACTTTATAGAACAAAATATCAACATTCACAATGTGAAATCGATATTAGTAGATGCGTCGTGATATTAATTTTCATATCATATAACTTTAATATTGTAGATGTTGATATTTTTTCATATATATTTGGTCAAACTTGGCTTCGTTTGACTTTGACCAAATCTTATATGCAGACTAAAAAGAAACGGAGGGAGTACTACTTGCTAGTATAGCCCTGTAAACCAGAAAGAAGTATTTGACTTTCTAGAGATTTCAACAAGTGACTAGACTACACCGAGACAGAGTACATATGGAGCAAAATGAGTGAATCTACACCATAAATAAATACGTAGTTCTCTCGTTTTCCTCTCGGCCTTGGTCGCGGTGCACAATATTGAGTATACTAGTATCATCTTGAAATTTATGAAGTCACCATAGGCACCTCGTTATTGACTGGAACGTCTCCTGACACGCGATAGACGCGAAAGGCAGTCGCCTCCATAGGTGCCTGAATGCCAAGGAGGGAGAGGGTAGCGTTTCCCGGGACGTTGAACGGTCAATGATGCATCCTCAAATTACTCTACATGCAGAGAGAATTAATTGGAGAAGAATAATAGAGCCAACACGATGTGAATGCAACAGAGTTTGGATTCTCATATAAAGGCGCCCCACCACTTCAATCCATCTACTCCTTAGCGCAACACTCTCACTCCAATCCAAGACCAAGTGACCAGCACCTATGGAGGCGATGGACGCGAGTGGCAGTCGGCTGTGCCAAATCATCTAAGGCACCAGCATGTGGCCCCGCACCGTGCAGCGTTTCCAGACGGTGCTGGCGACCGCCGGTGTCGTAGCCCTAGCTGATGCCGGCTTCGCCTCTCGCATGGACGACATGATGGTCAACTCCGTCCGCAAGTTCGCCGTCGTCAAGAAGCGCGCAGACGAGCTTGCCGTACTGCTCCAGCCCGCACGCCCAAGCCCCTCATTGCCTGCCAGCCTCATCGGCCTCCATGGTGACGAACTCTTTCAAGCCTCGGTGGCCCTGCAGTTGCCGGAGGTCGCGCTCGTCGCGCAGCGCCTCGCCATGCAAGAAACCATCGACCTGCACATCCACGTCTACGAGGAAATCGTCTTCATAGGCCACTACAAGGCCAGTGAGGACAGAAAGACGTTGGCCTTCTTTCAGCGGCAGGAATCTTTGGACGCCATTGTTCAGAAGCATGTCGACCTAGCCACGAAAGCCGCTGCTACTTAGCCGCCGTTCTGTGTGCCGGCGCCCTGAGTTGAGGAGGTGGACGTCGTCGATGGATGCATCTCTTCTTCTTGCCTCCTGTAACCTGCACTGCATCACCTTGTGGCCTTAATGTTTTATTAGTATAGGAGTATATGGCATTTTTATTCCAGTAGTAACGTTTTCACTGTGAGGTGGGGCCGCAGTCGAGCAAACCGACCATCGGCAAATCCCCACCCCTCCCACCGGGCATCAACTGAGTTTAGAATTAGAAGAGAGAAACGAGCTAGCTGTAGCACAAACGCTGTTGTCGGATGGGACTCGCGTCGATATAATATGAGTACTGAGCACTCGTACCTCTTTTTTAGGGAAAACACAGTCGTATGTCTAATACTACCACTAGTTCGGTGCGTGCGACCTATACCCGTCATCACTTTAGGTATTTTTTTGAACCGCAGCTACGCTTCACCGTACATATTTTTTCACGCATTTATCCTCCTATATGTACTCCTAGGCTATTTTCACGTGCTCCCTTTCGCCGACATGTGGGACATAGAGCATCTGGGTCGTAGTGCATGCACAACTCGGAGCATATGCCAGGGTACTTTACATTTCAGACCTCACGAATTACATGCAAATCCCCCGCAGAAGAATAAATAAATAAATAAATTACTACATGAAACCGGATTATTTTCATAGAAACCGGAGCACGTTCATTAAATTTTGGACATAACGCGTTTATAAAAAACTACCGGACCTAAACCGGTCTAAGGGCCTCTTTGATTCGCAGGATACTGAAAAACACAGAAATGGGGAAAGTATGATGGCGATGAACCGAGACGAGGAGAACTCTACTACTCAGTTAGAGGTTAGAGTTAGATTCTAACCCTGAACTAACTCTAAACCAAAGAGGTGTATGGATGGCAGGGTTAGATTGACAATAAGGGGCTATTTGGTTCTAGGCCTAGGAGTGCCACACTTTACCATACAATTGTTGCCAAACTTGCCTAAGGGAATCTTACCAAACATACACCTAAGTTGGTCAAACTTGCCTAACCTTACGCTTAGTCTCAAACCAAACATCCCCTAAATGTTCTTTCTCAATCACTGCGCAACACTGCTCACTCTAATCCAAGACCAAATGACCAGAAGCCAGAAGCACCTATGGAGGTGATGGTTGCGAGAGGCAGTCGGCTGTGCCAAATCATCCAAGGCACCGGTCTGCGGCCCCGCACCGCGCATCGTTTCCAGACACTGCTGGCGACTGTCGGCGTCATAGCCCTCGCCGACGCCGGCTTTGCCTCTCACATGGACGACATGATGATCAACTCCATCCTCAAGTTCACTGTCGTCAAGAAGCATGTAGCGAACGCTCCTACTAGTCCATCCAGCCACCACGCTCATGCGCGAGGGAGGGACGCAGCTTTATTGACTTTCTGCTCCTGCCTTTGCGTCTATGATAGGTGGGCCCAACAGGTGGTTGGCCCACCTGTCATGCAGCCAAAGGCAGGTGCAGTTAAGGTACCGGAGCTAAGTCCGTGAGGGAAAGGGTGTTGTAGTAATCAAACTTCTTGGTCTTGTATGAGTTGACACATCACATCAAAGCACTGCACTCGATATAAGTCTTTTTACACATTTCAAATGGACTACTACATACAGATGTATGTAGACATATTTTGCTTCATATGTAGTCACTTGTTGCAATCTCTAAAAAGACTTATATTTGGAAACGGAGGGAGTACAACGCATGCATGCATGCCGTGACTTCCCTTTTGATACTTGCATGTGTTGATTTGATGCACCTTGCCAAATTTTGACTATAAATTTAACTAACCAAATTTTCATGCATGTCACAAAAAATTACGGGGCTGTTTGGATTGTGACTATGCTTGTCTTATGTTGCCACATTATTTTTCCCACACTTGCCACACTTGGCTAACTTGAGTTGCTCAAATTGTTAGACACACTTTGGCTTGCCTAAGGGACTTGTACTAGACTTGAACGATACAAAGTGCAACCTGGCACACCGTAACACCACTTGGAACAAGCGGGTAGCAATCTCAAAAAACAATCAACAACTAAAAAATGGCGACCTGGCACGTAGTACACAATTTTAAACGATTGCTTTGATGGAGTGAAAAAGGAAAACTACCCCACTACGTATATGTAGGCCGGAGCCTCCGCGCTTGCTTGCTAGGGTTGCTCTATTCATGCACTCTCATCCTCTCCAGATGTAAACAAGATAGGGGTGGCAACACTGTCTTTCTCCCTTCAAAAACACTGTCTTTCTATCCTCACCGCTGGTTACAGATCTGGACGTATCCCCCTCCGCAGGTGAAGGGGAGGAGGGGCAGTGTTTAGGCCATCGTCGATAGCGAGGGAGGAGACCCACTGCCGACCGCACCATTATCTCTGGCCGAGCTCCGGCGCGGGAGGTCCTCCGATCCCTTCGTCGTTGCCCTAGTGTGGGCAGATCCGGCCTCCTGCCGCCCACCTATCAACATTCAGACGACCTTCAGGTATATCTTCCTTCGAAACCGCCTTAGCTCTACTTCCCCAGCTCGCTACGTCGCTGCATGTGCATCATTTTCTACTTCTCAGCCCCTCTCGGTCGGATGGTCCAACGTCACCTATTTTATTTCTTGTATTGTTAGAGGTAAAGCTACTTCATGGAGTCGAATCTTGTATTTGGTTCAAATAAGAAATAAAGTGGGAGTGGGGGAATTTAGTATGTAGTACATCGGACTTGGTACAAATAGGAAGGACAGGGGGTGAAAGTAGTACAGACTGGTCATCCAACCGGTCTCTTGGTCGAAAAGGGAAATATAGGGGTAACACTGAACACAGTGGTATGACCAGGACTAGATTTGCTATCCACACATAGGAGTAGGTGGCTAGAGTGAACAAAAATGGAACCAACCCAGATATGTTTCTTGGATGTTTGTTTCTCGGGGCAACAAACTATGAATCACCACTTTATGCCCCTGTTAGGTACATGGTGCCGACGATGTGAAGTGTTGGTCGCGGAGTGTGAAGGAGTTCAAGAGAGTGATTGCAGAGATGGAGGGAGATTCAACTATCTCCCGTGAACTCCGGGAAGGGACCATTGAAGTTTCCAAGAAACACTCCAACTAGGAGCTGCACAATTTGGGCCGGAGGATCTACTTCAAGAGAAATGCAGAGGAGAGAGCCAGGATGCCGCCCCCAAGTGCATTGGCGATCGATATCATCAGCTGGGGAAGGGCAGAGGTGAAAACTCCAGCGGGCAAGGCAAGGTGGGAGTGCTTGAACGGTCGGATGCCGACCAGCGTTTCGCCTCCGCCTGAATCGGTGGATCCGCTGCCGTATCTGTCTCCGCGGCCAGACGTAACATACGAGGGGGGGAGGTTTACCCGCCCTATAAACATGTCTATTGCAAATGTATCTATGTTTTAGTAGGGGTTGTCAAACTATGTGGACAAGTTTGCTATTTGCTATTTCCTACTTATGAATCTATGTGTAAACTGTTTGATATTTGCTATGTGGAACCTTTATTAACATGTGCTATGCTGGACTGCTGGTGCACCCACTGTCCCATGCCCTTATACCAAATATTTAGCTGTTCTTAATCTAATGCCCCTGGTAAAAATGAAGCCATGCCACTATTATAAGCCACGACAAGTTTAGCCAAATGTTTTTGCATGTAATTGTTTGAGACTCTGACTGTTTCCTCTGTAGCTTTTTGTGTAAAGAGAGATATCCATTTCACCTGGTTGCTGTTGTGACCTTTTGGTGCACTGCACAAAACTCTTCTTAAAAGAAGTGACTTTTGTGTTGTTTAACTGGAATGTCAGAATGGAACAGTTGGTTCATTTCGGTGGAACTGCACAAAGGGAGATCTGTGTTCCAATCCGCATCATCCATATTGGCACCATAACCTTCCTTTAGGTAAGAATGATATTTAATGCATGCGTTCATCTCTATTTTGTGACTGCCATGAGAAAATAATGCTATTTTTTACTAGTACACTTGTACTCCCTCACTGACAAAACCAATTCTAAAATAGAAGGCCAATCATGTACTTGGTTTCACCAACTGGTGAGGAGAAGGAGAAACAGAGCATGAAGAGAAAGAAGAAGAAGAATAAACAGTGCCAAGGCGATCTTGCTGAAGCCAGAGGCCTCAGTCGAGGCCATTCAAGGGCTCCGGCAATGACTACCTTACTTGTGAGACGATCCTCCAGGGAGCCCTTCCACTTCTGTTGTCTCACTTAATTAATTAGGAGTACTTAAGTACCACTAATTTATTGCTGCTTAATTTTCTTGTCGGAGTTAAGCAAATCTTTAGTAGCACCCTATGCTGAATAATGTACGTGTGTATGTTTGTCTATGGAGGTGAATCATGTGGTGGAGCAGGGTGGGAATATTATTAGTGTCATGACATATTAGTGCTATTATTTTGCATGTGAATTTATTGCCATTGGTTCAATGAGGCAATGTTTTGCGTATTGTCCATCATGAATTTGATGCTACTGTTAGAGTAATAAGTTAATGTCTTTCTATCCTTTCTCGCTAAGCTAATGAAGGTTTCACCTTGTTCCTACTTGTGCAAACAGGGATCATGTTGTGCCAATCATACATTTTAGTGGAACTACACAAGACAATACAATGAACTGTATCCTAGCCTGTGCTTTAATTCTGCTGGAAGTTCTTGATAATCTTTCGATATAATCTCAGCACTGGTAAACAAGAGTGCTTTCAACCATACATTTGAAGTGCACAAAAATATATACTATTGAGTGATTCCAGTGAGTGCTTTATCATCTCTTATGGGACTACACGAATAAGCTTTTTTCCTCAGGTTGGTACGGGCCTAAGGTCTTCATCCATATTAGTTTGTTGTCATCTCTATTTGTATTGTGCTACTATCATGATAAACTCCTTTATCTTTGCACATTAAAGTTTTGCAACCTATGATACATGGCAATGCTTTGAGTGTTGAGCTAATTGGCACTGATAAAGTAAACTAATACCTCTCTTTAAGCAAGACTACTATGTTGCTAACTTTACGCATTAAGATAATGAGGGTGCTTCTATTTGTTAGTGTATGTTTCATCAACTAGTCCCACTATTACAGTAATCTCACTCTCTCAATATATGTGCCAACAGGGATGCTCGATTTTGGTGGAACTGCACAAAAACTTTGGGTGCTTCATTGCCTCGGCAGCTTCCGTCCTTTCCTGTCAGTCGCTAATCTGGGACTGCTTTCTTCCTTTGCTGTCAGTCGCTTCGCTTATCTCGTCTTCCAGTCAAAGGAAAAAGTAATTGATATGCTACCTCACACATGTTGGTACTGGTCTTTATCCTAATTATTGTGCTTGTCATGTATTGGTACTTTGGTATTGTGCTACTGTTTGCCGATTTTATAAAGGAGTAACTTGGAGCCTGAACTCGCAGACAAATCATTGCATTGGGTGATTTCAGTAGAACTGCACAAAAAGATCAGATGGACAGATACTTATGCTGCTGCTATGTACTCCAAAGTTCACTCGGACAAGCATCGATGTTGACAAGAAGTGCCTATATTCATTCGAGTATCAACCGGCGTCAACCAGTTGTCAAACTCCAAGTATTAGGAGAGTGAACGCTAAAAATATTACTTGGCGCATAGCCCAGAAAAACACAGTCCAGTCTTTGGTCCCAACTTGTGCCTTTTGGTTATCGGCAAATATGGTAGCAAACTGTATGGCATGGAGTCTAAAGATTCCAGACAAGTTGGTTGACGCATATATTCATCTGGCACTTAATCAGTCTGCACGCCAGGGATGCTCCATTTCAGTTGAACTGCACACAAAATTTGGGTGGTTCATTTTCTTAACCGCCTCCTTTCTCGTCTGCAATGTAGAATTTTGGCGAGCTACAGGACCAAGATGAGCCAGTAAACTAGTTGGATGAAAGTAGTGGCCAGGTTGCTCAAACCTCCCTCGGCACGAGGCCACTATTGGAGGATAAACCTACAAGCAAAGTGCAAATTGTCTGTGCTGCCTCTTATGTACTCGAAAGGTTACTCATACAAGCATTAATTTTAGCAAGAAGTACCTCCGACTGAACACATTTACCAGTCTGTACCCTATGTAATTAAAGTTCGTCCAAGGATCATATTGGTTGTGATCTCAATCATTTGGATGCATAAACATACTGAACATGTGTATATCTGAATATTTTTGTGAATTATATATGAATATTGTTGTGTGATCTATCAATCATTTGGATCCATAGACATGCTAAACTTGTGTATATATGAATCTTTTGAGTTGTTGATAGTGAATGTTGGCTATGAATATGAACGTGTCCTGTGAACCTGAGTTTGATACGAATGTTTACCTTTTCTGTTGTGCTTGTGTGTGAACTTGTTAGTATGCCTACTGTGGGGTATGTGACGTGTGGGTGTCAACGGCATACCTTCTTCCCGAGAAGAATTGCACCTGCTTTGTTAGGGTAGCAACGGCGCATCAGCTCTTTTTTATCTTTTTGCTCTTTCTTGCCCCCTCCCCCGCTCAACTCCTGCCGTAATGTTTTTGGCCTCAAAACAAACATAGTACTGCGTTGTTTTTGGGGCTTGACAAAAAATCGAGTGCTGGTTTCTATAGGTTGGCCCGCCCAGCAAATGGTCTGCTGGTCCACCACGGACTGGGAGGCTAAAAATACAAGTTGTATGGTGCAGAGGCAAGTAAAAAAACGCCATCGAGAGCCATCCACTGAAGCAAAAAATCGCTCCCGATGTGCTTCTCCAGTCGTGCTGCCGGGCCCCTCTACAATCCAGTTCACTTGGGGATCTGGTATCATTTTTTTCCAGAGGGTGAACAAGTATTAGCTAGGCCTAGGTTTTGTATTTTAACATGCGTAGCCCACGACATACGGTGACAGTGGTTTCAACTTATTTTTTGAGGTCCATACCGGCCTACGGGACGGAGCAGAGCAGATGACACCCCACCCACCCCACCTCGCCACCGACTTCCTCGCGACGGCGAACCTCCCTGCCCTACACCCCGCCCCCATGCCGAGAGTCAACAGATCCACATGCTCGCCTCCTCGCCCAGGCTCGACAATCCCGTACATGCCTCCCCCCTTCGTGTACCGGGCCTTCCCGGAGATGCTGCGCCCGATTGGGTCAGTGTCACCAGAGACGCTGCGGGCGACAAGGATGCGGAGGTGGACGGAGCGAGCCAGGCGGATCCGCGACGACGCATCCTCCTACCTCCTGTGCGTGAAGGAGTGGAGGGCGCTACAGCAAAAGGCGGAGGCGGAGCCAGATCCGGAGATGAAGGTGTGGGCATCATGGGGAATCGAGACCTATGGTGCCAACGCCAGATTACGAGCTCCTCAATCTGGCACGGAGGATCTATTTCGAGGGAAATTGGGACGAGAAGAGGAGGATGCCACACCGGACCGCCTCCCCAAAGGATTTCGTCAACTGGGTGCGAGCAGAGGCAAGGAGCACAGATCCGCAGCGGCGGGAGAGATGGGAGTGCATCGAGGGGAAGATGCCGTCGGCGCCGCCTTCAGAGTTGGAAGAGGTCGACCCTTGGCCGTACCTCTCCCCTGCCCTGGCCATGGATTGAGTATTGGGGCATCCTGCAACAGTGGCAAAATTGGACCCAAGTGTCACGAGTGGGCGAGGCAATTTTGGCTGGATGCGGCAATTGCAGAATTTCAGGATGTGGATCACGGACTGGAGCTTGCAGAGGGCATAGAAGAAGACACCCAAACTTACTATGCCTACCACTCTGATAGCCATGTTTGAAGTTTTTCATCAGGGGGCGCTGGCTATTCATAGACTTAACATTGCTATGCTGACTTTAATTCCAAAAGAAGCTGATGCTTCCAGCATGAAAAAGTTTAGGCCCATTAGTTTGCTCAACTGTAGTTTCAAGATCTTCACCAAGGTCCTCACAAATATACTAGCTAGGATCCTGCAAAGGCTTATAGCTAGTAATCAGTCAGCTTTCCTTAAGGGTAGATATATCTTGAAAAGTGTGGTTACAACTCATGATATTTTGCACTCCATACACTCTCCTAAAAGTCAAGGCCTAGTGCTTAAGCTAGACTATGAAAAGGCTTTTGATAAAGTAGATTTGGAATTCCTCGAAGAGCTGCTTAGAAAGAGAGGCTTGGAGATAAATGGGTCCATTGGATCCTCCAAATCTTCATGCGGTCAACATCTGCCTCTTAGGATCTTGGGTTAAAAGATACTATGAAGGTGAAGGGAAACCCTGGAAGATGATGATAGACCAGAAATATATGAGAGGCAAAACAAATGTTTTTGCTCCTAGCACCTCCACCAGTACCTCTAGGTTCTGAAAAGGAGTGAAATCTATCATCCAAACTTTGAAATTTGGGTATAGATGGAAAATAGGGACAGGAGACAAGATTAGGTTTTGGGAAGATACTTGGTTTGGCACCTCCCCCCTAGCAGTACAATTTTGGCGTGTCTATATGATTTGCAATGAGCAAAACAAAAGTGTCAAAGATGTCTGGGATGGTGAAACACTAAAGTTAACCTTTAGGAGGAACTTTGATAGTCTATTGATGGAACAATGGTACCAGCTAGTGGATATAGCTAAAGAAATCATCTTCGATGGTGACTCTGATGTTCTGATCTGGAAACTTGAGAATAAAGGTGTCTACTCCTCTAGCTCTTTGTACCACGTGATTAACTTTAGAGGGGTGCAACCCCTGTTTCTTCCAGCTATTTGGAAACTGGCAGTGCCTCCGAAGATACATGTCTTCCTTTAGTTGTTTTCCCAAAACAAGCTGGTGATGAGAGACAACCTTAGGAAAAGACATATAATCAAGCCGCTTGATTGTGTCTTCTGTGCTGAGCAAGAGACAAACCATCATTTATTTTTTGACTGTGTTGTAGCCAAAAATATTTGGTCGTTTGTCAATCTCTTTTTCCAAAAGAACTTGTGTGCAAACTTTGAATCTGTGGCCCGACTTTGGATCTCTAATAAAAAGAATTTAGCCTTGAACGTAGTTAGTTTTGCTGTCCTTTGGTGTTTACGGAAATATAGGAACTCTATGATTTTTAATAACACCATTTGGACATCTATTAATCAGGTGTGGAGACTGATACACAGGATGATCAAGTTCTGGGTGATTCTGATCCCAGAAACAAGCAAAACCCGTGTGGAGGAGTTCTTGAGTGCGTTGGCAAAGCTACTCCAACAACCCTTGATGATATCATGTGGCTGAAGAAGAACCCTGGATTGGATGCTGGGGTATGCTGGGACAGCCTCAAGATCTCTAAAGACGGCGGTTTCTTTTCCCCGGCCAAGAAGCGTGACACTAACGGCAAGACCGTGGTGAACATCCCCGTGTCTACCCTCGCAATCTACTGGTCGCCCCAGGCGGCTATGGCGCCACCACTCAAGCGGAGGGGAGCGGGCGAGTTGTGTAGGGTGATCACTAGTTGTCAGGCGCATGTTTTGCCTTCAGTATGTTTTTGTCTTGTCCTTTGGCTCTTGTCGAGCAAGACTATAATTTTCCGTTTTAGTCTGAACAGGTGAACCTTAGTTTCAGTAGTTACTTCGACAAAGAGACGCTGTATGGTTTCATTCTGGTTAATGGAACCGGGGAGAGGCCTCCTTGTTCTTCTAAAAAATACCGGCCTATAGGCTTTTTCTTAAAGATCGGCAACCCAATGTATTTTGTAACCACATTATATATATTTATATTATTACTATTATCGTATATTTTATAGAGACTTATATATACATTATAAAAACATCCCACGTGTTATTAACTTATAAATGTAAATGTTTAACAGAAGTTGGCAAGGAAATCCTGGTTGTTTTTGACTCAATGGCAAGGAAAATCCTGGTGATTGCGTACAAAAGCTTGCGAAGATTTTAAGGACCAATGTAATAATAACGCGCTCATTTTTATTTTGAGCAATAACTCTCTAATTTGTTAATTATGTATATAAAAAATGTTCCTCTCCGGTTTATTTTTTATATTAATTGCTCCTTCTAACATAACATTAAATATATAACAAGCCCAACTAATTCATGTATTTTAAGGAAGTGCAAATGGGATGGTACTTCTTAGATAATATAAATGGGCCGCATTGACGCGAAATTATTTGTTCACCCAGCCCAGCAAATGGACTGTACATTCTAGAAAACATGGGTTAAATATATGCCACATTTTTGCAGGCTGACATGTGGGGCCAATAGGTCGAAGCCTACACAAGGCGTTGTCAACTTGGTCGGCATGCACCTTCAATCTGTCGTCTTCTCTCCAGCATTGCCGGGACCGCCTGGTACGGCCTCCAGCGGCTAGCCGGCCAGGCTATCCCTCCACCCCTCCACACCTCCTGTTATTCTCCACTGACTGCAGCCCCACGATGCACCAGAACCAGTTATAACCCTTCTCCTCCACTCAATCTGCGACTCCACTACCGCATCTTCCCATCTCCGAGTCGTTCCCGTCCGGGGCCTCGCCGTCGTCCATCGCCTCGCTGCGCTCGGTGCGGCGTGGTCAACAAACGAGAGTCATTGGAAGAGGACCGTACGTGGAGAGCCTGACGGCTGGGACCCACGAGGTCCATGGTCGCACGCAAGGAAAGTTCCTCCTTATTAAGCTCAAAAAAATGTTTCCTCCACCTGACAGCTGGGACCCACCGGCTGTAACTTCGCACGGAAGGAAGTGCCTCCTTGTTATGCAAAAAAATTATTTCTCCCGTTGACAGCTGGGACCCATCATATTTGGTGGCTGACTTGTGCGCCTACTAACCGGACGTGGACGCATGGCTTTGTCAACTCAATCAAAAAATGATTCAAGTAGCTGGACCTTTGGATGTTAATCCAACAACCGTGCTCCTTCTTCAAACTCTGTCCTTGCTCCTGTCTCCCGTGGGTGGCACCGCGGCTGTTCTGCCGTGCACCCGAACCAGTCAAGTTTCCCACTCCTCTCCATCTGCAAATCCACTGCCTCGTCTTCCCCATCTCCGGGTCGTTCCGGTCAGGGGCCTCGCCGTCGTCCACCAGCCTTTGGTGCGCTCGGCACTTTGTGGTCAACGTAGTCAACAACCGAGAGTCATCGGAAGATGACTGTACGTGAGAGGCTGACAGTGGTGACACACCACACCCATGGACGCATGCATGCAACGGAATGCGGCGTGGTCAACGTGGTCAAGGAACGACTTCCATCGGAAGTGTGCTGTACGTGTAGAGGCTGACAGCTGGGTCCACAACCGCAGCAAGGAAGTGCCTCCTTATTACGCGGAAAATAATGATTCCTCCACCTAACAGCAGGGACCCACCAGACGGGCCACCGTATTTTGCGAAAAAATGTTTCCCCCCTGACTGCTGGGACCCACCGGACGGGTCACCGTATTTCGAGAAAAAAA
>LR738715.1:751738031-751787645 GCA_902687465.1 Secale cereale | reverse complement strand
CCCCCCCCCCCCCCCGCTGTCAGCTCGGACCCACCTGAAGTGCCTCCTTATTATGCAGAAAAAAATGAATACTCCCCCTGCTAGTTGGGACCCACCTTGGTGGGAGGCTGACTTGTGGGCCTACTAAGTTGACGGGGACGGAGGGCTTTGTCAACTTAGTCAATATGAACGATTCTAGCTCCAGTGATCGTACGATGTCCATCCAACGGCCGTAGTGCTTCTTCAACCTCTTGTCTTCTTGCTCCAGCCGCCCAAACTAGCGCCGGTCGTGCCGCGTGCTCCTGCCTCCCGTGGCCGGCTGTGATGCCGCGGAGGCCTCACCGCCCGCTACTACTACCACCGCTGGCCAGGCCATCCCTGTACTCACCCACACCCCCTGTTATTCTGCAGCGACGGCAGCCTCACACCGGAACCAAACCAGTGAACCCTCGTACTCCTCTCCACGTGGGCATCCACTGCCACGTCTTCCCCGGCTCCGCGTTGTCCCCTTCCTAGGCCCCGCCGTCGTCCACCGCCTTGGTGCTCTCGGCGCGGCGTGGTCAATGTGGTCAACGATCGACTTCCATCGGAAGAGTACTATACATGGAGAGGATGACAGCTGGGTCCACGGCCACAGCTAAGTCCACGACGACAGACCAGTTTTTTTGAGATTTGCTAAGTAAGTCGCTTTGTCAGGCCTGTTGGGCTGCAAATCTTTCAAGACGAGGAGAGCTTCATTCGGCTGGCCGAGAAAATGGCCTATCAGTAATGAGGAATGGATTGTACATTTTTAAAACGTATCAAACCGACAATTAGGTTCAAATTTCTTTTTTTCGTTTCGAGATTTTAAATTGCATTGATTTTTATGCGTGGACAATTTGTTGGATTTTATATTGATATACATTTATTTTTGAAATCAGTTTGAATGTGACTTGAAATTTCGGGATTAAAAATAGTTCAGACCGCACCGAAATATGCAAAATTTCGTATAATTTTTTAACCGTGGCCACAATATGGGCTGTAATGCTAACAAAAAGAATATGGGCTCCAAAAAATAACCTTAAGAATTAGCAAATGGGCTATACATTATTAGAAATAATGGCAGATGGGTTGTATGATGTTTTCCATAGATTTGAGGCTTTCCTAAAAAAAGGTTCATGCACAAGCAGTGAATGTTGGATGTCCATCCAACGGCCGCCGTGCTTCTTCAATCTCTGCTCTTCCTGCTCCAGCCACTCAAACAAGCGCCGACAGGACTGCCTGCTCCCTCCTCCCCGTGGCCGGCTGTGCTGCCGCGCAGGCCTCACCACCCCACCGTACTCCCATCGCTGGCCTAGCCATCCCTCTACTCACCCACACCTGTTGTTATTCTCCAGCGACGGTAGACGAACCAGTAAACCCTCATACAATTGTACTCCCCTCTGGGTGGAAAACAACTGCCGAGTCTTCCCTGCCTCCGTGTCGTTCCCTTCCTAGGTCTTGCCGTCGTCCACCGCCCTTGCTCTCAGCGCGGCATGGTCAACGTGGTCAAGGAACGACTTCCATCGGAAGAGTACTGTACGTGGAGAGGCTGACAGCTGGGTCCACGGCAGCCGCTAGGAAGTGCCTCCTTATTACGCGGAAAATAACTATTCCTCCACGTGAAAGCAGGGACCCACCGGACGGGCCACCGTATTTGGCGAAAAAACGTCCCTCCTGATTGGTAGGACCCATCGGACATGCCACCGTATTTCGCGAAACAAACGTTCCCCCCGATGTCAGCTCAGACCCACCGGAAGTGCCTCCTTATTATGCACAAAAAAAATGAATACTCCCCCTGCTAGTTGGGACCCACCGTGGTGGGCGGCTGACTTGTGGGCCTACTAAGTTGACGCGGATGGAGTGCTTTGTCAGTTAGTCAATATGAACGATTCTAGCTCCAGTGACCGTACGATGTCCATCCAACGGCCGTAGTGCTTCTTCAACCTCTGGTCTTGTTGCTGCAGCCGCCCAAAGCAGCGCCGGTCGTGCCGCATGCTCCTGCCTCCCGTGGCCGACTGTGCTGCCCCGGAGGCCGCACCATCCCTCTACTTAGCCACACCCCCTGTTATTCTACGGCGACGGCAGCCTCACACCGCAGCGAATCAGTGAACCCTCGTACTCCTCTACGCATGGGCATCCACTGCCGCGTCTTCCTCGGCTCTGCGTCGTCCCCTTCCTAGGCCTCGCCGTCGTCCACCGCCCTGGTGCTCTCAGTGCGGCGTGGTCAACATGGTCAAGGAACGGCTTCCATCGGACGTGGATTGTACGTGGAGAGGCTGACAGCTGGGTCCACGGCCGCAGCAAGGAAGTGCCTCCTTATTACGCGCAAAATAATTATTCCTCCACCTGACAGCGGGGCCCCACCGGACGGACCACCGTATTTTGTGAAAAAATGTTCCCCCTGACTGCTGGGACCCACCAGCTACATCTTCGCACGCAAGGAAGTGCGTCCGGGCAAAAAAAAACGATTCACCCCCTGACTGCTGGGACCCACCAGCTACATCTTCGCACGCGAGGAAGTGCCTGACAGTCGGGACCCACCTGGTTGAAGCGTACGTAGCGTTGTCATTCTGGTCGTGAACGTGTACGTACATACTGGTCGATGTAGAGGCGCGCATGTGTCGTAGCAGAGGCGCGCACGTAGCATGTACACGTACGTACAACGGCCAGGGTGCAAGAAAGAAAATACGGCCATGTACGTACATACGGGTGGGGTCTCGAACGCCTACTCGCGCGTACGTACGGCCTGGGCTCGTGTACATGGCTGGGTCGGAACGGAGAAACATCATTGTTGTCGTGTTCATGGGGAGCTAACCGGCTGGGTCAGAATGAAATGTGTCGTCGTGTTCATCGGGAGGGCTTGGACGGAACAGCCGATGGAAATGAGGCCTCGCGTATTGCAGAACGGAGGAAACGGCCTTGTGTTTGACCAGCCACGTTCGAAACAGGATCCTGCTCATCGGGAGGGGTCTGTCGTACCGCAAAACGGAGGAAACGGACCTCCTACGGCCGAAACGGGGGTCCTGTTCATCGGGAGGGGTGTGGCGTACCGCAAAACAAAGGAAACAGACTTGTGTTGGAGTGCTACGGTCGAAACGGGGGTCCTGTTCATTGGGAGGGGTATGGCGTACCGCAAAACGGGACTCCATGGGATACTGTTCATCACCACCATCGACCCCCTCCAGCCTCCACGGGCTACTGTTCTTCCACCGTCGACCTCCTCCAGCCTCCACCTGCGACTGTTCAGCCTCCATCGCGCGCTACTGTTCAACCAGCCCTCTCCACGGGCTCCTGTTCAAACACCCCTCCACGGGCTACTGTTCATCCAGCCCTCCACCGTCTACTGTTCATGCAGCCCTCCACGGGGTGGTCCTGTTCATGCAGCCCTCCACGGGGTCCTGTTCATGCAGCCCCAACTAGCTCGATCGAACGGGGTCCTGTTCATGCAGAGGCAACACCACGGGGTCCTATTCAGCCACCCCCACCGAGCACTGTTCATCCAAACCCCCCAGCAACGCTCACTGTTCATGCAGAGGCAGCATCGATCGGCTTCAGTTAGCAGCAGAAGCGAAGGAATCGCTCGATCGGGTTCAGTTAATAGCCATCGATCGATCTCTCGGGTTGAGTAACGTGTAGCCTGCAGTGCAATCGCTCGGGTTCAGCTAGAGCCCAACGCCTCACGCGGGTTCAGTTAGAGCCCAACGCCTCGCACCCACGCACGTGCGTGTACGAGAGAAACGCGCATCGCTCGGCCCCGACCACCCATTGTAACCGGGAATACCCCGATATTTTCCTCGCCCTCGCTTCTACCATAGTTTTTTCCGTCATGGACGGCGCAAAGAATGTCACGGAGCAGCGTCTCCGGCCCGCCCAGGATGAAAAGCCCATTTTCTGTCATGATTTTTTGTCATAGAAGTAGGACCCCACCACATATATGATGATACCATGTTTTGTCACAATTATTGTCATAGAAGTGTCGTAAGTATGACAGAAAAAAGTTTCGTTCGGCCCAAAATGTCACGGATGTGTCTTTTTTTGTAGTGATAAAAGGCAAATGTGGCTGCACTGGAGAAAGCCCGGTTCGGTGGCACCTGACCAACTTAATGATGGAATTTATCCTAAAAATATAATTGTGGTACTGATACTCCGATATCAACTATCTAGCTATGATCCACATGCAAGCATCATCTCCATCATCATACTCCAGAACATAGTATCAACTAGCATCATAATGAAACTAACACTAGCCACTAATAATCCAAAGGCAACATGATATCCTAAGCAATACTCCAAAATAATACCAGATACTATCATGAAAATAGCCACTAAGAATCCAAAGGCACAGGTCATCCGCATAGTCATAAAAACATAAGTCCTACAACATCAAGCAATATCATGGCCATAACAAGATCAAAATACAACTCCGAGAAATGTCATGAACAAGATCATACATAGCTACTGCAATCTTTTAAATAAGTTCAAATAAAGAACAGTGTCACTGCATTGCAATCATGCAAATGGAGGGTGTGGCTTGCCTGGGGATGTAGAAATTACCGGGACAAAGTGCGGAAACATCGCAGAAGGATTTGTCGGAAACACTTCTCTCTCGAAAGAGGCTGGTTAACGGCGAGTGCAAAATGGTCATTTTCAGAATGTTGAAACATAATGAAAATTATGCCAACAGAACGGGCTCGACGAAACAAAGAAGTGGGCTTTGGATTCACCTCATTTGGAGTTAGGATCAAAAATATATGAGTGCTTGACTGCTAGAGACCCATTTGTAAGAAAAATCTTTACAAACTGGGCCTGGACATAAAAATAGAAAGCGTCTTTCCGAAGATTACGCCTTCGCTTCAGGAAAACCCACTCTTGCCAAAAGCAATGATGGAATACGCTTTCCCCAAGGGGAAACGTACTCCCGCAGAGTGCGCTTCCACTTAACCATGTCATCAGAGGCGGGGTCAGCGCGTGAAGTGGCTGACACACGGGCTCCGCGGAGCCCATGGCCAACTGGCAGGGAGGGGGTCGGGGTCTTCATCTCCTTCCCGACGCCGCTCGAGGACCAGAGGGAGGTCGCCGGCGACAGCGGCCATTCCGGAGTTACCAGCCACCGTTAGGGACACCAGGACCACCTCTGGAGTCGGGGAGGTGTGCCGTGTCCATCCAAGCACTACACGGCTGTCGGGGAGCTCCGAGCCGGGCGAGGCGTTGGCTGTGGCGGAAGGCGGCTCGGGCGGTGATGGGGCTCGCGACCAGAGATGCTCCGGCGAAAAGGGGTGGGCTGGGGAGGTCCGCCGGACGTAGGGAGGGGCTTTGGTGGTGTAGAGGAGGAGAGAAAGGGACCGGCCCGACTGAATTTATAAGGGTTCCGGCGACGAGCATGGCGGCCATGGGAGGAACAGAGAGCTCCTCGAGCTCGGGTGTGTAGTCGGGGAGGTCTATAGGAGAGAGTAGAGGAGGCTGGTGAGCTCCGGGGGTCTCGGGGTGGCCTTAAATAGGTAGGGTAGGGGGGCCGTGCTGGCGCCGCCGCGGCCGCGTGTCCAGCGCCGCAGACGCGTGTCCGGCGTCGTGGACGCGTGCCCACGCGCATGAGCTCGGCGGTAGGCAACGAGAGAGGCACATGGGAGAGCTCTCACGGGGCAGAGTAGGCCAAGGGGGCGCAGGGAGGATGATGACGGCGAGCTCCGAGCCAAACCGCTATTGTTTGCCCATGGGCGCGCGGCGGCTTGCGTCGGTGAGAAAGCTGTCGGAGGGGGAGAGGGGTCCATGGTAACGGGGACGATGAGGTGAAGCCAAGGGACACGCTCACGCACGCGAAGACGACGAGAGGGGGAGGTGTCGGAGCACAAACGACGTCTGGGCGCGGCCGCAGTGCACAGAGCGCGCGCACTGTTATGCCATTAACGCGGTCACCGCATGCACTGGCATGTAGTGGGGAGAGAGGCTAGAAATTGTTGTGTACTGGTAAGTTCTTCCAGGGTAAGTCTCAACTACGGTGGTAGTTTGGTTAAAAGCGCTCTGGTTAAATGGTAAACGAGTTCTGAAGTTTACTGCAGTAAACTTGGTCGAGAACTGCTGATCAACAGGAGAGGGTTTGGAGCTATAGACTTTGTCTACGAGGTTGAGGTAAAGGACTTTCATCCTGGTAATTTTGAGAAAATTGGGATAAATATTTAATGTAGTTGCTTAACCACCACATAATCTGGTCAGAAACAAGATTAAGATGATGCACTCAAATGGTGATTCCATTTAGGCTGGAATTTTGCAAGGCTTATGGATTTGATCATATAAGGATGCTGTAAAAGTTTCATACCAATTGGGTTCACCAAAATGGTACTTGTTTCACAAGCATCCTTGCTGACCAGAATCTTAGGAAAATTCCTGAGGGAAAATGGCTACATATGCCCAAAATTTGTGGAGGTAGGTTATATGGGTGGGAGAAGGTCCTGGAATATTTTCAGCCATAATGGAGCAAGATAAAATATACTTGCTTCACAAACTGAAAATTTGGACAGAAAGAAAGATTTGGAGGTGTGCTCACATGGTTGCAAGGAATAAGCTCAAATTTGGGGTAGAGTCAAGATTTGATGATATAGAGGTCATACAAAAATTTCAACTCATTTGGATATGCCTAGCTGCTACCTCCTTCACAAAGTTTCCTTCTGGACAGAAACTTTGGAAATTAGCTGAAAATTTTAACTAGGCAAATGAGTATGAAAATTTGCATGAGGCAGTGATATGGACAGAAAAAGGTGTCCAAAAAGTTTGGGGTCAATTGGGCAAAGATAAATAGCACTTGCTTCACAAATTGCCATTTAGGGCAGAATAGGAAAAGGAATATTGGTGGATTATTTTTGAACATGGGAATGAAACATTTTGCCATATTTGATGAAGATATGACCCAAACAATTTATGAGAATTATTTGGGAATTTTAGGATCGACGGAAATATAGGGTGCTTCACAACCTAGGGCAGGCCGGGTTATTCCTTTAATAGAAAAAGGAATATTTCCTAGAAAAATATTTTAGGGTTTTGTCAAGCAGTGGAGTGACATGATCTTGGCAAGGTTTTGAGAAAGATGAGCCACTTGGGAGAGGAAATGAAGATAATTTCCCAGGTGACAAGTCCACAGAACCACTCCAAAAAGGAAAACAATGCAAAAACCAATAAATCAAAAAGAAAAAGAAAAGGGCCAAAAACCAAGCTGTTACACGCAGCTTGGTAGGCACATTCGAGAGCGCACACTATGTCCTTCTCATCACAGGCAACCACGATGATGCGGCCGCTTCCCGGCATCTTGAGGATGTTGTAGCCGTGGTGGGTTGCCACCACGAACTTGGATAAACCTAGGTAGCCGAGGATGGAGTTGTATGGGAGCCGAATGTGGGCGACGTCGAAGTCGATGAGCTCCGTGAGGTAGTTCTTGCGATCGCCGAAGGTGGCAGGAAGGCTGATTTGCCCTATTGGCGTCGTCGAGCCGTCGGTCACTCCGGAGAAAGGCCTTGTGGGTTGAAGCTGGTTGTATGGCACCTGGAGCGTGTCGAAGTTCTCGACGGAGAGGATGTTGAGCACTGCTCCACCGTCGATGAGGGTCTTGGTGACGAGCACGTTGCTGATGGTAGGTGAGTAGAGCAGAGGGAGGGCGCCGGCCATGGCCACGCACTTGAGCTAGTTAGCGGAGTTGAAGGTGATGGTGCACTTGGACCATCTAAGAGGACGCGTTATCTTGAGCTTGTGGAGGACTGCATTCACCTCTTGGGCAAACTGCTTGAAGAAGCGATGGGATGCTGGGACCTGAGCGCCTCCTAGGATGCATGCCACTGCGCGCGGCTCCTGAAAGCCCCCAGCCCCTTCATCTTGATGGTGGCCGTCGTTCCTCCTCGGTGGTGGTGGCAACGGAGGAAGGGCTGCGTTGTCTCGGGGGTGATCTTCGCGCGGCTGGTCCCTCCAGTGATCCTCGCGAGGCTAGTCTCTCCATGGGCCCTCACGAGGCTGGCCCTACTAGTCATCCTCGCGAGGCCGCTCACGCCAGCCCTGGCTAGAGTCACGGTTCTCCTAGCGTCCTCCTCCATGAACACCTCCGCGACCGTAGCCTCATTCGCCGCGCTCGAGGCGGCGTCCGAAGTGTCCGGCATGGATGGCCCTAAGTTCGTGACAGTCATTGGTGTTGTGGTTGTGCACGTTGGGGAAGGCGCGGAACGGGTGGCTGCCCTTAGAGGAATCAGGGTAATCGCACCCGCATTTCATCTCAGGCAAAGCCGCGAGTACTGCCGGTCCCTTGTGCTTGGCCTCCTTGGTCTTGGCCTTCTTGTCTTCTGGATCAGCCTCGGGAAGCTCGACGAGCGAGAGGAGACCCTCTTCTGCCTTTGCGCAAATGATCACCAGGTTGAACATTTCCCGAGCTGAGCACAGGTCCTCCTGAATGGCGAGCTCCTCCTTCATCCTGACGTCTCGAACGCCATCAGTGAACGCTGAGATGATGGCATCATCAGATATCTTGGGGATCTTGATGTGGACGTTGGTGAAACACTGCATGTACTTGCGCAGGGTCTCACCTGGCTGCTACTTGATGCGCTGCGGGTCACCCACCGCCGGGGCACGATCACGAGTCCATTCGAAGTTAGAAATGAAGCGTTCACGCAGCTCACCCCAGGAGGAGATTGACTCCTTCGGGAGTTTCAGGAGCCACGAACAAGTGTCGTCTTTGAGAGCCATGGGGAACCAGTTGGCCTTGACCTTCTCGACACCACTGGCCGCTTCAATGCTCAGCTCGTAGTGCTGCAGGAACTCCGCAGGGTCGAGTGTTCCATCATAGCACGGGGGTAGATCTGGCTTGAACTTGCCAGGCCAGATGACACGACGGAGCTCCGAGGTGAACGCCTTGCAGCCGCCGTGCTGACTAGTGCTTGTTGCTGAGGTGGAGCCTAGTCCGGGTGTCCGTGTGCTACTGCACGGGGTGGCACGTGACCTTGACAAGGCGGAGCATGAATTGCATGCGCCTCGCCTTGTGGCCGCTGCACCACTTGGCAGCTTTCTTCATCTCGCGCGGCCACCCTACGTGGTTGGTCATGCTGATGGGCCTCGTGCCTTGGCCTGGGGAAGTCGTCTCTCTGGAGCGGTGGAGGAGGTGCACCGCGGTCCTCATCGCCCGCCTGGGGTTGTGGAAGAGGCAGCGAACAGGATGACGCATGAGCTTCTCCCGCGACGCTGACGAGCTCGGCGATGCGGTCCATCCAGTCTTCGTAGAGGTCATTGGCCGGGCGGTAGCATAGGAGCTCACGCACCATGAGCAGCATGACCTGTGAGTTTGCCGAGCCGCGATGGGCGTGGGAGGACAAAGCAGCCGCTAGAGTCAGTGACGGGGTTGCAGTGCGGCCGTCGCGCTGCACGGAGATCGAAACGACGAATCTTGCTGCTCGTGGGCAGCGGGGCCGGTGGCAACGTTTGCCGCCAGCGATGGAGAGTGATGGGGGATACCGTCGCCTGGAGGTGTTGTCTGAGCCACGCGAGCAGTGAGGGACGCCCGGTGCTCAGCACGGATGCGGCGAGCGTCAGCCATGGGGCGGTGAGACAACGATGAATTGAACGGACGAAGAGGAGCTTTGACGCACCCCTACCCAGCGCACCAAATGTCGGATTCAGGGCTCTGCAAAACCCTACTAGGTTCGAACTCTGGGGTACGTGCGAAGATCTCAACATTGCCTATCTATCTACTCGCCGTCTCACGAACTAGCACGATGAACAAGAATTGAAAAGAGACACGAGGCAGTTTATCTTGGTTCAGGCCACCTAGCGGTGAGTGGCCCTACTCCAGCAGTAAGGTGGATTAGCTTCGAGATGGGCTGTGGATGAACTAGTACAATGGGTGAGCGACCTCCGGAGGTGAGGTGTTCTTGCTTGGTGGTGGAGGAGAGGGTCTGAATGATTTGTGCCCTTGTTGGGTGATACATCTCCGTCGTATCTATAATTTTTGATTATTCCATGCCAATATTCTACAACTTTCATATACTGTTGGCAACTTTTTATACTATTTTTTGGGACTAATATATTGATCCAGTGCCAAATGTCAGTTCCAGTTTGTCGCATGTTTTTTGTTTCGCTAAATATCCATACCAAACGGAGTCCAAACGGAATAAAAACGGATGGAGATTTTTTGGCAATATATGTGAATTTTGGGAAGAAGAACCAACATGAGACGATGCCCGAGTGGGCCACGAGGCAGGGGCGCGCCCATCAGGGGCAGGCGCACTCTAGGCCCTCGTGGCCACACCTTAAGGCGGTTGATGCCCTTCTTTCGCCGCAAGAAAGCTAATATCCGGATAAAAATCGTGTCAAAAAATCAGCCTAATCGGAGTTACGGATCTCCGGGAATATAAGAAACTGTGAAGGGACAAAATCTAAAAACGCAGAAACAGAGAGAGACACAGAGACAGATCCAATCTTGGAGGGGATCTCACCCCTCCCACGCCATGGATACCATGGACCAGAGGGAAAACCCTTCTCCCACCTAGGGACAAGGTCAAGGAAGAAGAAGAAGGAGGGGGGCTCTCTCGCCCTCCCTTCCGATGGCACCGGGGTGCCACCGGGGCCATCATCATGTGACGGCGATCTACACCAACACCTCCGTCATGTTCACCAACATCCCCATCAGCTTCCCCCATCTATCTACAGCGGTCCACTCTCCTGCAACCCGTTCTACCCTACTTGAACATGGTGATGTATGCTTCATATTATTATCCAATGATGTGTTGCCATCCTATGATGTCTGAGTAGATTATTGTTGTCCTATCGGTGATTGGTGAATTGCTATGATTGATTTAATTTGCTTTTGGTTATGCTATTGTCCTTTGGTACCCATCATATGAGCGCACGCGTGGATCACACCATAGGGTTAGTTGTATGTTGATAGGACTGCGTATTGGAGGGCAAGAGTGACAGAAGCTTCAACCTAGCGTAGAAATTGATGCATACATGATTGAAGGGGGACCAATATATCTTAATGCTATGGTTGGGTTTTATCTTAATGAGCGTTAGTAGTTGCGGATGCTTGCTAATAGTTCCAATCATAAGTGCATAGAATTCCATGTAAGGGATGACATGCTAGCAGTGGTCTCTCCCACATAAAACTTGCTATCGGTCTAGTAACGTAGTCAATTGCTTAGAGGCAATTTCGCAACTCCTACCACCACTTTTCCACACTCACTATATTAACTTTATTGCTTCTTTATCTTAACAGCCCCTAGTTTATATTTACGCGCTCTTTATATTCTTGCAAACCTATCCCACAAAAACTACAAAGTACTTCTAGTTTCATACTTGTTCTAGAAAAAGTAAACGTCAAGCGTGCGTAGAGTTGTATCGGTGGTCGATAGAACTTGAGGGAATATTTGTTCTGCCTGTAGCTCCTCGTTGGGTTCGAAACTCTTACTTATCGAAAGAGGCTACAATTGATCCCCTACACTTGTGGGTTATCAAGACCTTTTTCTGGCGCCGTTGCCGGGGAGCAATAGCGTGGGGTGAATATTCTCGTGTGTGCTTGTTTGCTTTATCACTAAGTATATTTTATTTGCTGTCCTAAGTTGTTTTCTATCTTTAGTTATGCGTAGGAAATGCAAAATACCAAAAAAATTGTGGTACCTTCTGAACCAATGGTTGAAGAATCACTCAAAATCTATCACACTCCTGAAGCTTTTTACTTGGATCATCTTCGATCCCTATGTGCTCGTGCTGAAACCCCAACTAGCTTATTTGAGGGCAAATCTTTATATGAGCATGCTTGTTATGTGCGACACCGCTTATCTCAAGAAGGTAAACTTTTACTGGATCAAATTCATCGTTTGCAATGCTATGCTTGGAATTTATGTGAAATATATGATTTTACTTGTTGTTCTGAAGACCCTAAGAAACACCTTCCCTACCAATGTGAGTTTAGTGATAATGGAATCGTATCTTCGTATGCTAGGGTGTTTATAGTTACTATGATGTTCAACAAATTGAAGAATTTGTTGCTTTCAAGGGTGCTTATGAAATTGCTTCTTTTATTGAAAAGTATGATGCTACTCTTTACAAATCTGAAAATTTTGCCATATTTAGATATTGTTATGATAATTATGCTTCTAATGCCTATGTTGAACAATATAATGAGGCCTACTCCACTGTCCAATAAGAGACTAATATTTTGCAGGAGTCTATGGAAGAAGACATTAATGACATTGTGAGCTTATTGGGTGAAAAATATAAGGAGGAGAGCGAAGAACAAAAGGAGGAAGAGCGGATTAGCTACCCGTGCCCACCTTCTAATGAGAGTAACTCTTAAACTCATACATTGTTTAATTTCCCTTCGTGCTTACCGAAGGCTGATTGCTATGATGATTGCTAGGATCCCGTTGATTCTTTTGAAATATCCCTTTTTGATGATGCTTGCTATGCTTGTGGCCAAGATGCCAATATAAATTATGCTTATGGAGATGAACTTGCTATAGTTCCTTATGTTAAACATGAGATTGTTGCTATTGCACCCACACATGATAGTCCTATTATCTTTTTTGAATTCTCCAAACTACACTATATTGGAGAAGTTTGCACTTATTAAGGATTATATTGATGGGTTGGCTTTTTCTGTTACACATGATGATTTTGATGAATATAATATGCATCTGCTTGCTGCTCCCACTTGCAATTATTATGAGAGAGGAACTACATCTCCGCCTCTCTATGTTTCCAACATGATAAAATTGCAAGAAACTGCTTATACTATGCATTGACCTTTACTTGATGTGCATGAATTATTCTTGTATGACATGCCCATGCATAGGAAGAGAGTTAGACTTCGTTTTTGCATGACACATATCACTTTGTGTTCACTACTAATTGCCAAATCATTGCTAATTAAAATTGGCTTTGATATACCATGGGATCCGGGTGGATCCATTACTTGAGCACTATATGCCTAGCTTAATGGCTTTAAAGAAAGCGCTGCCAGGGAGACAACCCGGAAGTTTTAGAGAGTCATTTATTTCTGTTGTGTGCTTTTATAATGTTTAAAAACAAAAAAATAAAGAGGGGAACCTAAAACTTTTTCAAAAAGAAAAGTGAAAGTAAGAAGGACGAGCACCGTTGAAATGTGGGAGCTCCTTGAACTTTGTTCATGCCCATGGAAACTTTGCAAATCTTGAATTACAGAAACTTTTCAATAAAAATAATTATCCCCTTGTACAATTCCATTGTATTATAAAAATAATGTGCCAAGAGTTTCCTTTAGGATGATTAAACTGCTTGTTGGTTTGTGCGGTGCAAAAACAGAAACTTTGGCTGTAGTGCGTGATTTTACATTTTTTTACTGGAACGTCGAAAGGATCTAAAACTTTTTGCATAGTCTTGCTATACAAACTTTTGATTTTTCCAGAAGTTTTAGTGTTACATAAGTATGATTAATGTTCAGATTACTACAGACTGTCCTTTTTTCACATATTGCTATTATAGCTTCATTATTTGCATATGTTTGAATTCTTGTTGATGCCTCCTTGACTTGGGGCCATAGAACTATGATAGCATACAGTGGGAAATGTTTGTTTATAATTATACAATAATCTTAGAGCAGTACATGATGGGATTTTATTGATCATATTCACTAACCCCACCACTAAAAGTCCGGTTAAGTTTTGTGTGGATGAAGTGTTCGAAGACCGAGGATATCTCGATGTGAGAAGAAGGAGGAGAGGCAAGAGCTCAAGCTTGGGGATGCCCGAGGCACCCCAAGTAAATATTCAAGGAGACTCAAGGGTCTAAGCTTGGGGATGCCCCGGAAGGCATCCCATTTTTCTTCAACAAGTATCGGTATGTTTTCGGATTCGTTTTGTTCACATGATATGCGTAAACTCTTGGAGCGTCGTGTGCTTTTTCTTTTTCTTTTAATAAATGCACCATGCTGGTATGAGATAGTCCTTGGTTGATTTATAGAATGCTTTTTGCACTTCACTTATATCTTTTGAGTATGTCTTTATAGAATGCTTCATGTGCCTCACTTATATCATTTGAAGTTTGGATTGCATGTTTCTCTTCACATAGAAAACTGCCATTTGTAGAATGCTCTTTTGCTTGACTTATAATTGTTAGAGCGTGGGCATATCTTTTGTAGAAAGAATTAAAACTCTCTTGCTTCACTTATATCTATTTAGAGAGTTGACAGGAATTTTTCATTCACATGGTTAGTCATAAAATCCTACATAAACTTTTAGATCGCTGAATATGATATGTTTGATTCCTTGCAATAGTTTTGCGATATAGAGATGCTAATATGTGGGAGAAACTAGTGAATGATTATGGTTTAGTAAAAATATTGGTGTTAAGGTTTGTGATTCCCGAAGCATGCACGTATGGTCTCCTAACTATGTAACCAAATTGGCACGCATTGTATTTTGATTGTTTATCTTTGTGTGAAGTTCGGGGGTGCGCGATGGTTAACTCCTACCAACCTCCTCCCTAGGAGCATGCGTCGTAGTGTTTTTGCTTCGAGGGCTAATAGATTTTTCACAATAAGTATGTCAGTTCTTTATTACTAATGTTGAGTCCATGGATTATACGCACTCTCACCCTTCCACCATTGCTAGCATCTCTTGTACAGCACAACTTTCATCGGTACCATACACCACCATATACCTTCCTCAAAACTGCCACCATACCTACCTATTATGGCATTTCCATAGCCATTCCGAGATATATTGCCATGTAACTCCACCGTTCCGTTTATTATGACACGCACCATCATTGTCATATTGCCTTGCATGATCGTAAGATAGCTAGCATGATGTTTCCATGGCTTGTACTTTTTTGATGTCATTGCTACGCTAGATCATTGCACATCCCGGTACACCGCCGGAGGCATTCACATAGAGTCATATTTTTGTTCTAGTATCGAGTTGTAATATCGAGTTGTAAGTAAATATATGTGTGATGATCATCATTATTAGAGCATTGTCCCTTGAAAAAAAAGAAAAAAAAGAAATGCCAAAAGAAAAGAAAAAAAGAAAGGCCCAAAAAAAAGAGAAAGGCCAAATAAAAAAAGGAAGGCCCCAAAAAAAGAAAAAAAAGGAAAAGAAAAAGGCGACAATGCTACTATATTTTTTTCCACACTTGTGCTTCAAAGTAGCACCATGATCTTCATGATAGAGAGTCTCCTATGTTGTCACTTCCATATACTAGTGGGAATTTTCATTATAGAACTTGGCTTGTATATTCCAACGACGGGCTTCCTCAAATGACCTAGGTCTTCATGAGCAAGCAAGTTGATGCACACCCACTTGTTTTCTTTTGAGCTTTCATACACTTATAGCCCTAGTGCATCCGTTACATGGCAATCCCTACTCACTCACATTGATATCTATTGATGGGCATCTCCATAGCCCATTGATACGCCTAGTTGATGTGAGACTTTCTCCCTCCTTTTGTCTACTACCACCTTCCATTCCACCCATAGTGCTATGTCCATGGCTCACGCTCATGTATTGCGTGAAGAGTTGAAAAGTTCGAAAAAGTAAAGTATGAAAACAATTGCTTGGCTGACACCGGGATGGACATGAGGGGTACCTTGTGTTAAGAAAAGGGTAGCATAAAAGACTATATGATTTTGTAGGGATAACGTTCTTTAGCATTGATATTTTGAAAGACTTGATTGTTTGTTGGGATGCACGAGTATTAAATTCTTATATGTCAAATGATAGACTATTGCTTTTAATCACTCGTGTCTTAATATTCATGCCATGATTAGATTACATGATCTAGATTATGCTAGGTAGCATTCCACAACAAAAATTATCTTTTTTATCATTTACCTACTCGAGGACGAGCAGGAATTAAGCTTGGGGATGCTGATATATCTGCGTCGTATCTATAATTTTTTATTGTTCCATGCCAATATTCTACAACTTTCATATACTTTTGGCAACTTTTTATACTATTTTTTGGGACTAACATATTGATCCAGTGCCCAGTGCCAGTTCTTGTTTGTTGCATGTTCATTGTTTCGCAGAATATCCATATCAAACGGAGTCCTAACGGAATAAAAATGGACGGAGAATTTTTTTGGAATATATGTGAATTTTGGGAAGCGAAACCAACAAGACACGATGCCCGAGTAGGCCACGAGGCAGGGGAGCGCACCCACCAAGGGCTGGCGCGCCCTGGGCCCTATTGGCCACACCGTAAGGCGGTTCATGCCCTTCTTTCGCTGCAAGAAAGCTAATATCCGGATAAAAATCGTGTCAAAAATCAGCCCAATCGGAGTTACGGATCTCCGGGAATATAAGAAACGGTAAAGGGCCAGAATCGGGGAACGCAGAAATAGAGAGAGACAGAGAGACAGATCCAATCTTGGAGGGGCTCTTGGCCCTCCGCCGCCATGGAGGCCACGGACCAGAGGGGAAACCCTTCTCCCATCTAGGGAGAAGGTCAAGGAAGAAGAAGAAGGAGGGGGGCTCTCTCCCCCTCACTTCCGGTGGCGCCGGACTGCCACCGGGGCCATCATCGTGTGACGGCAATCAACACCAACACCTCCGTCATCTTCACCGACATCTCTCACCTTCCACAATCTATCTACAGCGGTCCACTCTCCCGCAACCCACTGTACCCTCTACTTGAACATGGTGCTTTATGCTTCATATTATTATCCAATGATGTGTTGCCATCCTATGATGTCTGAGTAGATTATCATTGTCCTATCGGTGATTGGTGAATTGCTATGATTGATTTAAATTTCTTGTGGTTATGTTGTTGTCCTTTGGTGCCCATCATATGAGCGCACGCGTGGATCACACCATAGGGTTAGTTGTATCTTGATAGGACTACGTGTTGGAGGGCAAGAGTGACAAAAGCTTCAACCTAGCATAGAAATTGATGCATACGGGATTGAAGGGGGGCCTATATATCTTAATGCTATGGTTGGGTTTTACCTTAATGAATGTTAGTAGTTGTGGATGCTTGCTAATAGTTCCAATCATAAGTGCATAAAATTCCAAGTAAGGGATGACATGCTAGCAGTGGCCTCTCCCACATAAAACTTGTTATCGGTCTAGTAACGTAGTCAATTGCTCAGGGGAAATTTCGCAACTCCTACCACCACTTTTCCACACTCGCTATTATTAACTTTATTGTTTCTTTATCTTAACAGCCCCTAGTTTATATTTACGTGCTCTTTATATTCTTGCAAACCTATCCCACAAAAACTACAAAGTACTTCTAGTTTCATACTTGTTCTAGGTAAAGTAAACATCAAGCGTGCGTAGAGTTGTATCGGTGGTCGATAGAACTTGAGGGAATATTTCTTCTACCTTTAGCTCTTCGTTGGGTTCGACACTCTTACTTATCGAAAGAGGCTACAACCGATCCCCTACACTTGTGGGTTATCAGCATACCGATCCAGGGATGACACTTAAGCATAGAGACTTCGATCCATTGGGATCGTGGTCGCTACAATATTAAAAGGTTCATTATTTTTGACTATACACAATAGGGTAAAACCCCACTGCAAATTTTATCATGAAAATTAAACACAAGAGTTTTACAAGGCTTGAGCTAAGCCCAAAAAAGAAAAGAAAGAAAAGAAAGAAAAGAAAGAAAAAGTAAAGAAAGACTAAACAACTAAACTATACAAGGCTAGAAAAAAAGAAAGAGGAAGCAAGAAACTATACAAATGGTCTAGACCGTAAGTGAAGTCCATGGCATACTTCCTCTTGATCCTGAATTTGAGGTGATGCAATTCTTCCTTGAATGTGTCCTTCCATCTCTGTAGATTGGGCTGAATGTTTTGGAAGATGAAATTGTTCCTAGTGATCCAAATATCCCATGAGGCTAATATGATAATTTCCATGTAGAAAAGAAGTTGCTGTTGTTGTTTTAGGTGAGCAAAAGCTTCCATCACTGAAACATTGTTTCGTCTAGTAGGACATAGCTGATCCCAACATTGTGAGGCAAAATGACAAGTCCAAAAGAGACGTTGAAGTGTTTCTTCTTGCTGGTAGTTGTGAATGGCACAATTGTAATTTTGCAGCACAAAAGTTCTCCTTCCTATACGGTTTCTTGTGTTTAGTCTGTCATGAACCAATCTCCAGAAGAACACCTTATGTTTTGGCTGGCACGAACTGCTCCAATTCCATTGAAACTGCTGAGGCACCACTCTTATTCCCATCCTTGATCTATAAGCCTTTTCTACAGAAAATTTCTCATTTTCCAAAATATAGCTCCATGTGTCATTGCAATCTAGAAACTCTGATCTTTGAAGTCTTCACAGATGTCTTCCATAATTTCAAATTCCTCACATGCTTCTGTTGTGAGGGGCAGGTGGAATAAGTACTCTAAGTATTCAAACTGTAGGATAGAATTCATGGAATTGTGTTGATCCTTGGCAAACGAGAAAATATGTGGTAGAATGGTCTCCAAACAAACAGTGTGTGATACGTCGCCGTCGTATCTATATTTTTTTGTTTCATGCCAATATTATTCAACTTTTACATACTTTTGGCAATATATGATTTATTTGGACTAACTTACTGATGCAGTGCCTAGTGTTAGTTCCTGTTTGTTGCATGTTTTTGTTTCGTAGAAAATTCATATCAAACGAAGTCCAAACGTGATAAAAATTTACGGAGAATTATTTTGGAATGTATGTGATTTTTAGGAGGTGGAATCTACGCAAACGGGGGCCCATAGTGCCTGCAACCCACTAGGGCACGCCACCAGGGCCCAGGCGCGCCCTGGTGTCTTCTGCCCTCCTCGAACGCCGGTTGGAGCCTTCTTCTGGCACGAGAAAGCTAATTTATGGAATAAAATCGTGTTAAAATTTCAGCGCAATCGGAGGTACGGATCTCCGGGAATTTAAGAAATGGTGAAGGACCAGATCTGGGGAACGTGAAACAGAAGAGGACAGAGAGACAGATCGAATCTCGGAGGGGCTCTCGCCCCTCCACCGCCATGGAGGGCATGGACCAGAGGGGGACCCTCCTCCTACCTAGGGAGGAGGCCAAGGAATAAGAAGAAGGAGTGGGGCTCTCTCCCCCTCGCTTCTGGTGGCGCCGTAGTGCCGTCGGGGCAACGATCAGGAAGACGATCTACATTAGCAATCTTGCTACCATCAACGCCAACTCTCTCCCCCCTCTATGCAGCGGTGTAACACCTCTTCTCCCCGTTGTAATCTCTTCTTAAACATGGTTATCAACTCCAGATATTATTTCCCAATGATCTATGGTTATCCTATGATGTTTGAGTAGATACGTTTTGTCATGTGGGTTAATCGTGATCTTGGTTGGTATGATTGTATATTTTATTTATGGTGTTGTCCTATAGTGCCCTCCGTTCTCTTGCAAACGTGAGGGCCCCCCGATGTAGGGTGTTGCAATATGTTCATGGTTCTCTTATGGTGGGTTGCGAGAGTGACAGAAGCTTAAACACCAGTAAGTGGGGTATGACGTATGGGAGTAAAGAGGACTTGATACTTAATGCTATGGTTGGGTTTCACAACCTTAATGATCTTTAGTAGTTGTAGATGCTTGCTAGGGGTCCAATCATAAGTGCATATGATCCAAGTAGAGAAAGTATCTTAGCGCATGCCTCTCCCTCATGTAAAATTCAAGAATGATTACCGGTACTTGTTATCAATTGCCTAGGGACAAATAACTTTCTTGTTGACAAAAGCTATCCACTTTTATTATCTTGCAAAGTACTTCTAGTTTTATTCCTGCAAAGTAGTTCTAGCATCACACCTACAAAATAGTTTCATACTTGTTTTCGGTAAAGAAAACGTTATGTGTGCGTAGAGTTCTATCGGTGGTCGATAGAACTTGAGGGAATAATTGCTCTCCCTTTAGATCCTCGTTGGGTTCGACACTCTTATTTATCAAAGAAGGCTACAAACGACCCCCTATACTTGTGGGTTATCAAGACCTTTTTCTGGCGCCGTTGCCGGGGAGCAATAGCGTGGGGTGAATATTCCCGTGTGTGCTTGTTTGCTTTATCACTAAGTAGTTTTTATTTTGTTCTTATTTTCTGTCTTTAGTTATGGGTAGGAAACGCAAAATATAAAAAAATAGTTGTACATACTGAACCAATGGTTGAAGAACCACCCAAAATCTATCACACTACTAAAGCTTTTTACTTGGGTCATCTTCGATCCCTATATGCTCGGGCTAAAACCCCAACTAGCTTAGTTGAGGGCAAATCTTTAGATGAGCATGCTTGTTATGTGCGACACCGCTTATCTCAAAAAGGGAAACTTTTATGGCATCATATTCATACTTTGAAGTGCTATGCTTGGAATTTATGTGAATTATATAAATTTACTTGTTGTTCTAAGGACCCTAAGAAACACCTTCCTTACCAATGTGAGTTTAATGATAATGGAATTGTTTCTTCTTATGCTAAGGGTGTTTATAATTACTTTGATGTTCAACAAATTGAAGAGTTCGTTTCTTTTAAGGGTGCTTATGAAATTGGTTCTTTGATTGAAAAGTACGATGCTACTGTTTACAAATCAGAAAATTTTGACATATATAATTAAATATTGCTATGATAACAATGCTTCGAATGCTTATATTAAACCATATATATTGATCACTTCTTTGTTTTCCAAGAAGAGATTAATATTTTGCAGGATTCTATGGAATAATAAATTGATGACAATGTGAGCTCATTAGATGAAAAAGATGTGGAGGAGAGTGAAGAACAAAAGGAGGAAGAATGGTTTAGCTACCCATGCCCACCTTTTGATGAGAGTAACCCTCAACTCGTACATTATTTAATTTCCCTTTGTACTTACAGAAGGATGAATGCTATGATGATTTCTATCATCCCGTTGATTCATTTGAAATATCCCTTTTTTGATGATGCTTGCTATGCTTGTGGCCAAGATGCCAATATGAATTATGCTTATGGAGATGAACTTGCTATAGTTCCTTATGTTAAACATGAGATAGTTGCTATTGCACCCACACATGATAGTCCTATTATCTTTTTGAATTATCCCGACTACACTATATCGGAGAAGTTTGCACTTATTAAGGATTACATTAATGGGTTGCCTTTTACCATTGCACATGATGATTTTGATGAATATAATATGCATGTGCTTGGTGCTCCTACTTGTAATTATTATGAGAGAGGAACTGCATCTCCGCCTCTCTATGTTTCCAACATGATAGAATTGCAAGAAACTATTTATACTATGCATTGGCCTTTACTTGATGTGCATGAATGTTCATGTATGACATGCCTATGCATAGGAAGAGAGTTAGACTTCGTTGTTACATGACATATGTTGCTTTGTGCTCACTACTAAATGCAAAATCATTGCTAACTAAGATTGTCTTTGATATACCTTGGGATCCGGTGGATTCATTACTTGAGCACTTTATGCCTAGCTTAATGGCTTCAAAGAAAGCGTTGTCAGGGAGACAACCGGAAGTTTAAAAAAAGGGTCATTTATTTCTGTCGAGTGTTGTTATAAAGTTTAAAAACAAAAAAATATAGGGGAACTTAAAACTTTACAAAAATAAAAATGAAAGTGAGAGGGAGGAGCATTGTGAAAGTGGGAGCTAGCCTTGAACTTTGTGCATGCCCATGGAAACTTTGTGAATCTTAATTACATAAACTTTTGAACAAAAATAATTATCTCCTTGTACAATTCCATTGTATTATAAAAATAATGTCCAATAGTTTCCTTTAGGATGATTAAATTGCTTGTTGGTTTGTGCACTGCAAGAACAGAAACTTTGGCTGTAGTGCGTGATTTTATAATTTTTACTGGAACGTCTAAAATTTATGAAACTTTTTGCATAGTATTTCTATACAATTTTTTTTATTTTGTCCTAAGTTTTCAGAAATTTTAGAGTTGCATAAGTATGGTGAATGTTCAAATCTTTACAGACTGTCCTATTTTCACAGACTGCTGTTATAGCTTCACTATTTGCATATGTTTGAATTCTTGTTGAAGCCTCCTTGACATGGTGACATAGAATAGTGATTGCATACGGTGGTTAATGTTTGATTATAATTATACAATAATGTTAGAGCATTACATGATGGGATTTCATTGATCATATGCACTAACCCCGCCACTAAAAGTTCGGTTACGTTTTGTGTGGATGAAGTGTTCGAAGATCGAGGATGTCTCGATGTGAGGATAAGGAGGAGAGGCAAGAGCTCAAGCTTGGGGATGTGATGACCCACAAGTGTAGGGGATCTATCGTAGTGCTTTCGATAAGTAAGAGTGTCGAACCCAACGAGGAGGAGAAGGAAATGATAGGCAGTTTTCAGTAATGTATTTTCTGCAAGCACTGAAATTATCGGTAACAGATAGTTTTGTGATAAGGTAATTGGTAACAAGTGACAAATAGTAAAAGGAAATAAGGTGCAACAAGATAGCCCAATCCTTTTTGTAGCAAAGGACATGCCTGAACAAACTCTTATATGAAGGAAAGCGCCCTCGAGGACACATGGGAATTATCGTCAAGCTAGTTTTCATCACATTCATATGACTCGCGTTCGTTACTTTGATAATTTGGTATGTGGGTGGACCGGTGCTTGGGTGCTGCCCTTACTTGGACAAGCATCCCACTTATGATTAACCTCTATTGCAAGGATCCGCAACTACAAAAGAAGTATTAAGGTAAACCTAACCATAGCAAGAAACATATGGATCCAAATCAGCCCCTTACGAAGCAACGCATAAACTAGGGTTTAAGTTTCTGTCACACTAGCAACCCATCATCTACATATTACTTCCCAATGACTTCCTCTAGGCCCAAACAATGGTGAAGTGTCATGTAGTCGACGTTCACATGACACCACTAGAGGAAAGACAACATACAGCTCATCAAAATATCGAACGAATACCAGATTCACATGACTACTTATAGCAAGACTTCTCCCATGTCCTCAGGAACAAACGTAACTACTCACAAAGCATATTTATGTTCATAATCAGAGGAGTATTAATATGCATAATGGATCTGAACATATGATCTTCCATCAAGCAAACCAACTAGCATCAACTACAAGGAGTAATCAACACTACTAGCAACCTACAGGTACCAATCTGAGGTTTTGGTACAAAGATTGGATACAAGAGATGAACTAGGGTTTGAAAGGAGATGGTGCTGGTGAAGATGTTGATGAATATAACCCTCCCCAAGTTGGGAGAGCTATTGATGATGACGGCGGTGACGATTTCCCCCTCCTGGAGGGAAGTATCCCCGGCAGAACAGCTCCGCCGGAGCCCTAGATTGGTTCCGCCAAGGTTCCGCCTCGAGACGACGACGTTTTGTCCTGAAAGCCTCCTCCTGATTTTTTTCAGGTCAAAACACCTCATATAGGAGAAGATTGGCATCGGGGAGTCAACAGGTGGCCCACGAGGCAGGGGGCACCTAGGGCGGCGCCCCCCACCCTCGTGGACAGGTGGTGGCCCCCTGACGTATCTCTTTTGCCAGATATTTTTTATATTTTCTGAAACGGTGTTTCGTGGAGTTTTGGGGCTTTTTGAGTGGTGCAGAATAGGTCTCCAATGTTTGCTCCTTTTCCAGCCCAGAATTCCAGCTGCCGGCATTCTCCCTCTTCATGTAAACCTTGTAAAATAAGAGAGAAAAGGCATAAGTATTGTGACATAACGTGTAATAACAGCCCATAGTGCAATAAATGTCAACATAAAAGCATGATGCAAAATGGACGTATCAACTCCCCCAAGCTTAGACCCAAGCTTGTCCTCAAGCGAAAGCCGATATCAAAAAATATGTCCACATGTTTAGAGATAGAGGTGTCGATAAAATAAATAGGGACATGAGGACATCATGATTAAACTTATAACAGCAACGCATATATATATATATTTTCATATGACTCTTATGCTAAAGTAACAATCTATTCACAATGTAAAGTATGAATCAGAAACTTCATTGAAAACTAACAAACTATGATCTCGATCATTGAAGCAATTGCAATTTATCGTAACATCGGAAAGAGTCAAAATAAGAGCTTTTCAGCAAGTCTACATACTCAACTATCATTTAGTCCTTCACAATTGCTCAGGCTCACGAAATACTTATGGGTATGGAGTTTTAATCGGACAGACGGAAAGATAGGGGCTTATGGTATTGCCTCCCAACCTTTTACCTCAAGGGTAATGTCAACAGTAATAGATCATGATAGCTTACATCCAATTGGGTATATATGTCAGGATCTTTCCAACAGAATGTGCTTGCCAAAGGATAAAATGTAAAAAGGAAAGGTGAAAATCACCTTGACTCTTATAAGGTAAGAATAATAGATAGGCCCTTCGCAGAGGGAAGCAGAGGTTTTCATGTGCTTTTATGGTTGGATGTACAAAATCTTAGCGCAAAAGAACGTCAATTTGTATTGCCACTTGTGATACGGACCTTTATTATGCAGTCCGTCACTTTTATTACTTCCATATCACAAGATCGTATAAAGCTTATTTTATCCACACTAATATATCATACATATTTTAGAGAGTTGCAACAATGACAACTTACTTGAAGGATCTTACTCAATCCATAGGTAGGTATGGTGGACTCTCATGGCAAAACTGGGTTTGAGAATGTATGGAAGCACAAGTAGTATCTCTACTTGGTGCAAGGAGTTTTGGCTAGCATTAGGGGGAAAGGCAAGCTCAACATGTTGGTTGATCCATGACAATATACTTTATTTCACATATAAGAAGACATAACCCATTATGTTGTCTTCCTTGTCCAACATCAACTCTTTATATTTTAATGAGTGCTCACAATCATAAAAGATGTCCAAGATAGTATATTTGTATGTGAAAACCTCTCTTTCTTTATTACTTCCTATTAATTGCAACGATGACCAAAACTAGGTTTGTCAACTCTCAACAACTTTTATTCATGATACTCTTTATATGTTAAATCATTACCTTCCATAAGATCAATATGATCTCTTTGATACTTTTTATATTTTCTTTTATTCTCTCATGACCATAGCGAGAGAATCAAGCCCTTGACTCAACACTAATCTTTATTATATATAGCTCACGGACTTGATTACAAAGGTAAAGATCAAAAAGCAAAATATCACAACTAGATCGTACTAAACTTTATTCTACTAGATCAAGATATTACCAAAAGGATCGAACTAAGAAAAATGGTAAAGATAGGAGTGTGATGGTGATACGATACCGGGGCACCTCCCCCAAGCTTGGCATTTGCCAAGGGGAGTGCCCATACCCATGTGATTATGTCTCTTTCTTCGGAGGTGGTCATGGAGTTGTTGATGATGTAGGCTTGTTGTCCATCGTCCAAGGCATGGGCTCACCATCGTAGAAGGATGATCTGGTCTCCGGGATCCTCAAGTCTACAGCCAAACTCATCTTCTTGAATCTATATTCATAATCACAGTTTTGGTTTTGAAGATCATAGATCTGGGCTTGGAGGTGCTCAATTTTTTCTTGGAGCTCGGAGATGGCTTCCCCAATGATCTTGGTGTCCAGCATGTGGTTGCTGGTGAGCTCCGTGGTCATCATGTGGATGGCGTTGAGTCCTCGTTCCACCATGCCTTGGCACTTGAAAATTTGCTGCTCCATTGCCTCGAGTCTTGTCTCCACGCCTCCGGTCCTCCTTGGTCCCTCAACATCACGGATGTGCAGCACCCCCTCACGCACCTCGATGGTTTGAGGGTGTTGCAGCACCTCCGCGAGGTAGGGGTCGATGACCTTCTCGAAAAACTTGTCCTTGGGGGTGCTAGAAGACATCATGATGATCTAGATCTATCAGAAACAACAGCGGTGGTCAAGCCCTTCGGGCGAACATATAGTGAATTTTTACCGACCGAAAGAAGTAACGTGCAAGAAAACGGAGTGCGGGAGGCACACGAGGTGCCCACAAGGCAAAGGGGCACACGCAGGGGGTAGGGCATGCCCTCCACCCTCGTGGACGCTTCATATCCTTTCCGGACTGCCTCTTATTTTTCTATTTTTCTAAATATTCCAAACGGTGAAAAATTGCTATTAGAACTGTTTTGGAGTCGGTTTACTTACCGTACCACATACCTTATCCTTTTCGGAGTCTGGATCGTTCTGGAAAGTGTCCCTTTTGTAATCCTCCGGGGTTACAGTTTAAATAACATTGGTTTCAACATTTATAGAATTACCTAAGATATAATGTTTTATTCTTTGACCATTCACCACCTTCGGATTTGTGCCTTCGAATTTGTTGATTTTTATGGCACTGGAACGATAGACCTCCTCAATAACGTAAGGATCTTCCCATTTAGAGAGAAGTTTTCCTGCAAAAAAATCTTAAACGAGAGTTGTATAGCAAGACATAATCACCTACATTAAACTCACGCTTTTGTATCCTTTTGTCATGCCATCTTTAACTTTTTCTTTAAATAGCTTGGCATCATAGGCTTGGGTTCTCCATTCATCAAGCGAGCTAATGTCAAATAACCTCTTCTCACCGCAAGTTTGAAATCATAATTGAGCTCCTTAATAGCCCAATATGCCTTATGTTCTAGCTCGAGAGGTTAGTGACATGCTTTTCCATAAACATTTTATATGGAGACATACCCATAGGATTTTTGTATGCGTCTATAGGCCCATAATGCATCATCAAGTTTGTTGGACCAATTCTTTCTAGACTTATTAACAATCTTTTGCAAAATTAATTTCAGCTCTCTGTTACTTAGTCCTACTTGACCACTAGACTATGGGTGATAAGGGGATGCAATTCTATGATTAACATCATACTTAGCGAGCATTTTACGAAAAGCGCCATGAATAAAGTGTGAACCACCATCAGTCATTAAGTATCTAGGGACTCCAAACCTCGGAAAAATAACTTCTTTAAGCATCATAATAGAGGTGTTGTGATCAGCACTACTAGTTGGAATAGCTTCTACCCACTTAGTAACGTAATCAACAACAACTAAAATATGTGTATACCCATTAGAGGAAGGAAACGGTCCCATATAATCAAAGCCCCAGACATCAAATGGTTCAATAACAAGTGAATAATTCATAGGCATTTCTTGACGCCTACTAATATTACCAATTCTTTGACATTCATCACAAGATAAGACAAACTTACGAGCATCCTTGAAGAGAGTAGGCCAATAAAAACCAGATTGCAGTACCTTATGTGCAGTTCTATCTCCAGCGTGGTGTCCTCCATAAGATTTGGAGTGACGCTTGCGTAGGATCTGTTCTTGTTCATGCTCAGGTACACAATGTCTAATAATACCATCTACTCCTTCTTTAGAAAGGTGTGGGTCATCCCAGAAGTAATGTCTTAAATCGTAGAAGAACTTTTTCTTTTGCTGGTATGTGAAACTAGGTGGTATAAACGTAGCAACAATGTAATTAGCATAATCAGCATACCATGGAGCAGTACGAGAATCATTTATGACAGCTCATTGTTCATCAGGAAAGCTATCATCAATAGGTAGTGGGTCATCAAGAATATTCTCTAGCCTAGACAAGTTGTCTGCAACGAGGTTCTCGGCTCCCTTTCTATCAGTAATATGCAAATCAAATTCTTGCAGCAGGAGAACCCATATAATAAGTCTAGGTTTAGCATCTTTCTTTTCCATAAGGTATTTGATAGAAGCATGATCAGTGTGAATAGTTACTTTAGAATCAACAATATAAGGTCTAAACTTATCACAAGCAAATACGCCTGCTAAAAACTCCTTCTCAGTAGTAGCATAATTTCTCCGGGCACTGTCTAGAGTTTTACTAGCATATTGGATAACATTCAATTTCTTATCAACTCTTTGTCCTAGAACAACACCTACAACATAATCACTAGCCTCGCACATAATCTCAAAGGGTAAATTCGAGTTAGGAGGCTGGACAATAGGTGCAGATATCAATGCCATCTTAAGTACTTCAAATGCTTATGCACAATCATCATCAAAGACAAAAGGAACATCTTTTTGTAAGAGATTAGTCAGAGGCCTAGAGATTTTGGAGAAGTCCTTAATGAACCTCCTATAAAACCTGGCATGACCAAGGAAACTTCTTATACCTTTGATGTCCTTGGGACATGGCATCTTTTCAATAGCATCAACTTTAGCTTTATCAACTTCAATGCCTCTTTCGGAAATTTTATGACCCAAGACAATGCCTTCATTAACCATAAAGTGGCACTTTTCCCAATTCAATACAAGATTAGTTTCTTCACATCTCTGCAAAACTCGATCTAGGTTGCTCAAGCAATCATCAAAAGACATTCCGTAAACGGAAAAGTCATCCATGAAAATCTCAACAATCTTTTCACAAAAACCAGAGAATATAGCCATCATGCATCTTTGAAAGGTAGCAGGTGCATTACATAAACCAAAAGGCATACATCTATAAGCAAAGGTACCGAAGGGACAAGTGAAATTGGTCTTTTCTTGATCCCCTTTTGACACAGGTACTTGAGAGAAACCAAAATAGCCATCTAGAAAGCAAAAATGAGTATGTTTGGATAACCTTTCTAGCATTTGATCAATAAAAGGCAACGGGTAATGATCTTTCTTAGTGGCTGTATTTAATTTGCGGAAATCAATTACCATTCTATAACATGTAACAATTCTTTGCGGGGTCAATTCATCTTTATCATTAGGAAGAACAGTAATACCTCCCTTCTTAGGGACACAATGGACATGACTTACCCACTGGCTATCAGCAACTGGATAAATTATACCTGCCTCTAGAAGCTTCAGTATTTCCTTGCCTACCACTTATTTCATCTTAAGATTTAACCATCGTTGGTGATCGATAATCAGTTTTGCATCCTCTTCCAACTTTATCTCGTGTTGGCATAAAGTGGGGCTAATGCCCTTAAGATCATCCAGAGTTTATCCAATAGCAGCACGGTGCTTCTTCAGAGTTTTCAATAAAAAAATTTGTTCCTACTCTGAAAGGTTAGCACTAATAATAACAGGATATATCTTCTTTTCATCGAGATAAACATACTTAAGAGTATCAGGTAATGGTTTAAGTTCAAACACGCGATCACCCTTGGGTGGAGGAGGATCCCCTAGAATTTCAACAGGCAAGTTGTTTTTCAATAAGGGTCCCTGTTTAAAGAATATTTCATCTATTTCCCTTCTCTCATTCATATACATATCATTTGCATGGTCTAGGAGATATTGTTCTAAAGGATCGTTAGGAGGCACAGCAATAGAAGCAAGTCCAATAATTTCATCCTTACTAGGCAATTCTTTATCATGGGGTTGTCTACGAAATTTAGCAAAGTTAAAGTCATGAGACATATCCCCTAATCCAACAGTAACAATATCCTTTTCGCAGTCTATCTTAGCATTAACAGTGTTCAAGAAAGGTCTACCAAATATAATGGGACAAAAATCATCTTGTGGGGAACCAAGAACAAGAAAATCAGTAGGGTATTTAACCTTTGCACACAAGAATTCAACATCTCTAACAATCCCAATTGGTGAAAGAGTGTCTCTATTAGCGAGCTTAATGGTGACATCAATACCTTCTAGCTCAGCAGGTGCAATATCATGCATAATTTCATCATATAAGGAAATGGGTATTACACTCGCACTAGCACCTACGTCACATAAACCATGATAGCAATGATCTCCTATTTTAATGGAAATAACAGGCATGCCTACAACAGGTCTATGTTTATTCCTAGTATCGGGTTTGGTGATTCTAGCAGCTTCCTCTTGGAGGTAAATAACATACCCATCTAAATTATCAACCAAGAGATCCTTAACCATAGCAATACTACGTTCAACTTTAATTTGCTCAGAGGGTGTTGGTGTTCTAGTATTACTCTTACGAACCATAGTTGAAGCTTTAGCATGATCCTTTATCCTAACAGGGAAAGGCAGTTTTTCAATATAAGCGGTAGGAACTACAGGATCAACATTATAAGTGATAGTCTTTTCTTCAACTTTAACAGGTTCAACTATTTTTACTTCAATGGGAGGATGGTATTTAAACCACTTCTCCTTAGGGAGATCAACATGAGTAGAAAATGATTCACAGAAAGAAGCTACTATCTCAGAGTCAAGTCCATATTTAGTGCTAAATTCACGGAAAACATCGGTATCCATAAAAGATTTAACACAATCAAACTTAGGAGTTATACATGACTCCTTACCTTCGTAGAGGTCCAAATCTTCAGAGTTGCGTTTAATTCTTTCCAATAAATCCCATTTGAATTCAATAGTCTTCATCATAAAAGAACAAGTACAAGAAGTATCGAGCATGGAGCGATTATTGAGAGAAAGCCGAGCATAAAATATTTGAATGATCATTTCTCTTGAGAGCTCATGATTGGGGCATGAATATAACATTGACTTAAGCCTCCCCCAAGCTTGAGCGATACTTTCTCCTTCGCGAGGCCAAAAATTATATATATAATTACGATCATGATGAACCTGATGCATAGGATATAACTTCTGATGAAATTCCAACTTCAACCGATTGTAGTTCCATGATCCAATATCATCGCATAGCCTAAACCATGTCAATGCATCTCCCTTCAAAGATAAACGGAAGACCTTCTTCTTGATAACATCCTTGGGCATACCTACAAGCTTAAATAATCCACAAACTTCATCCACATAGATTAGGTGCAAATCGGGATGTAGTATTCCATCTCCTGTAAAGGGATTAGCTAGCAGTTTATCAATCATACCCGAAGGAATTTCAAAGCAAACATATTTAGTAGGTTCAGTAGGTTGAGGATCAACTCTCTGCTCTACTGGTCGGAGTGAAGATACCCCGAACAAGCCCCTCAAAGGATTTTGAGCCATAGTAACAAGTGACAGTAAATTTCAGCACACTATATAATTTTTTCTTTACCAAATTCCACTTACCAAAGGCGCTTCACTCCCCGGCAACGGCACCAGAAAAGAGTCTTGATGACCCACAAGTGTAGGGGATCTATCGTAGTCCTTTCAACAAGTAAGAGTGTCGAACCCAACGAGGAGCAGAAGTAAATGATAGGCAGTTTTCAGTAACGTATTTTCTGCAAGCACTGAAATTATCGGTAATAGATAGTTTTGTGATAAGGTAATTGGTAACAAGTGACAAATAGTAGAAGTACATAAGGTGCAGCAAGATGGCCCAATCCTTTTTGTATCAAAGGACAAGCCTGAACAAACCCTTATATGAAGGAAAGTGCTCCCGAGGACACATGGGAATTATCGTCAAGCTAGTTTTCATCACGTTCATATGATTCGCGTTCGTTACATTGATAATTTGGTATGTGGGTGGACCGGTGCTTGGGTGCTGCCCTTACTTGGACAAGCATCCCACTTATGATTAACCTCTATTGCAAGCATCCGCAACTACAAAAGAAGTATTAAGGTAAACCTAACCATCGCATGAAACATATGGATCCAAATTAGCCCCTTATGAAGCAACGCATAAACTAGGGTTTAAGCTTCTGTCACTCTAGCAACCCATCATCTACTTATTACTTCCCAATGCCTTCCTCTAGGCCCAAACACTGGTGAAGTGTCATGTAGTCAACGTTCACATGACACCACTAGAGGAAAGACAACATACATCTCATCAAAATATCGAACGAATACCAAATTCACATGACTACTTATAGCAAGACTTCTCCCATGTCCTTAGGAACAAACGTAACTACTCACAAAGCATATTCATGTTCATAATTACAGGAGTATTAATATGCATAATGGATATGAACATATGATCTTCCACCAAGCAAACCAACTAGCATCAACTACAAGGAGTAATCAACACTACTAGCAACCTACATGTACCAATCTGAGGTTTTGGTACAAAGATTGGATACAATAGATGAACTATGGTTTGAAAGGAGATGGTGCTGGTGAAGATGTTGATGAAGATAACCCTCAACAATATGGGAGAGTTGTTGGTGATGACGGCGGTGACGATTTCCCCCTCCCAGAGGGAAGTATCCCCGGCAAAACAGCTCCGTCGGAGCCCTAGATTGGTTCCGCCAAGGTTCCGCCTTGAGATGGCGGCATTTTGTCCTAAAAGCCTCCTTTTGATTTTTTTTCCAGGTCAAAACACCTCATATAGGAGAAGATGGGCATCGGGAGGCAACAGGTGGCCCACAAGGCAGGGGGCGCGCCCCCACCCTCATGGACAAGTGGTGCCCCCGTGACGTATCTCTTTCGCCATATATTTTTTTATATTTTCTAAAACGGTGTTTCGTGGAGTTTCTGGGCTTTTTGAGTTGTGCAGAATAGGTCCCCAATGTTTGCTCCTTTTCCAGCCCAGAATTCCAGCTGCCGGCATTCTCCCTCTTCATGTAAACCTTGTAAAATAAGAGAGAAAAGGCATAAGTATTGTGACATAACGTGTAATAACAGCCCATAGTGCAATAAATATCAACATAAAAGCATGTTGCAAAATGGACGTATCAGGATGCCCAAGGCACCCCAAGTAAATATTCAAGGAGACTCAAGCGTCTAATCTTGGGGATGCCCCGAAAGGCATCCCATCTTTCTTCAACAAGTAATGGTATGTTTTCGGATTCGTTTTGTTCACACGATATGCGTAAATTCTTGGAGCGTCGTGTTCCTTTTATCTTTCTTTTAATAATGCACCATGCTGGTATGAGATAGTCCATGGTTTATTCATAGAATGTTCTTTGCACTTCACTTATATCTTTTGAGTATGGCTTTATAGAATGATTCATGTGCTTCACTCATATCATTTGAAGTTTGAATTGCCTGTTTCTCTTCACCTAGAAAACCGATGTTCGTAGAAAACTCTCATGGTTCACTTATATCTATTTAGAGAGTCAAATGGAATTGGTCAATTGCATGGTTAGTCATAAAATCCTACATAAAACTTATGGATCATTGAATATGATATGTTTGATTCCTTGCAATTGCTTTGCGATATAGAGATGATAATATGTGGGAGGCACTAGTGGATGATCATGTTTAGTAAGATGTTGGTGTTATGGTTTGTGATTCCCTAAGCATGCACGTATAGTCTCTCATTATGCCGAGAAGTTGGAGCGCAATTTATCCTTGATTGTCTATCTTTGTGTGAAGGTCGGGGCGCGTGATGGTTAACTCCTACCAACGTCCCCCTAGGAGCATGTGTAGTATTACTTTGCTTCGGGGGCTAATAAACTTTTGCAATAATTACGTGAGTTCTTTATGACTAATGTGAGTCCATGGATTTTACACACTCTTACCATTCCGCAATTTGCTAGCCTCTACGGTACCGTGCATTGCCCTTTCTCACGTCGAGACGTGGTGCAAACTTCGCCGGTGCATCCAAACTCCGTGATATGATACGCTCTATCACACATAAGCCTTATTATATCTTCCTCAAAACAACCACCATACCTACCTATTATGGCCTTTCCATAGCCATTCCGAGATATATTGCCATGCAACTTCCACCGTTTCCGTTTGACTTGAGCATTCATTTTCATATTGCTTTCCATGATCATATAGCTGACATAGCATTTGTGGCTCAACCACCATTCATCATTTTTATACATGATACGCTAGATCATTGCACACCCTGGTACTGCCAGAGGCATTCATGTAGAGTCATATTTTGTAATATTGAATTATAAGTAAACAGAAGTGTGATGATCATCATTATTCATTTTTAAAGCATTGCCCCAGTGATGATAGGATGATGGAGACCATGATTCCCCCACAAGTTGGTATGATACTCCGGATTAGAAAAAAGAAGAAGGGGGACAGAATAAATAAAAAAATAAATGAAAGAAAAAAGAAAGGGGCATGCAAATACCACACTTGTGCTTCAAAGTAGCACCATATTTTTCATATAGAGAGTCTTCTATGTTGTCACTTTCATATACTAGTGGGAATTTTTCATAGTAGAGTTTCATGCATACCCACTTAGTTTCATATTAAGCTTTCATACACTTATAGCTCTTAGTGCATCCGTTGCATGGCAATCCCTACTCCTCGCATTGATATCAATTGATGGGCATCTCCATAGCGCGTTGGTTAGCCGCATCGATGTGAGACTTTCTTACTTTTTTGCCTTCTCTATATTTTCCCCTATCAACATACTCTATTCCACCCATAGTGCTATATCCATGGATTGCGCTCATGTATTGTGTGGGGGTTGAAAATGCTGAAGCACGTTAAAAATTATGAACCAACTGCTTGGCTGACACCGGGGTAGTACATGATTTGTACTTTGAGCTGAGAAGACAGAGCATGACAAGGCTATATCATTTTGTAGGGATAACGTTCTTTAGCATTCAATATTCTGAAAGACATGATTGTTTATTGGGATGCCCGAGTATTGATGTCTTTATGTAAAATTATAGACTATTGCTTTGAATCACTTATGTCTTAATATTCATGCCATGGCTAGATATATGATATAGTTTATGCTAGGTAGAATTCCACATCAAAAATTATCTTTTTTAGCATTCACCTACTCGAGGATGACCAGGAATTAAGCTTGGGGATGCTGATACATCTCCGTCGTATCTATAGTTTTTGATTGTTTCATGCCAATACTATTCAACTTTTACATACTTTTGGCAATATATGATTTATTTGGACAAACTTACTGATCTAGTGCCCAGTGCCAGTTCCTGTTTGTTGCATGTTTTTGTTTCGTAGAAAATCCATATCAAACAAAGTCCAAATGCGATAAAAATTTACGGAGAATTATTTTGGAATATATGTGATTTTTAGGAGGTGAAATCAATGCAAACGGGGGCCCACAGTGCCCACAACCCACCAGGGCGTGCCACTAGGAATTAGGCGCGCCCTGGTGTCTTGTGCCCTCCTCGAACGACGGTTGGAGCCCTTCTTCTGGCGCAAGAAAGCTAATTTATGGAAAAAATTGTGTTACAATTTTAGTGCAATCGGAGGTATGGATCTCTGGGAATTTAAGAAACGGTAACGGGCTAGACCTGGGGAACACGAAACAGAGGAGGAAGTGAGACAGATCCAATCTCGGAGGGGCTCTCGCCCCTCTGCCGCCATGGAGGCCATGGACCAGAGGGTGAACCCTCCTCCCACATAGGGAGGAGGCCAAGGAAGAAGAAGAAGGAGGGGGGCTCTCTCCCCCTCGCTTCCGTTGGCGCGGGAGTGTCGCCGGGGCAAAGATCGGGACATCAATCTACATCAACAATCTTGCTACAATCAGCACCAACTCTCTCCCCCTCTATGCAGCGGTGTAACACATATTCTCCCTGATGTAATCTCTACTTAAACATGGTACTCAACTCCATAAATTATTTCCCAATGATCTATGGTTATCCTATGATGTTTGAGTATATCTGTTTTGTCATGTGGGTTAATCGTGATCTTGGTTGGTATGATTGTATATTTTATTTATGGTGATGTCCTACAGTGCCCTCCGTTCTCGCACAAACGTGACGGGCCTCCGTTGTAGGGTGTTGCAATATGTTCATGGTTCCTTATGGTGAGTTGCGAGAGTGACAGAAGCTTAAACCCGAGTAAGTGTGGTATGACATATGTGAGTAAAGAGGACTTGATACTTAATTCTATGGTTGGGTTTCACGACCTTAATGATCTTTAGTAGTTGCGGATGCTTGCTAAGGGTCCAATCATAAGTGCATATGATCCAAGTAGAGAAAGTATGTTAGCGCATGCCTCTCCCTCATTTTAAATTACAAGAATGATTACCGGCACTTGTTATCGATTGCCTAGGGACAAATAACTTTCTTGTTGACAAAAGATATCCACTTTTATTATCTTGCAAAGTACTTCTAGTTTTATTCTTGCAAAGTAGTTCTAGCATCAAACCTACAAAATAGTTTCATACTTGTTTTCTGTAAAGAAAACGTCAAGTGTGCGTAGATTTGTATCGGTGGTCGATAGAACTTGAGGGAATATTTGTTCTGCCTTTAGCTCCTCGTTGGGTTCGACACTCTTATTTATCGAAGAAGGCTACAAACGATCCCCTATACTTCTGAGTTATCAATATGCCATAAATCAGACCAGAAAAATACACTCCTACCATCACCCACATTGCATCTTGCCATTTACTCCCTCCGTCCGAAAATACTTGTCATCAAAATGGATGAAAAAAGATGTATCTAGAACTAAAATACGTCTACATACATCTCATTTTATCCATTTTGATGACAAGTATTTCCGGACGGAGGGTGTATTTATTATCATCAAGTAGTTACAAATTTGCTTTCCACCAAAATGATCCAATCCAATTGTTTCCACGCAATGTACCATCACTGTAGTGAGTTTCCCAGATTAGGTTGACCCATGGAATATTGAGTCTGTTATAAAACTTGTGAAGAATCTTAAGGAGCAAGGCTTTATTTTGCACAAATATATCCAACACCCCAAGCCATCCTTTATCATTTGGCATGTAGACAGTACTCCAAGCAACCATGGCTGGTCTATGATCATCAAGATCAGGCCCCCTCCAAAGGCAATGTCTCAAATATTTGATAACTTGGTTCTTAATGGTCATTGGCACATCTAGACAGCCCATTAAGTAGATGAACAATGAATTGAGAACTAATTTGACCAATAATACTCTGCCAGCCAATGTCATGAAAGAAGACAATCCCATCAATTTTTTTGCTATCCTGTTTAGAAGAGGTAAGCATTGTTCCACAGAAGGTTTGTGGAGTCCTAATGGCACTCCCAGGTAAGTAAAAGAAATGTCCCTTTCTTGCAATGGAAGGTGCTCGTCAGAATTTCCACTTTATCATCAGAAACATTGATTGGTATGAGCTTTGATGTGTGATAGTTCACTTTAAGACCAGTGGCCTCAGCAAAAGTGTGAAGGAGAGCTTTAAGGAAGTGTAACTGTTTTACATCTTCTTGAAGAAGGACTGGTGTATCATGAACATATTGAACAATGGAGAAGTCAGGACAAGAATGTACTTGCAAGGGTGGTGTTAGGAGCCCCAGCTGCATGGCTTTGTTAAGAATTGATTGAAGCAAATCTGCAGCCAAGACAAACAACATGGGAGATAAAGGATCCCCCTGCCTTAATCCTCTAATACAATAAAATTTCTTCCAGGAACCCCATTCAGCATGACAGCATATGAAGCAGATGTAAAGAGCATATTAATCTAATTTATGCATCTTTCCCCAAAATATTTAGCTCTAAGAATCTCCAAAATAGCTTTGTGATCTATTATGTCAAAAGCTTTCTCAAAGTCCAGTTTTAGGACAATCACTTCTTCCTTTGATTTATGACATTGATGCAAATAATCATAAGCCCATCCTAAATAGTCGAATGGCCCTCTCCTTTAGAAAACCATACTGGTTGATATGAACCATAGAAATAATCACTTTCTGAAGTCTATTGGCCTATAGCTTGGTGATGTGTTTTAAATAGCAATTCAGAAGTGATATTGGTCCGTAATCATTTGCTTTTAAAGGAGTTCGCCCTTTAGGAATGAGAGTGATGTAGGAGGCGTTGATGCTTTCTAAAGATATTTGACCACCATGAAAATCATTAATTCACTGGTATAGCGAGGTGCTATACAAATGGTTTTTAACCCCTTTCCGCGACAGCGCTTTGAATCGTCGTGAAGTGAGTGACTGCTATAGGGGGGTCCTTCCCACACGACCCAGAAACCGTCGGGGCTAGGCCCTCCGGTCACACATGCTCGGCAAAATGAGATCATGTGCGACGGGCGAGCGATCAAATACGGTTATACGTACAGTTGTGTTAAAATAATACAATTATACATGCCAAATTATTTCAAGTCGCAAGTCCTAGCTAACCGTTTCCGTTCGTATGTACATTCCACAAAGTAAATCCAAGGAATATGTTTCCATTAGTATGTACATCCCACACAATCAATCCAAGAGTACCTTTCCATTCGTATACACATCCCACACAATCACTCCAAGGAAAACGTTTACGTTCGCCTGTACATCACACACAGTTTTCCCCAATAAATCGTTTGTGATAGCATTGTTATTGCATATGATATTAACAATTTTATCATTTGCATTATTGAATGGATTACGCACGGTGCATAGAAGAAAGTGTGTGGCATAGGCTGTCCATCACACACACTTTTTATGTGGCAAACGTTGGCGCAAGGTGGCCTAGCGCAAACAGTTTTCATGAGGAAGTCGTGTGTGATTGTTCATTGATCCAACACGGTTTATTCCTAGAAACTGTGTGCGTTTCCTGAGGTCATCACCCATGGTGTTTTGTTAATAACTATTTGCAATAGAAAACCCCAATTAGCAGGCTCATTGTCCTGTTATTAATAATCCATTTATTAATCTAATTGACATTTCGTATTAAGGAAATGCAGGATTTCATAATTGAAATACATAATAGTACAACATCATATAGCTTCAGCACTCAGCTACCCCATTACACAAACTACACTAGCACCAAGTTTGACATACAACATATATATCGCATACACCTTCATCTGGCTGCCCGTTTCTTTTGTTCCTCCTCATCGCAAACAGTTAATTGAACTGAACCGTATGCCCTTCATCGCACACGCAACAAAAATCTGAACCGTGTTTGATGCATCCGTCATCGCAAACGTTTTGCACCTTTTTTGACGGTTTTTTGTACACCCCCGTTTGCGATTATGACATCGCACACAGTTTCGTCGAAGTGTCTCTGATCATAGTGTCACGTTAGCACCATCCTGCAGTAGTGGAAGAGTATCTCCCGTATCCGGATAGGACTCCCATATGTGTAAAATAGCAAGTTTAGAGTCCGGGTGTAATACTTTCCTTCCTCCGCAAGGTGATCATGTACAAACCCTAGGTCCCTCCGGTGCATATATAAACCGGAGGGTTTAGTCCGTAGAGACAACAACAACAACAGAATCATAGCAATCACATAGGCTAAACTTCTAGGGTTTAGCCATTACTATCTTGAGGTAGATCAACTCTTGTAACCCATATTCATCAAGATCAATCAAGCAGGAAGTAGGGTATTACCTCGATCGAGAGGGCCCGAACCTGGGTAAACATCATGTCCCCAGTCTCATGTTACCATCGACCCTTAGACGCATAGTTTGGGACCCCCTACATGAGATCTGCCGGTTTTGACACCGACAGGCGTGCCTTGACAGGCGCCCTAGGGCAGCCGTCGGCCCCCTTCGTCCGCGCCCTAGGCTGCCACCCCGCTCCTCCACCTATATATATGAGAGGAGGGGAGGGGCGCCACACACCGATTCACCAAGCCGTGTGTCAGCGCCCCCTCTCCCTCTAGTGCATCATCCATTCTAAATTCATCGTGCTTGGTGACGCCCTATGGAAATAGTTTTCACCACCACCGTCACCACGCTGTCGTGCTGCTGGAACTCATCTAATACTTCGCCCCTCTTGCTTGATCAAGACGGCGAGGACGTCATCGAGTTGAATGTGTGCTGAACATAGAGGTGCCGTACGTTCGGTGCTTGATCGAAATAGATTGTGAAGGTGTACGACTACATCAACCGCATTGATAAATGCTTCCACTTAGAAATCTACAAGGGTATGGGGATGCTCTCCCCCTCTCTTGTAGCTATGCATCACCATGGATAGTTCTTGCGTGTGTGTAGAATTTTTTTGTTTGCCATGCAACGTTTCCCATTACTTCTCCTCAATTTCCTCTTCTTCATCCGACCCTTCTGTTGGGTAACATAGCGGAAATCAAAAAAATTATACGCTTCACCAAGATTAATCTATGGAGTCATCTAGCAACGAGGGAGAGGGGAGTGCATCTACATACCCTTGTAGATCGCGAGCGGAAGCGTTCAAGAGAACGTGGATGATGGAGTCGTACTCATCGTGATCCAAATCACCGATGATCCTAGCGCCGAACGGACGGCACCTCTGCGTTCAACACACATACGGAGCTGCGACGTCTCCTCCTTCTTGATCCAGCAAGGGGGGAGGAGAGGTTGATGGAGATCCAGCAGCACAACGGGGTGGTGGTGGATGCAGCTGTATTCCAGCAGGGCTTCGCCAAGCAGCACTTGAGGAGGAAGGGGTGTCATGCGAGGGAGAGGGAGGCGCCAGGGCATGGGTGCGGCTGCCCTCCCTCCCCCCACTGTATATAGAGGCCCTGGGGGGCGCCGGCCCTAGGAGATCCAATCTCCTAGGGGGGGTAGCGGCCAGAGGGGGGGCTTGCCCGCCAAGCAGGTGGGGTGCCCCCCACCCCTAGGGTTTCCAACCCTAGGCGCAGGGGGAGGCCCAAGGGGGGCGCACCAGCCCACTATGGGCTGGTTCCCTTCCCCTTTTAGCCCATGGGGCCCTCCGGGATGGGTGGCCCCACCCGGTGGACCCCCGGGACCCTTCCGGTGGTCCCGGTACAATACCGGTGACCCCCGAAACTCTCCCGATGGCCGAAAATGGACTTCCTATATATAAATATTTACCTCCGGACCATTCCGGAACTCCTCGTGACGTCCGGGATCTCATCCGGGACTTCAAACAACTTTCGGGTTGCCGCATACTTATATCTCTACAACCCTAGCGTCACCGAACCTTAAGTGTGTAGACCCTACGGGTTCGGGAGACACATAGACATGATCGAGACGACTCTCCGGTCAATAACCAACAGCGGGATCTGGATACCCATGTTGGCTCCCACATGCTCCTCGATGATGTCATCGGATGAACCACAATGTCAAGGATTCAATCAATCCCGTATACAATTCCCTTTGTCTATCGGTATAGTACTTGCCCGAGATTCGATCGTCGGTATACCGATACCTTGTTCAATCTCGTCATGAAAAGTCTCTTTGCTCGTTCTATAATACAACATCTCGTGACCAACACCTTAGTCACATTGTGCTCATTATGATGATGTCTTACCGAGTGGGCCCAGAGATACCTCTCCGTCATACGGAGTGACAAATCCCAGTCTCGGTTCGTGCCAACCCAGCAGATACTTTCGGAGATACCCGTAGTGTACCTTTATAGCCACCCAGTTACGTTGTGACGTTTGGCATACCCAAAGTATTCCTACGGTATCCAGGAGTTGCACAACCTCATGGTCTAAGGAAAGGATACTTGACATTGGAAAAGCTTTAGCATACGAACTACATGATCTTGTGCTAGGCTTATGATTGGGTCTTGTCTATCACATCATTCTCCTAATGATGTGATCCCGTTATCAATGACATCCAATGTCCATGGTCAGGAAACCATAACCATATGTTGATCAACGAGCTAGTAACTAGAGGTTTACTAGGGACACGTTGTGGTCTAAGTATTCACACATGTATCACTGTTTCCGGATAATACAATTCAAGCATGAACACCAGACAATTATCATGAAAAAGGAAATATAATAATAACCATTTTATTATTGCCTCTAGGGCATATTTCCAACAGTCTCCCACTTGCACTAGAGTCAATAATCTAGTTACATTATGATGAATCGAACACCCATAGAGTTCTGGTGTTGATCATGTTTTGCTCGTGGAAGAGGTTTAGTCAACGGATCTACGACATTCAGATCCGTATGCACTTTACAAATATCTATGTCTCCATCTTGAATATAATTCCGGATGGAGTTGAAACGGCGCTTGATGTGCTTGTCTTCTTGTGAAAGCTGGGTCCTTGGCAATGGCAATAGCTCCAGTGTTGTCACAGAAGAGAGTCATCGGGCCCGAAGCGCTTGGAATAACTCCTAGGTCGGTGATGAACTCCTTCATCCAGACTCCTTCCTGCGCTGCTCCGGAAGCAGCTATGTACTCCGCTTCACATGTAGATGCCGCCACGACGCTTTGCTTGCAACTGCACCAGCTGACTGCCCCTCCATTAAAAATATACATGTATCTGGTTTGTGACTTGGAGTCATCCAGATCTGTGTCGAAGCTAGCATCGATGTAACCCTTTACGAGGAGCTCTTCGTCACCTCCATAAACGAGAAACATATCCTTAGTCCTTTTCGGGTACTTCAAGATGTTCTTGACCGCTGTCCAATGTTCCATACCGGGATCACTTTGGTACCTCCCCGCCATACTAATGGCAAGGTTCACATCAGGTCTGGTACACAGCATGGCATACATAATAGAACCTATGGCTGAGGCATAGGGGATGCCACTCATCTTTTCTCTATCTTCTGCCGTGGACGGAGATTGAGCCATGCACAATCTCATACCTTCCAATACAGGCAAGAACCCTTTCTTGGACTGATCCATATTGAACTTCTTCAATATCTTGTCAAGGTATATGCTTTGTGAAAGACCAATGAGGCGTCTCGATCTATCTCTATAGATCTTGATGCCTAATATGTAAGCAGCTTCTCCAAGGTCCTTCATTGAAAAACTCTTATTCAAGTAGGCCTTTATGCTTTCCAAGAATTCTACATCATTTCCCATCAGCAATATATCATCCACATATAATATGAGAAATGCTACAGAGATCCCACTCACTTTCTTGTAAATACAGGCTTCTCCCCAAGTCTATATAAACCCAAACGCTTTGATCACCTCATCAAAGCGAATGTTCCAACTCCGAGATGCTTGCACCAACCCATAGATTGAGTGCTGGAGCTTGCATACCTTGTTAGCATTCTCAGGATCGACAAAACCTTCCGGCTGCATCATATACAGTTCTTCCTTGAGGAAGCCATTAAGGAATGCCGTTTTGACGTCCATTTGCCATATCTCATAATCATAGAATGCGGCAATTGCTAACATGATTCGGACGGACTTCAGCATCGCTACGGGAGAGAAAGTATCGTCGTAGTCAATCCCTTGAACTTGTCGATAACCTTTAGCGACAAGTCGAGCCTTATAGATGGTCACATTACCATCCGCGTCAGTCTTCTTCTTAAAGATCCATTTATTTTCTATGGCATGCCGATCATCGGGCAAGTCCACCAAATTCCATACTTTGTTTTCATACATGGATCCTATCTCGGATTTCATGGCTTCAAGCCATTTGTTGGAATACGGGCCCGCCATCGCTTCTTCATAGTTCGAAGGTTCGCCGTTGTCTAACAACATGATTTCCAGGACAGGGTTGTCGTACCACTCTGGTGCGGAACGTGTCCTTGTGGACCTACGAAGTTCAGTAGTAACTTGATCTGAAGCTGCATGATCATTATCATTAACTTCCTCCCTAGTCGGTGCAGGCACCACAGGAACATCTTCCTGCGCTGCGCCACTTTCCGGTACAGAAGGGGTGACTGTGACCTCATCAAGTTCCACTTTCCTCCCACTTACTTCTTTCGAGAGAAACTCTTTCTCCAGAAAGGATCCATTCTTGGCAACGAAGACCTTGCCTTCGGATCTGTGGTAGAAGGTGTACCCAATAGTTTCCTTAGGGTATCCTATGAAGATGCATTTTTCCGATTTGGGTTCGAGCTTTTCAGGTTGAAGTATCTTGACATAAGCATTGCATCCCCAATCTTTCAGAAACGACAACTTAGATTTCTTGCCAAGCCAAAGTTCATACGGTGTCATCTCAACGGATTTAGACGGTGCCCTATTTAAAGTGAATGCGGCAGTCTCTAAAGCATAACCCCAAAATGATAGCGGTAAGTCGGTAAGAGACATCATAGATCGCACCATGTCCAACAGAGTACGATTACGACGTTCGGACACACCATTACGCTGAGGTGTTCCAGGCGGTGTCAATTGTGAAACAATTCCACAGTTCCTTAGGTGCGTGCCAAACTCGTGACTTAAATATTCTCCTCCACGATCCGATCGTAAGAACTTTATTTTTCTGTCACGTTGATTCTCAACCTCATTCTGAAATTCCTTGAACTTTTCAAAGGTCTCAAACTTGTGTTTCATCAAGTAGACATACCCATATCTACTTAAGTCATCTGCAAGGGTGAGAACATACCGATAGCCTCCGCGAGCTTCAACACTCATTGGACCGCACACATCGGTATATATGATTTCCGATAAGTTGGTTGCTCGTTCCATTGTTCCGGAGAACGGAGTCTTGGTCATCTTGCCCAAGAGGCATGGTTCGCACGTGTCAAATGATACATAATCAAGAGACTCCAAAAGTCCATCTGCATGGATCTTCTTCATACATTTGACACCAATATGACCAAGGCGGCAGTGCCACAAGTATGTGGGACTATCATTATCAACCTTACATCTTTTGGCATTCACACTATGAATATGTGTAACATCACGTTCGAGATTCACTAAGAATAAACCATTGACCAGCGGGGCATGACCATAAAACATTTCTCTCATATAAATGGAAGAACCATTATTCTCGAATTTAAATGAGTAGCCATCTCGCATTAAACGAGATCCAGATACAATGTTCATGCTCAAAGCTCATACTAAATAACAATTATTAAGGTTTAAAACTAATCCCGAGGGTAGATGTAGAGGTAGCGTGCCGACGGCGGTCACATCGACCTTGGAACCATTCGCGACGCGCATCGTCACCTCGTCCTTCGCCAGTCTCCGCTTATTCAGCAGCTCCTGCTTTGAGTTACAAATGTGAGAAACTGCACCGGTATCAAATACCCAGGAGCTACTACGAGCGCTGGTAAGGTACACATCAATAACATGTATATCACATATACCTTTGACGTTGCCTTCTTATCTGCTAAGTATTTGGGGCAGTTCCGCTTCCATTGACCCGTTCCCTTGCAATAAAAGCACTCAGTCTCAGGCTTGGGTCCATTCTTTGGCTTCTTCCTGGCAACTGGCTTACCGGGTGCGGCAACTCCTTTGCCGTCCTTCTTGGAGTTCTTCTTACCCTTGCCTTTCTTGAACTTAGTGGTTTTATTCACCATCAACACTTGATGTTCTTTCTTGATCTCCACCTCCGCTGATTTCAGCATTGAATATACCTCAGGAATGGACTTCTCCATCCCTTGCATATTGAAGTTCATCACGAAGCTCTTGTAGCTAGGTGGGAGCGACTGAAGGATTCTGTCAACGACTGCTTCATCTGGGAGATTAATTCCCAACTGAGACAAGCGATTGTGCAACCCAGACAATTTGAGTATATGCTCGCTGACAGAACTATTCTCCTCCATCTTACAAATGTAGAATGCGTCGGAGACGTCATATCTCTTGACTCAGGCATGAGCTTGGAAAACCATTTTCAGCTCTTGGAACATCTCATATGCTCCGTGCTGCTCAAAACGCTTTTGGAGCCCCGATTCTAAGTTGTAAAGCATGCCGCACTGAACCAGGGAGTAATCATCATAACGCGACTGCCAAGCATTCATAACATCTTGGTTCGCTGGGGTGGGAGCGTCACCTAGCGGTGCTTCAAGTACATATGTTTTCTTGGCAGCTATGAGGATGATCCTCAAGTTACGGACCCAATCTGTATAGTCGCTACCATCGTCTTTCAGCTTGGTTTTCTCTAGGAACGCGTTGAAGTTGAGGACAACATTAGTGTGGGCCATTGGATCTACAAGACATATTATAAAGATTTTAGACTATGTTCGTGGCAATTAAGTTCATCTAAACAAATTTAATGAGCTCCCACTCAGATAGACATCTCTCTAGTCATCTAAGTGATACATGATCTGAATCGACTAGGCCGTGTCCGATCATCACGTGAGACGGACTAGTCATCAACAGTGAACATCTTTATGTTGATCGTATCTTCTATACGACTCATGTTCGACCGTTCGGTCTTCCGTGTTCCGAGGCCATGTCTGTACATGCTAGGCTCGTCAAGTGAACCCTAAGTGTATTGCGGGTGTAAATCTGGCTTACACCCATTGTATGCGAACGTTAGAGCTTATCACACCCGATCATCACGTGGTCCTTCGGAACAACGAACCTTAGCAACGGTGCACAGTTAGGGGGAACACAATTCTTGATTTTTTTTAGTGAGAGATCATCTTATTCACTACCGTCGTTCTAAGCAAATAAGATGTAAAACATGATAAACATCACATGCAATCAAATAGTGACATGATATGGCCAATATCATTTTGCTCCTTTTGATCTTCATCTTCGGGGCTCCATGATCATCATTGTCACCGGAATGACACCATGATCTCCATCATCGTGTCTTCATGAAGTTGTCTCGCCAAACATTACTTCTACTACTATGGCTAACGGTTAGCAATAAAGTAAAGTAATTACATGGCGTTTTCAATGACACGCAGGTCATACAATAAATAAAGATAACTCATATGGCTCCTGCCGAATTTCATACTCATCGACATGCAAGTCGTGATTCCTATTACATGAACATGATAAATCTCATACATCACATATATATCATTCATCACATCCTTTTTGGCCATATCACATCACACGGCACATGCTGCAAGAACAAGTTAGACATCTTCTAATTGTTGTTGCAAGTTTTTACGTGGCTGCTATAGGTTTCTAGCAAGAACATTTCTTACCTACGCAAAAACCACAACGTGTTATGCCAATTTCTATTTACCCTTCATAAGGACCCTTTTCATCGAATCCGATCGGACTAAAGTGGGAGAGACAGACACCCGCTAGCCACCTTATGCAACTAGTGCATGTCAGTCGGTGGAACCTGTCTCACGTAAGCGTACGTGTAAGGTCGGTCCGGGCCGCTTCATCCCATGATGCCACCGAATCAAGATAAGACTAGTAGCGGCAAGAGAATTGAATAAATCTACGCCCACAACTACTTTGTGTTCTACTCATGCAAGATACTACGCATAGACCTAGCTCATGATGCCACTGTTGGGTAACATAGCGGAAATCAAAAAAATTCTACGCTTCACCAAGATTAATCTATGGAGTCATCTAGCAAGGAGGGAGAGGGGAGTGCATCTACATACCCTTGTATATCGCAAGAGGAAGCGTTCAAGAGAACGTTGACGATGGAGTCGTACTCGTCGTGATCCAAATCACCGATGATCCTAGCGCCGAACGGACGGCACCTCCGCGTTCAACACACGTACAGAGCAGCGACGTCTTCTCCTTCTTGATCCAGCATGGGGGGAGGAGAGGTTGATGGAGATCCAGCAGCACAACGGCGTGGTGGTGGATGCAGCGGTATTCCAGCAGGGCTTCACCAAGCAGCACTTGAGGAGGAAGGGGTGTCACGGGAGGTAGAGGGAGGCGCCAGGGCATGGGTGCGGCTGCCATCCCTCCCCCCCATTATATATAGGGGCCCTGGGGGGCGGCCCTAGGAGATCCAGTCTCCTAGGGGGCGGCGGCCAGAGGGGGGGGGACTTGCCCCCCAAGCAGGTGGGGCGCCCCCACCCCTAGGGTTTCCAACCCTAGGCGCAGGGGAGGCCCAAGGGGGGCGCACCAGCCCACTATGGGCTGGTTCCCTTCCCCTTTCAGCCCATGGGGCCCTCCGGGATAGGTGGCCCCACCTGGTGGACCCCCGGGACCCTTCCGGTGGTCCCGGTACAATACCGGTGACCCCCAAAACTCTCCCGATGGCCGAAACTAGACTTCCTATATATAAATCTTTACCTCCGGACCATTCCGGAACTCCTCGTGGCGTCCGGGATCTCATCCGGGACTCCGAACAACTTTCGGGTTACCGCATACTTATATCTCTACAAGCCTAGCATCACCGAACCTTAAGTGTGTAGACCCTACGGGTTCGGGAGACACGTAGACATGACCGAGACGACTCACCGGTCAATAACCAACAGCGGTATCTGGATACCCATATTGGCCCCCACATGCTCCTCGATGATCTCATCAGATGAACCACGATGTCAAGGATTCAATCAATCCCGTATACAAATCCCTTTGTCTATCGGTATAGTACTTGCCCGAAATTCGATCGTTGGTATACCGATACCTTGTTCAATCTCGTCATGGCAAGTCTCTTTACTCGTTCTTGTAATACATCATCCTGTGACCAACACCTTAATCACATTGAGCTCACTATGATGATGTCTTACCGAGTGGGCCCAGAGATACCTCTCCGTCATACGGAGTGACAAATCCCAGTCTCGGTTCGTGCCAACCCAGCAGATACTTTCGGAGATACACGTAGTGTACCTTTATAGCCACCCAGTTACATTGTGACATTTGGCATACCCAAAGTATTCCTACGGTATCCGGGAGTTGCACAACCTCATGGTCTAAGGAAAGGATACTTGACATTGGAAAAGCTTTAGCATACGAACTACACGATCTTGTGCTAGGCTTAGGATTGGGTCTTGTCCATCACATCATTCTCCTAATGATGTGATCCCGTTATCAATGACATCCAATGTCCATGGTCAGGAAACCATAACCATGTGTTGATCAACGAGCTAGTAACTAGAGGTTTACTAGGGACACGTTGTGGTCTAAGTATTCACACATGTATCACTGTTTCCAGATAATACAATTCATGCATGAACACCAGACAATTATCATGAATAAGGAAATATAATAATAACCATTTTATTATTGCCTCTAGGGCATATTTCCAACATCTTCATCCCTGGGCGGACTAGGATTTTGAGACCAGTTCTCCACCACCCAGAATTCTCCTTCACAAAGCGATAAGCCGATATATTAAGCAGGGTAAAAGCAGATATATATGGACACTTTGAACAAAAGGGTGACTCGCTGGAGGCGTCAGGTTGTCTACAAAGGAGGGGGAGGCCCACTTGGCCGATATTCTCCTGGGTCTTGCCCAACCATTTCTGGTAGCCTTTATAATATCAACCTTTGTCAGGTCAACCTGGCTAAAGCGCAGGGCGTCTTCTGGCTCACCGGTGTAGTCGTACATCAGACGGCCCCTTAGGATCAAGGGTTGGATCTGCCAGCTCATCCAACACCGGGTCAAATCGACCCCGGTGAGTCAATGAGCTATTAGAGCATTTACTTTTGGATATAAAGGTTCTAATGCCTCCCTTTCCACCTGGGAGGCGAAACCCCAAAAATTGTTGAGGCATCAAGCCGGTGTAATCCATAACCCGACAGAAGATGTTCTTGTTCGGGAGAAGTATCTTTCCAGTAAAACTAGGTCTTGTGCCAGCCCTTAGGATGACTTGCCACTGTTATTTATGGGAAAACTGAGACCCTCCTCCTTTGGATGGTCACTCCTCCAAGTTCCACACACAGTCCTCCTTTGTGCTCTGTCTGGTGATTGAGATAGAAAAATTCTTGGAAACAACTATCAGACTACTCAATTTGGAGGTATACTTCGCAGATGAGAGAGTCCTGGATTCGGGGGTCCATGAGGATCCGGTCTACCGAAGCTGGGCCGGATAGATGGGCCATGAAGATGAATATAATCTAACGTCCCCGTGTCCGGTTAGGAGTCCTGTATATGTAGAAAGGCAGAATAGATGTTCGGATGTAATGATTCCTTTCTTCCCAAGCAATCTTGGTAACCCTAGGTCTCCTCCGATGGATATATAAACCAGAGGGTCTGGTCCATGGAGGGTAACAGAATCACAATATCATAGGCTATACTTCTAGGGTTTAGCCATTACGATCTCGGGGTAGATCAACTCTTGTAACCCCATATTCATGAAGATCAATCAAGCAGGAAGTAGGGTATTACCTCGATCGTGAGGGCCTGAACCTGGGTAAATATCGTGTCCCCAGTCTCCTGTTACCATCGATCCTTAGACGCATAGCTTGGGCACCCCTACCCGAGATCTGCCGGTTTTGACACCGACAGCAGAACACTTGAAACAAGCTCAAGTTCAAAATTGAGTTAGGAGAAAGGTATTGAGGCTTGATTCCAAAATATTGAAGTATGTCATGAAGAACTCTGAACCCCGGGGGGGGGGGGGGG
>LR738715.1:751718646-751737921 GCA_902687465.1 Secale cereale | reverse complement strand
GGGGGGGCGGAAGCCCCTATCCAAGTGGTTAGCAAATATGACAATCTCGTTCTGAATCGGCTGAGGATGAATCTCTTCTTCAGGTACACGCCATTCTATTTCGGCCTATGATGAAAGCAACCCAGAGTCCACTAAGGTATTTAAGATAAGAGTAGTCATGCTTGACTTATCCCAGTGAACAACTTTGCTGGTCTTGGGAGTACCTAAGGACACAAATATCCTCAAATTAGTTGGGCCAACTGCTTTAATTCTCGGGGGCTACTCGCATATGAATATTAAATATACACTCACCCGCATATCTTTGGAAAGCTGGTGAGTGGCTCCGGCAAGTCCATATCAAGCGGCTCGGATATGTGCATCCACAGAACTGAGGGCGTTAAATGCCTTCTCAGTAAAAGCTGGATCACACATGGCTGATTTTCACCGTCGATGATTCATCACCCTTTCCACTTTGGAATTGGTAACGGATACCTCATCTGAATCCTCTTAAAGAGGACAATCCGGCGTTACACCCGTATCAACCCTAGTCCTTGTGGATGTGTTTGGTGCCAGATTGATTGGAGCATGACCAGCAGGATCCCCGGACACAGTCCGGTGTATGCTCCTCCTAAAATACAACAGCGGAAAATAGTACAATCCGGCCTTGCTGCCAAGCATATGTTAAAAAAGTATACCTCTTCGGTAAAGGAGGAGGTTCGGTGAAGCCTCTAGTTTCCTTCTGTTTTGAAGACTTGACATGCGCGGGCGTCGCCTTCCTAGAGGGCGCCCTTGATGCAGTACGGTGGGACGAGCGCCACCCCTTTTGAGCACAAGATAGTGCGATGGGTGAGGCGCGCTGGGAAAACTCTCTTTGAAAAGGTGTCTCCTGGGTACTTACACGAGAGGAAGGGAGAAGGCATGGGTAATCGTCTACGATAGCCACCTCAGTATCGTCATGGCTAGCCTGATAGAAAACTCCATCCCTAAGCTCTATGCCTATGTCCGGATCTTCTCCAAATCTGGGATCCATGTCTCGAATATGATCCTCAGGCTGCGGAATGGGGCTATTAATCCCCTCGACCACCTTCCTCCTCTCCTATGGGAGATAACCGAATTTGGTTCGGTTTGTATGTCTCAAGAGAAATTGAACGAAACTAGCGATCAGAGAAAGGCTTACCCAGTCGATGGGGTTGTACATAGAGAACCTTCCCGACACTTCAAGCGGAGAAAGTCCTCCTTCTCCCCTTTGTAGAGGTCAGCTAAGATGGCAGCCAGGGCTGCAGGGTTGTCTGGACCCTTGCGTAGACAACGCGAGTCATTGTCTTGCCCATTTTAATGGCACATAGGAAACCCTCTGGCTTGAAGCGGCTACATGTACCACGTTATCGAGATCGCCATTACCTCAATTAATGTCTGCTCGGAGTGGGCAAGTAATCTGATCTTGCTTACTAGCCTTTTGATCTCCGCATTGTCTTATTCCTTGAGACTTTGGGGACACCAGTTCAAACGCTTCCTTAAAGGAGCATTGGAGTATTCGGGAAGGCCTCACCGGATTGGGTCCGGAAGAACGACGTCTTCGATATAAAACCATTTCGAGGGCCACTCTTCGGATGCCTTCTTCGGAGTGCCGGACAGGTAGCCTAACCCGGCTATGCGCCACACTTCGGTGCCACCCACCTCGAATATAGATCCCTTTTGGGAGCGGGGGACAAGGCAGAAGAACTTTCGCCATAGCTCAAAATGAGCCTCACAGTCCAAAAAGAGCTCACAAAGAGCGACGAAGCCCGCGATGTGCATGAATGAGCCTCGCGTAAGTCCATGCAGCTGGAGACCATGAAACTCCAGGAAACTCCTAAGGAAAGGATGGATAGGAAATCCAACGTCTCTCAAGAGGAAGGAGACAAAGCACACCCGCTCCTCCCTGGTTGGATTGGGGAAATTTTCCGCCAGGGCTTCGCCATCAATAGAAGTTAATCCAGCCCGGATGGGGACTAGATCCGTGAGAGGGAGATACCCCTGCGCCTGAAGTTTACTCAGATGCGTGTGGGATACTAAGCAACTTTCCCAACCGTCTGCTTGAGGGCCATGAGGGCGTGAGGAAGAGCTGGGAACGCCGGCCATGTTTGAAGATTTTTCGTGACAAGTTGTAAGGATTTTCCGCGTGGAATGGAATGGCATCTGAGATTTAGTCTCTTTAAATAGGCGTGTTCCTTACATAGTCAAGGGGTTAATTGTAAAAATACCCAGACGGTTCACATTCATCTGACACGTGGAAGCCCAGGCGACGATGGCAAGGAATCAACAAGATATAATATTAAATATGGAGCCGAACTATCATCTATTCTGAAGAAGAACCTGCCTTGCAAGACCGAAGACATGATGCCGGATACAATCTCGTCATTGAACGCAAGTTCAGGGGCTACTGAGCGAGTCCTGGATTTGGGGGTCCATGAGGATCCGGTCTACCGAAGCTGGGCCAGATAGATGGGCCATGAAGATGAAGATAAACTAACGTCCCCGTATCCGGTTAGGACTCTTGTATATGTAGAAGGGCAGAATAGATGTTCGGATCTAATGATTCCTTTCTTCCCAAGCAATCTTTGTAACCCTAGGTCTCCTCCGGTGGATATATAAACTAGAGGGTCTAGTCCACAGAGGGTAACAGAATCACAATATCATAGGCTAGACTTCTAGGGTTTAGCCATTATGATCTAGAGGTAGATCAACTCTTGTAACCCCATATTAATCAAGATCAATCAAGCAGGAAGTAGGGTATTACCTCGATCGTGAGGGCCTGAACCTGGGTAAATATCATGTCCCCAGTCTCCTGGTACCATTGATCCTTAGACGCACAGCTTGGTCACCCCTACCCGAGATCTGCCGATTTTGACACTGACAATGGTGCTTTCATTGAGAGCTCCGCCGTGTGCTCGCGAGAAGCGATCGATGGCTCCTCTCGTCATCAAGGATGATATCACCCTCAGAAACAACCTGGCCATGGGCCAGATCCTCTAGCTTGACGGGTTTGATGTATGAGCCCGCGTGGCCGCTAGACTGGCCACGCTCCCCGCGGTCATCGAGCACCACTCCTATATTGGCTCCAACCACTCCGATTACGCGATTTCGGCGGATTCCTCGTCTTTAAATGAGATGATGGATCGCATTGCCACCTTGGGGGTTTCATCACCCAATGATCAGATCGGGCTTATATCCGGTCAGGAGGAAGTCAATTCCACCCCGATCACTCACCTGGTAGCGGCATCGAGGACCGAGCCAAAGATATTTCCCCTCTCGAAACGGAGACTGATGTTATTCGTATTTCTGAACTCTTCAAGCCGAACACACCCCTGTCAGGTGGCGCTTCATGCCTTTCGAGCTCAGGGACAGACGTCGGGCCCGCGGAACATTCAGATCTCGCGGGGCCTAGATCATCCAAACCGAAGGTTGCACAAACCCCAGACACTACGTTGGGTTGGGACTCAAATTTATCCACACCCACCCACCATAGTACACGCTCTCCAACTAACTCCGAATTACCAGACATATGTGATCTCACGTATATAAAGTAGCAACCCCAAGAGACGGTTCATCACTTGTGGGCCAGATTCCTACTTGTTAAAAACAAGATTAAGGACTACTGCGATGACGACACGGTTCCCATATTTCACCGCAATTGCATGGACAAGGGAGTCTTGAACGCCCTCAACCGCCGTCGAATACGGAGCTTTGCAGAATTATCGCATTTGGTATGAAAGTACTGCGCTATGGAAAACACTTGGAAAGCATAGAATACACCTCTGGAACAGTCCATTTTCAGACAATACACCGCTAAAGCGAAGCGGACATACCCTAGCAGGGCATCCGATAACATACACAATGGCAAGAAAAATAGACCTTCCACAGGACACATGTCCGTTCTGGATGAACTGTTGGATAAACCTTGCCAAATACATGCCGCCCCGGACATTATCCCAACCCACTGCCTTAGAGCATGTTGGGTACTCCGGCAGGTAGCAAAAAGCGGTGAAGCAATCCTCGCCACCGCAATGCCAGGGGAGAAAGATTTCAGTGTCTTTACTGTCTTCAAGATGTTCTCCTCAAACAACCGGTGCAAGAGAGCAAATCGCGAACTTGCTGAGGTCCATCAAATAAGCACTGCAAGCCCATGGAGCGACACAGCAATCACCTTTTCTGCCGAAGACGAACCACGAGTCCAGCCAGTCCGAGCCACAGCCGCTCTTGTACTAAACCCAATAGTAGACGGCTTTTTCCTCACTAAAGTACTCATGGACGGGGGCAGCGGACTCAACCTCATATATGAGAACACGCTTGCAAAGATGCAGGTCGATAGATCCCGCATCGAAGAAAGTAATGCAACCTTTAGAGGAATTATTCCTAGCCAGGAAGCCCAGTGTTCAGGAAGCATTCAGTTCGACATAGTATTTGGTACACCCGAGAACTATAGGTCAGAGAACTGCTCTTCCACATTGTCCCCTTCAACAACGGATACCACGCCCTTCTAGGGCGGGACGCTTTCTCACGCTTTCAAGCTATACCCCAATAGGGGTACATGAAGCTTAAAATGCCAGGGCCCAATGGAATAACCACAGCTGCAAGTGATCCGGATAGAGCACTCCGTGCCAAGAACAAAAACGCATCCTTGGCCCTAGAGGCATTATCCAAAGCCCTCGCGGCTGAAGAATTAACCACCTTACGATCTACGGTGGACAAGGATGACGTAGTGCTTGACAAGAGATCGAAATATACCTCTTTCAAGCTAGCAGATGAAATTGTCAAATTCCAAGTGCACCCAACAGACCCCAACAAGACGACATCCATTGGGGCACAGCTGGACCCGACGGTAGACAACGCCTTGTGCGCCTTCCTTCAGGAAACTGGGACATATTCGCTTGGCATCCTTCAGATATGCCGGGATCCCAAGCAGGCTGGCCGAACACAGCCTCAACATCATCAAAGGGTTCAAGCCAGTCAAGCAGTCACTACGATGGTTTTCTGAACCCAAAAGACAAGCGATGGGGGAAGAGGTGTCCAAGTTACTGGAAGCCGGATTCATAAGGGAAATCAAACACCCGGACTGGCTACCAACTTAGTCATGGTGCCAAAGAAGGACAAATCATGGCGCCTTTGTGTCGGCTTCATGGACTTAAACAAGGCTTGCCCTAAGGATCCCTTTCCACTGCCCCGCATTGATCAAATTATCGATGCAACCGTGGAACATGACTCGTTGTGTTTCCTCGATGCTTACTCCGGATACCATCAGATAAAACTGAAGGAATCCGATCAGGCCGCGATGGCATTTATCACTCTGTACGGCCCCATTTGTTTCAACACTATGCCATTCGGACTCAAATACGCTGGTGCCACGTATCAACGCATGATTCAAACATGGTTAGAGAAGCAAATTGGCAAGAAAGTGGAGGCATACGTTGATGATGTAGTCATCAAGACTAAATGGGTCGAAACATTGGTGGATGATCTCTGCCTTACGTTCGATAACCTCCGAACATATGACATACAACTCAATCCGCAAAAATGCATCTTCGGTGTTCCGGCCGGAGAGCTATTAGGGTTTATCATATCCCGTTGAGGAATTGAAGCAAACCCACCTAAAATCTGTGCCGTGTCCCAGCTAACTACGCCAACCGATCTAAAACAAGTGCAAAAGCTAGCAGGTTGCATAGCGGCCTTGAGCCGCTTTATCTCCAAATTAGGAGAGAAAGCACTACCACTTTATAGACTGCTGAGGTGCACAGACAACTTTGAATGGATAGATGCGGCCACGGCCAGATTGGAGGAGATAAAAACCCTATTGGCGGGCAACCCAATCCTAGCCACTCCAGGTGTTGGCAAGCCAATGTTGCTTTATATCTCAGTCACTCACCAGGTAGTGAGTGCGGTACTCGTCGTCGAACGAGACGAAGAGGGACATAAATTCTCCGTTCGAAAACTCGTAAAATATCTATCCGAGGTTCTCACACCGTATAAATCACGATACCCCCATTACCAGAAAATTGCCTATGCGGTATTCATGGCATCTCAGAAGCTCCGACACTACTATCAAGAGTGTTCGATCACAGTGGCATCCGAAGTACCACTCAACGATATCATAAACAATAAAGACGCCACAGGACACATAGCTAAATGGGCCATCGAGCTCTTACCGTTTGAAATAACATACAAACCACGTCGGACTATTAAGTCCCACGTGTTGGCCGACTTCGTCGCGGTGTGGACTGAAGCCGAACTCCCTAAAGAGTATGGAGCATACTCCCACTGGACCATGTATTTCGACAGCTCCAAAATGCTAGCCGGATTAGAGGCTGACGTCATCTTGATATCTCCAACAGGGGATACAGTCCGCTCAGTACTGCTAATCATGTACAGGGACTCAAACAATGCGGCCGAATACGAGGCACTATTCCATGGTCTCCGCATGGCCGTATCCATGGGCATACAATGCCTCGAGGTGCGCAGAGACTCAAACCTCGCCATATCTCAGGTAAATGGAGAATTTGACGAGAAGGATTCGAAGATGGCAGCTTATCGAAATGCCATATTAAAAATGTCGGCTCAATTTGAGGGGCTGGTATTTCCCATGTAGCTCGGGACATTAACCAGGCAGCGGATATACTTGCTCGTATGGGCACTAAACGCGACCCAGTCCCGCCTAACATCTTTGTGGAAAGGTTGTTCAAGCCATCAGTGACATGGCAGGACGAGAGCAAAGACGCTAATTCAGACCTGAACACGCCCCCGGCCGAACTCAATACAGACGTCATTTGGGACTCAGACATGGAAATAACATCCTCGGCTCACGAGATCATGGCTGTCATAGCCCCCTAGACTGAGCCTTTCGTAGCCTACCTTAATAGACAAGAGCTCCCCGATGACCAAAATTAGGGCCGCCACATAATTCGGCGCTCTAAAGCTTGTAAGGTTCACGAAGGTAAACTATACAAGAAAAGCACTACTAGTATTCTCCAACGATGCATCTCCGAAGAGGAGGGACGACAACTTCTAGCCAAAATACACACTCGCATGGGCGGCCATCAAGCCACAGCTCGAGCTCTTGTAACCAAGGCTTTCGAAACTGGTTTCTTCTGGCCAACTGCGCGAGCAGATGATCAGACCCTAGTCCAACATTGTGTTGGATGCCAGGTTTTCACAAATCAAAGTCATATGCCTCCCACCGCTCTAAGAACCATCCCCATTACTTGGCCCTTTGCTATCTGGGGGCTGGATATGGTCGGACCTCTTAAAGGGGAAGCCATAAAAAGAAATATTTACTGGTTATGGTGGAAAAATTCACTAAATGGATAGAAGCCAAGCCAATCAGAACAGCTGAGGCAGGGCCAGTGATAGATTTTATATCCTGTGTAGTACACCGTTATGGTGTCCCACACAGTATTATCATAGATAACGCCTCCAACTTTACAGCTGATGAGGTGAAAAATTGGTGTGCTAAGTTAGGCATTAAACTTGATTACGCCTCTGTGTACCATCCTCAAACAAATGGTCAAGTCGAAAGAGCCAATGGCTTGATAATGAGAGGCATTAAACCCCAACTAGTGTGCTCCCTGCGGGAGTCAGATAAACACTGGGTTGAGGAGCTCGACTCCATACTCTGGGGGCTTCGGACCACACCTAACCAGACAACCGGATACACGCCTTTTTTCATGGTGTACGGCGCAAAGGCTGTTTTGCCCTGCGATATTATTCATGACTCACCTCTAGTGTGCATGTATGAAGAGCGAGAGGCCGAGCTCGATCGGTAGGACAACCTAGACGGCCTTGAAGAGGAGCGTGATGTCGCACAGGCCCGTTCCGCATTCTATCAACAACAGGCCAGGCGATACCAAAGCAGAGAAGTGCGGGCCAAAACATACAATGTTGGCAAACTCGTTTTACGCTTCCTAGAGAAGAAAATGGACAAGCTCAAACCAAGATGGGAGGGCCCCTTCATTATTGACGAAGTACTCACCGGTGGAGCCTATGGCCTTCGAAACGCATCAGACAATCGCCTCGAGCCGAACCCATGGAACGCTGCCAGGTTCCGACGATTATACAGATAGTTCGGTAGCACCTTTTATTCTCTTTTCTAGCTTAGGCCTTATCCCTTATTTTATTTTAGTTCTCCTATTCCTTTGTTATTTTTTCCTTACCAAAAGGTGTTCGGCTTAACCAAACTGTTACAGGGTAAATCATCCTCAAATGTATATACCTCAAAATACCTGGGGGCTTCTATAACGAAGCCTATTATTAGAAAGAATATTGTTACAGTCTCCTCACACTTATATGCACCTTTATGACTTAAGTTTTTGCCAAGCTGGGTTGCCTAGCTCCTGTGTTTATACCCTACGTTCCCGATTGTTCGGCTAGGGCGTAAAGGGAGCACCTCTGCGATTGTTACAACCGGGTAATGCGGACCTGTACCTCAGACGGGTGAAGCCAAAAGCTAGTGTTCTTAAGGGAATCATTGGTCGGCGTACAAACGATGAACCACTTTTAAGCACATAAATCTTTCAATCCCATAGGATAGACTTCCTATAATCCTATTTTCAAGGATCAAAGCCCAGGCACGCGTACATACGCATGCTGACCCAGGGAAAGGAACCCTTAACGAAACTATTCTCTCTGGAAGATGTTTCTTATGTTAAATAGTAATATAACATAACTCCCCAAACACAGTTTGTCTGTTTAAGCTAAGATGACTGGATTGCTTGGTTTCCGAACATACCACGTGTTTACCACAGGTATAGTATTCGGAAACATTCTAGCCCTTGGGTTTCAGAGGTCAAGGCAGAAGGTCTGCCAAGAAAATCTTTCAAATAAATTCAGTCAGAGATAAGTTTGATCATAAAGTACATTGTTACATAGAATCAGACGCCTACTCTTCATCTATACCATCTATAAGACTATCTAATTTACAGTCTTGTTGAGAAAACTTGGCAGCCACCTTTACTTGGTCATATACCAAGCTCACGAGAATTTCTAGTCCGTCCAGTCCTCGAGAACCAACCCAGGCCATATGATTCGGATCAAGTCCGGTGTAGCGTGTCTTCACCATAGCCCAGGCATCTCGAGCACCTTCTCGACATGCTGATGCCTTTCACAGTTCAAAGCAGTGTCGAGCCCCTTTGAACAGATTTGCCAGTTCCTCCATAATCTCTGGAGGAGAATAGGCTGGCTGTCAAGGATATTACTAGCAGGTATAAACCGGACCAAGAAGATCCGAATTACACTGACATAGTTGTATTATCACAAGCCCAGTAGAATATGTACCAGAGGTTACGGCCCATAGAGGCTTAGGGCCCATGTCTAAAGCCTACGGTTTATAAACCGTCATATCATGTAACTTGGGATGTAAGATAGAAAGAGTAGAGACCGAGGCAGACACATTTATGAACCGCCCTCGGGACTCTGTAAACCGGACTGGGCGTCGCCTCCTATATAAAGGGACGACCCGGCGACGGTTCAAGGACGGGAAACAACAACACGAGGCACAGGCAGGCGATTCGCTCCCTGTTCATCGACGCACAAGCAATACCACACCAAACTAGACATAGGCTTTTACCTTCATCGAAGGGGCCGAACTAGTATAAACCCTCTGTGTCCTTTGTGTGCTTTTAACCTCTTCAAGCTAACCCGCGCGATGGCCTCACACCTAAGTCCTCTAAACCGGACATCTGTCGTGCTAAGTCCACGATAGTTGGTGCCCACAGTGGGGCTATCGCACGATGGTTTCGAGTTCTTGGAGGGCAGCTTTGAAGGACTCAAGGGTTACGCGGTTGGCCGGATGACCAAGAGTCGCCGTGGTCGGATCTACATCGACGATGCAGGCTGGGGCCCTGAGGCCGATTCAATTGAATACGGGTACCGGGTCCCCTTCGGCGGCATCCACGTCTTCATCGGCAAGATTGGTGAACCGGGACCTGAGCCGGACATCTTCCCCACATCGTCGAGCCGGCTCAGCGTGCGAGATCGGCCCGGATTCAGCCCGCCGTAAAGTGTGTTTTCGTTGGAGCAGTACATAGAGTCCAAGCCGAGGACGGATCGGATTCTGGTGGCGAGACAGTTGTCTACTCTGACGATGAATCTTCATCCGGAGAGACGGAATCTTTGTATCTGTTGCAGGATGGCCGGTCTGAGGGCGTATCCGATGGCGATAGTATTCCGGACCCCTTTGACCCGCCAAACTGGGTGGCTGTTTTCATGGCCGGATCACAGTCTATGCAGCAGCCCTCGACGACTGAGGCGTTCACCTCAGAGGTAGCGGGTGCTGGGGCAGGCAACCAAACCACGTCGCCTTCTGATGCCCTATCCACCTTGGTTGGAGAATTGACAGCACTTGCAACAGCAGAAGTGGCCCCTGCCAACAAGGCGCAACATGATGCGGAGATCCTTCAGCTGAAGGGCCGGATTGAGCAGGCTAAACGGGATCTGGACGCAGAGAAAGTCAGGATGGCTACGAGGCAAGCAGAGCTAGACTCCCAAGCTTTCCGGCTCAGGGTGGATCAGACTTCTGCACAGGAGGTAATGTATAGAAGACAGCAAACTCGTCTACTGCCGGTTTACGAGGCGAGGAATCTCTTTGGCACACCAAGAGCGGGAGCCAGCAATCAACAAGATGTAAACCGAGGAGGAGCCCTGGGGACTGGCGCATCGGTTCAGCTGCCGGCCGTAGAGCGAAACCGCCAAGTCGTGCCAGCGCCGCACGCCCCCACCCCTCCCGGCCATTACTCTAACTCGTTGGACAACATTGTCGCCGCCGCTTCATGGCTGGCCGCTTTACCCATTGAGGGGACATCCCCCATGGCGATGGAAGCACGCCGAGCTAAGGAATTGCTGGACACGGCGCTGACACAACAGCAGGCGTACTCTTACAGCAGGGAGAGGATTCATTCAACACCCCGCCAAAGCCGGAGTTACACTAGGCACTGGGATGAACCGGCTGTGTCTAGCAGCGAGCGGAGACGTCACCGTCACAGGCAGGATAATCCGGCGGGAGCAGAAGCGCACGCCCAAGAGGCGGTAAACCGGGCTAGGCATGCTGCCCGCGAGGACACCCGTCAAGCGACGCCGGTTCACACAGCCACAGCAGAAACGGGAGCCACAGCATGTTCCTTTGGAGTACAGTGTCTCATCCCCGCTTTACGAAGCGTGAAATGCCCAAAGACTTCAAAGGCCCGCGCAAGGTACCCAACTACACAGCGGATCTGGCTCCAGAGGCGTGGGTTGAAAGTTATGAGATGGCTATGGAGATGCTTGATGTGGATGAAGCGGCATGCGCCAATGCTTGAGGGTACAGCCCGGACATGGTTAAAGGGCCTGCCACCTAATTCCGTCGGATCATGGGGTGAGCTACGTCGCCAGTTTATCAAAAATTTCAAAGACACGTGCAAGCAGCCAATGTCAGAGGTAGATTTAGCAGCATGTGTTCAAGGAGAGCAGGAACCCACGAGTACGTGGGTGCGGCGAGTATCAGAAATCCTGCACTCTTCCAATAGCATCAACCCTAGTACGGTGATAGTGACATTGGAAAACAATTGCCGGTTTGAGTCTCTGAAACTGAAGTTAGGACGGCTCAAACACGATTGCAATGACATGGGCACGCTCATGAGCGCTCTGGTGAAATACGGGGATTCTGATAACACCAAGTACCCAGATGCAGACGGAGACAAGTCCGGAAAGGCGAACAAGGCTGGTAAACCGGCGCAAGCTAATCCGGTAGGAACGGGTTACAATGGTAAGCAAAAGGCAGAGGGCGGTTTTGATTTTGTGGCTAATACCAATGTTCAGGGAAACGGGCAGCGCCGCAAAGGTAAACCACCTCAACGTGGCGAAGGGCAGTTCTTCAATCTAGATCAACAGTTGAACGAGCCTTGCCCTAAGAATAGTATAGAGGGAACCCCGTCTAAACATCTATGGAAGGACTGTCAGATCATGGTAGAGGCCATGAGACAAGCCAGATATAACCACGGACCCCCCGGCAGCGGATCGAGTCCCGGTTTTCAGGGTCCGGGTTACCAGGGTAATGGTTTTGGATCAGGATATCACGGTCAGCATCAACATAACCAGCAGCATGGTCAGGGTGGTTACAGCAACCAATGCAACCAGCAGCATTGTCAGGGTGGTTACAACAACCAAGGCAATCAGCAGCGCCAGCAGCAGCAGCAATCCGGATATCAGAGTAATCCGAAAGAGCTAAGCAGTGGACAGTATCATGTGTTCACCACAGGTTTGTGCAAACGAGATCAAAAGGTTCTGAAGCGGGCAGTACACGCAGTTGAGCCGGCGACGCCACGTTTTCTATGTTGGTCGAAACAACCTATTGTGTGGAGCAGATAGGATCACCCTCCACGGGTTGATAATCCGGGCCATTTGGCCCTAGTGGTGGCACCACAGGTGGGTGGCTATAAGTTCACAAAGGTACTCATGGACGGCGACAGTAGTATCAACATCTTATACTATGAGACTTTCCGACGTATGGGGTTGACAGATAAGAAGTTGAGACAGTCCAACACAGTATGCCATGGAGTGGTGCCAGGTAAATCGGCTTACCCAGTTGGGAAAATTGATCTGGAAGTCACCTTTGGGGATGAGCAGGATTCTAGGTCAGAGACAGTGACCTTTGAGGTCATAAAGATCAGGAGCCCATATCATGCTCTTTTGGGAGACCGGTTTACGCCAAGTTCATGGCTAGACCATTCTATGTTTATCTACAACTCAAGATGCCGGGTCACAAGGGAACCATCACGGTTCACGGAAGTCGCAAGGTCGCATTGGAATGCGAGGAAGGAGATGCAACCTATGTGGAGGCAGTGTGTGCTACGGAGGAGTTGAAGTTCTACAAAGACAACGTTTATCCGGCAGATATGTCCCCATTAAAGAAGCCAACTACAGAGCATGATCCGGCGTTGAAGTTTAAATCGGCGGAGGAAACCAAGCAGGTTGACTTTGTTCTAGGCGATTCATCCAAACAGTTCACTATCAGCGCTAACCTAGACCCCAAATAGGAAAGCACGCTCATCGAGTTCATCCGTGAGAACCGGGGTATCTTTGCATGGAAACCTTCTGACATGCCAGGTATACCGAGGGAACTCGCTGAGCACAGTCTTAATATTGATCCGAAGTTTAAACTGGTCAAATAGTATTTGCGCCGCTTCAATGAGGAGAGGCGCAAGGATATAGGAGAAGAAGTGGCCAGGCTTTTGGCCGCAGGATTCATAGTTGAGGTGTTCCATCCGGAGTGGTTGGCTAATCCGGTACTGGTGTTAAAGAAAAATGGAACGTGGAGGATGTGTGTGGATTACACAAACCTAAACAAGGCTTGTCCAACAGATCCCTTTGCTCTCCCCCGTATTGATCAGATTATTGATGCTACGGCAGGATGTGAGCGGCTATGTTTTTTGGATGCATATTCAGGGTATCATCAAATCAAGATGGCAGTTAAGGACCAAGAGAAGACAACTTTCATAACTCCCTTTGGAGCCTTCTGCTATGTATCTATGCCCATTGGGCTCAAGAGTGCTCAAGAAACTTACCAGCATTGCGTGCAGAACTGTCTCAAAGGGCGGATCGGAAAAAACGTCCATGCTTATGTTGATGACATTGTGGTAAAGTCAAGAAAGGAGGAGACACTGATAGAGGACCTAAAGGAAACTTTTGACAACCTCCGGGTTTATAAGATGATGCTTAATCCGGAGAAGTGCATTTTTGGTGTTCCGGCAGGCAAGCTCCTTGGATTCTTAGTATCAAACAGAGGAATAGAGGCTAATCCGGAGAAGATCAAGGCGATCACGTCCTTGACTAAACTGGCTTGTATCAATGATGTCCAGTGCATAGCAGGCCAGATTACAGCATTGAGCCGATTCATCAGCCGTTTGGGAGAGAAGGCAATTCCGCTTTATCAGATGCTGAAAAAGACAGATCGTTTTATATGGAGCGATGCTGCAAACGCTGCCTTCGAGGATTTGAAGCGGCAATTAGCAGAGCCGCCTGTTCTTGCTGCCCTTGTTGACAACGAGCCGCTGCTATTATACGTGGCCGCCAATGCTCGTGCAGTTAGCGTGGCAATTGTGGTGGAACGCAAGGAAGCAGGCAAGGAATATCCGGTTCAGCGCCCGGTTTACTACATCAGTGAGGTTCTCATTGAGTCAAAGCAAAGGTATCCGCATTGGCAGAAGCTGGTATACAGTGTGTTCATGGCAAACTGGAAGCTGAAGCACTATTTCCAGGGCCACCCAATCACTGTTGTCAGCTCAGCTCCATTGGGGGATATAATCCAGAACAGAGAAGCCACTGGCAGAGTGGCAAAGTGGGCCATTGAGCTTAGCCCACACGGATTGAAGTATGTACACCGTACTGCTATTAAATCCCAAGCACTGGTAGATTTCATCAATGACTGGACAGAATTGCAAGCACCAGAGGAAAAGTCGAATCATACATACTGGACTATCCACTTTGATGGTTCAAGGCAATTAGAAGGCTCGGGGGCTGGAGTCATATTAACTTCCCCACGAGGTGACAAGTTTTGTTATGTCCTCCGACTAATGTTCCCTTGCACTAACAATGCTGCTGAGTATGAAGCCCTCCTTCACGGCCTGTGGATGGCTATGGAGATGAACTTGAGCCGGGTCAAGTGCTTTGGTGATTCGGATCTAGTGGCACAACAGGTGTCTGGCAAGTGGGACTCAAAAGATCCGCTCATGGCAGCTTACAGGAGAGAAGTTGAAGCGGTTGCAGGATACTTCAAAGGATATTAGGTGGATCACATAGACCGGCGGAAAAATGAAGCGGCTGATGCATTGAGCCGGCTGGGCTCTTAGCGTAAACCGGTTCCACCAAACACTTTCTTGGATGAATTACACAGTCCATCGGTACAGGTACCATCGGAGGAGGATTTGGCTGTTCCTGATCCGAAAGCACAGCTAGTTGCAGCGCTTCATGTTATTTCGACACTCCCTTACTTGGCGTACCTGAGCCGAGGAGAGTTGCCAGATGATGAGGTTGAGGCTAGGCAGATAATCCGGCGATCCAAATCTATGACCATTGTCAACGGAGAACTTCATCACCGCAGCGTTTCTGGGGCGTTTCAGCGCTGTGTATCATCGGAAGAAGGCAGTGATATTCTTCGAGAGATCCACGAAGGGGATTGTGGTCATCATGTCGGTTCAAAATCATTGGTAGCCAAGGCTTTTCGTCATGGGTTCTACTGGTTAACGGCTCATGCTGATGCGGAGGATCTAGTCCGGAGATGCGATGCTTGTCAGAAATTTTCACGGCGTGCTCATGTTCCGGCGCAGGAGCTACGGATGATTCCAATCACTTGGCCGTTTGCAACTTGGGGGCTTGATATGGTTGGACCCTTTAAACGATCCCAAGATCAGAAAACCCATCTATTGGTAGCAGTGGACAAGTTTACAAAGTGGATCGAGGCAGAGCTTGTCAGTAATTGTGATGCGGCAATAGCGGTTAAATTCATCAAAAAGGTAATTTTCCGGTTTGGCTTTCCACACCGTATCATTACTGATAATGGCACCAACCTATCTAAAGGAGAGATGGAGGAGTTTTGACAAAGGGAACATATTCGTCTGGATGTGTCTTCAGTAGCTCACCCTCAGTCCAATGGCCAAGCTGAGAGGGCCAACCAAGAGATCTTGAGAGGCATCAGGCCTCGGCTTATGGTTCCTTTGCATAGAACACCAGGTTGCTGGTTTGAGGAGCTACCTTTAGTCCTCTGGAGCATCAACACTACACCTAACAGGTCTACAGGTTATACGCCTTTCTTCATGGTATATGGTGCTGAAGCAGTTCTCCCTAGTGACATTCGGCACGACTCACCACGGGTGGCAGCCTATGTTGAAGCGGCCAATGAGCAAGCAAGACAAAACAGCTTAGACCGGCTGGATGAGGAACGGGACACAGCAGCAGCATGATCAGCAATTTATCAACAAGACATGCGCTGATATCACAGCCGTCGGGTTAAAACCAGGACGTTCCAGGAGGGAGACCTGGTGCTCCGGCTTATCCAAGACCAGACAGATATGCACAAGTTATCCCCACCTTGGGAAGGACCCTTTGTGGTCAGCAAGAACCTACACAACGGTTCATACTACCTGGTGGACGTTTGAGAGCATAAAGAATCATGTACAGCAGAGGAAGAGACGAAGAGGCCGTGGAACATCGCTCTTCTGCGACCTTACTACACTTGAGCCATTGGCTCCGCTTCATGTATCATGTACATATTATGATTAATAAATGAACCGGCGCCCCGGTAAACCGGGGGATCAGCCATCTTCTTCAAATAGAAGTGTCATATGGGGATTCACTCAGGTGATATCCATCTAAAGTTTATTTCTCTTGATATATATCATTTTCATCAAGGAAACAAGATGCTTTGATCTGTCTATTTTGATGTGCAGGACAATTATTTATTAAGAGACCAAAGAGAACATAGCCAAACTCACTAGGGGGATTCTTGATCGTATTCGAATCATAGCTTAACCCCTTTTGGGTCCGACTTGGATCGTATTCGAATCAGGGTCGTTAAAAACCTCTCAAGATCATTAGGGGGCTTCCTGTTCAAACATAGGTCGTATTCGAACCAAAGAGAACATAGTTGTCGGTACCCTCTTGATCGGCGAAATGCCAAAGCCACTGGGGGCTACATGATCGTATTCGAATCCTAGCTTAACCCCTTTGGTCCGGTTTATTTATCGTATTCGAATCAGAAGCCTCCTAAACCGGCGCCCTTGATGTGTCAAATATGGAGCCTGGCAGCTCGCAAAAAGCCAAGAGCTTAAAGGCCGCTTTTAAAAAAATGCCTAGAGCTTAAAGGCCGCTCACAAAAAGCCTGGAGCCTGGCAGCTCGCAAAAAGCCTCGAATTTGGAGCCTGGCAGCTCGTAAAAAGCCTCGACTACATGGTCTTATTTGCCAAAAAACTTTGTTTCTATGATTTTACAAGTTTTTGTTGTTAACCAAGTCTATTGATTCGGGATTGGGCAACTTCAAAGTTGACCATATATTTGCAAAATTAAAAGTCTCGGTCATGAACACCAGCATGAGTTAAACCGGCGTTCATTATCACCCGGATCAGCCATCAGGCAAACACTAAGAGAGCTAAGAGCCTCATTAGCATCTACGCTTTCGATTCTGCCTACCGGATTAAGGACGTCAGGCACGCTTAATCAAAGGTATGAGGTCTTTTTGGTATAAAGAAGACATTCCTTTGATATATATATATATATATATATCTATTGGAACAGTATAATAGGTCCGGTGGTAAACCGCCAGGACATCTTTTTTAGCCTCATTTATGCAGGCACAGATAACATAAACGGATCAACCATGGCAAAACAAAGGATTAAATTGGCAGACGCCAAGTTAAGCTATGACATCCAAATTGAGACAAAGACAATGTTTCAGCTATCCTATTACAAGGCACCTGCAGGCCCGAATAGATTAATGTATTTGGCAAAGTGATCATCAGCTACAAATTAGACCGGACGGTTTATGACTCCTCTTCATGCTGCGAAGGCTGAGGGTCGATGTGTTCCGGGTCTTCTTCATCTTTAGGTAGTGGCTGGAAATCAGGAACGCGCCAATCAATCTTGGAGAGTGCGCGGAAGTACATCTCCTCAGTAATAAGATCTGACGGATCAACATCTGGAGCGAAAGTATGGTCACGCACTGGGGGGATCAGATTCTCGGTGTCGTAAACCGGTCGTTCTACCCGCTCATTCTCTAAGTCATAGGCCGGATGATACCTTGTCAGATCCGCTTCATCGGCAAGTTTGCTGGCGAGTGGGCGCATCTCCTTAGTTAAGGCACGAAGGTCTTCGGCAGAGAAGGTGGATCCATCCACTTTATTGCTAGGATATCCATTCATAGCCTCAGCCGGATCAAAGTCTGGAACCTATGCTTTGGCTCGGGTCAGCGCCATAAGAGAGCCGGCCCGTGCGGCAGACTTCTTCACCTCCACCAGACGCACAGGCAGGACAGATAGCTTCTCTAAAGTGCCTTGGATGGTAGTTGGTGCCGGTTTATTATGGGACATTGCACTAATCACCCTTTGAGCGCCGGAATAAAGCTGCTCCACCAGGGTGTAAGAGGCCTTGAGCTTCTTCCGGACATCATCTCCAAGATGAGTTATGCGCCGCCCTATATATGTTTGTCAAGTTAAACCGGAGCGGAACAAAGATTGCAAAGATGAAAAACATATGCAGTTGAGTGCTCACCAAAGATAGCAGAAGTCATAAGTTCTATTTGCTGCCTTAAACAGGTCAACTCCTGCGTAACCGGATTAAGGGCAGCTTCAGCATCCTTTGCTCTTTTTTCAAGAGCATTCCTCTGCACTTCCCATGTGGACCGCTCCGCTTCAAAGTCCTCTTTCAATTTTTCCATGTTGGTTAAAGTAAGCACAAGCTCTTCCTTGGCTTTGGCAGAAGCAGTTTTAGTAACAGCCAAGGTATTCCGGAGCTCAGTTACCTCCGAAGCCCTCCTGGTCAAGTCAGCCTATAAGGAAATCGAACGGATTAAGAAGACAGATCAATCAAGTCTCAAGCATATAACAAGTTATACACTTGACACTTGGGGGCTAATGTACGATTGAAGTACCAAAAGAGAATTTCAGCCAAGTCCCAAGCGCATAAAACAAGTTATACCCCTGGCACTTGGGCGCTAATGTAAGTTCATTTTCAGATACGCTGGAAGTCCTGGTTCACCTACAATGAAGCTAAACCGACACTTGGGGGCTATTATGGCCTGAAGACAGGATTACAAGATTACAAAGCAGAGACAAGTAAAAGGAAATAAAGTTACCTCGTATTTATCCTTCATCATCTTAACCAACCTGGCTTCATACTCGCGGCTGGTAAAGAGTCGGTTCAGATACCCGGAATGAAGTTCCTGGGAACTCAACTGGGCATAGCTAGATAAGTCCGTGCTCCACTTGCCTTTCTCTTGTTGAAGTTTTTCCTCCTTGGCAGTATGCTTGGCCAAGATGACAGGTGTCGGTGTACAAAAAGAGGGGTGCACTTTTTGTACCCCTATGACTGTGCACGGGCAGTCTGAGCCACGGCGCCATCCCACCAAGAAAGGCAAGGGAGGCAAGCCGGGGCAAGACTGAAGCTTGATGAAGACTGGAGCGACACCAAGAACAAGACCACGAAGAGCAAGGGGGACGAAGCGCCACCCCTGGCAAGATCCTTGCCGGGGCCGGCTCTGGCAGCCCCGGCAAGACCCTTGCCGCGGCAGCTCCCCCCCCCCCCCCC
>LR738715.1:751655820-751718530 GCA_902687465.1 Secale cereale | reverse complement strand
GGCCGCCCCCCCCCCCCCCCCGCCTACGGAGCGAATCACCCTTGAGTCCACCACCCCCATGGGGGGAGGATTTGGGAGATATCCCTGTGGTGGCGAGCAGATCTTTGTGAAGACCTTCAAGATCAAATGCAAGGTAAGAAGACGACCCTTGGCGGGATCCCAGCCAAGGAGGTCCACAAGGCCCCCGGCAAGCACCTTGCCGGGGATGACAGTAGGCGCCACGGCAAGACCCATGCCGGGGCCCCGGCAAGGCCCTTGCCGAGGACACCCACGGGGCCACCATCAGGCCCGCACCAACTGGGTCTCCACCGACCCACGCAACTGCCGACCCAACCAGCTGGACGGGCTCCTGCATGGCAACCCACAGATCTTCGTGGAGGCCCGCCGTTGCGCCACCTCAGCTGCCTGTCTGCCTACATGGCACCTCAGGCACCGCTGGCCAGGGCGCGTGTTGACACGAGGAGGAGCGGCGACGGAAAAGACGGGCGTCTCCCCTCGTCCCCGATAAAGCAAGGACACCTAAGCAGGGCGCATTAAATGCACCTTGTCCTGTAATGCGAGGGATAACCTCGCATCACTGTACCCTTTCCACTTCCTGTGTGCCACTGTGGCAGCCCCTTTTCCTTATAAAAGGAGGCCCGAGGCGACCAGGAGAAGGATTCGGCTTTTCGGAACCCCTCACGACTCTTTTGGAGCTCCTCGTTAGCTGAAGAACACCAACATATAATCCACCAAAGCAGGAGTAGGGTTTTACGCATCTTTGCAGCCCGAACATGGGTAAAGGAACCGTGTCCTGATCGTTATATCCGCTCTTCTCTCAACCCCGCGCCCCGTAACCGTAGTAGGGATTCTTGTGATCCCATAGGTGTCGATCCAAATACACGGACTTCTTTGGCACGACAGGTAGGGGGCGCAGTTGTGAGAATCAGCTCTGATGATCGGCCCGACGCTCTCTCGTCTTCGTGGCCCCTGGAGGAAGCCAGAAGACGTTTTTTTTGAGCGGCTGCAAATAAAAGCTAAGTTACATCGAACCCTAGATATTTCTATCCTATCATTTAAAGTTATTATCCTCGGAGCTGTCATTCCTTGTGCAAAAAGAAACCTGCACGCGGATGGGGCCCTTCTCGATCGGCAATGCCTTGTTCTGTTTCGAGTCAGCTCAACAGTTCAAACGGCTGCGTCGAAATAGTAGGGTAGCCTTCCGCAATTGACAAAGCTCTCGACTCTGACTCGAGTCAAACTCGACAGTTTGAGCGGCTGCGTTGAGAGCGGCAAGGTGGCAGACCCTTTCGCAATCGACAAGGTTCTCGACTCTGACTCGAGTCAAACTCGACAGTTCGAGTGGCCACGTTGAGAGCGGTAAGGTGTCAAACCCGGCAGCACGCTCACCCGACAGGCCAATGGGGACCCGTCCCCAAGACGCCGCTTTGGGTATTTCGCGCCGGCAAGCCTACCTAGTTAACGTAGGGTGGAAACACAGGGAGGCAACAAACAGGGAAATAACATGCATGGTTCTGAAGATATTTCAAAGTTATATTACATCATGCCATCACTGTGGTTCAAACTAAAGATAAAATTTGTCTTGGGCATGAACTCGCAGCGGCAAAGGAGAACGGGATATCTAATCCCGGTGCTGGCCCTCCACCCTCTTGATTTCGTCGATGCGGCTGATAACATGCTTGATGCGCTCCTTGAGCGCCGTGAGGTTGGCATCCTCCGGCAAGCTGTCCATCGCAGCTTCGAAGTCGAGGGCGGGGTTCCAGAACGCCACCTTGGTGAGGACCTTGGTCATGACTCCCCGGTAGAGCCGCCGGGCCTCCCCGGCGAGCGTGGCAGTTCTGTTGGAGTGAAGATCAGTCAAGGCGCTGAGGACGCCCTCGAAGAACAGGGTCACCTTGGCGTTGACAAACCAGCTCCATTCAGGGGCATACCTCACGTTCGGCACCCCCGTGAGGGCCAATTGTGAGGTAACCCTGCCGGCGATGTCCTCCAGCCGGCTGATCCACCTGTTCTCCTCCACCACGTATTCTTGGTGGGAGGCACCCTCCTCTGCCCGCAGCTGCTTCTCCTCCTCCAGGCTCTTGGCCAAGGCCCCCTCCCGAGCAGAGCTCTCTGCCAACGTCTTCTCGAGATTCTCTAGCCTCAGCCTGAGATCTCTGATGGAGCCTTGCGCCTCGGAGAGCTCCCCAGTCTTGCTGACGACCACTCCCTGCGCCTCTGTTAAGGCACGGTTGAGACTGGTCTTCTCGTCAGACAGCCTGAGGGCCTGCTCCTTCAGCTCGTCCCGTTCCACTTCCAGCTCTTGTATCTTGTCGGTGTGAGCCAGAGCCTGGGCATCGAGCGCCTCCTTGTGCCTCTGCCCCAGCTCGTGAGTCCGCCGCTCGACAAGGGCCTCAAGCTCCTCATCTTTGCCGCGGAGCGTCGCGGCAAGCTTCGCCTCACGCGCGGAGAGGTCTTCCTCCTGGGAATCGAGGGCGGCTTGATGCTGGTTCCGGGCGACCTCCGCCGCGGCAGCCGAATTCGCCGCCTCTTCCTGGGCCTTCTCGATGGCGGCCATCTTCATGATGAGCTCCACGTTGCGCTGGGCCAGATCTTCCTGGGAGGCCCTCTGCTCCTCGTGGGACTGGTGGAACCAGGCTTGCGCCTCGGCGACGCGTGCCTGGAAGTCCGCCTCCGCCTCGTCCACCGCCGCCATTCTGGACTAAACCTTGTCCAAAGGAGCGCGGTAGAGCGCCTGGAGCTTCCGGAAGTTCGCCCCCATGGCCTGGAAGAGCTGCTCCTCTGGGGAGCCGTCCCCGCCGGCGCTCGGTTCTTCAACAACCTTGAGCCCGACGGCGGCGAACACCTCGTCGTCGAAGACTTCCTCCCCGGCAGGCGTCCGGGAGCTTGACGCCCCGGCGAGGTGGACGAAGAGGTTGTCGCTCACCTTCAGATACTTGCCGGGGCCCAGGGGCGCGGAGGAAGAGGGCTGGTCATCAGTCGCCCCCTCCTCGGCTGTGGCCTTGCCGGCCTCCCTGGCAGGCCCACCGCCAGCGCCCTCGACGGCACCCTTGGCGGCGTCCTCGGCAGTCTCGTCCACGGCGGCCTCCTCGGTGGCGATCTCGCCGGCCTCCGCCGCGTCCTCCTCAGCGACCTCCTTGATGATGGTGTCCACATCCTCCACATCCGTTGGAGGAGAGCCTGGGCCGTTACGAGGGGAAATGAAGTCAAGAAAAAGCACAAGGGAAAGGCAAGGGCGAAAAGCGGGCAACTTACCAGCACCAGGCTGTGCAGCGGAAGATCCCTCCCCGCCGGTGTCGGACGCCGGGGGCGGGCCGCCAGCACCCAAGTCCTCCTCCTCCTCCATGCGTGTGGGCTCCATGCTTGGTGCCCTTGCCGGGGACGCCCCTCGTGGCGGCGTGGTCGATGGGGGTGGCGTGTTGGGAATGGCCCCCTGCGGCTCCTCCCGCTGCTGCTCCCGTCCTACAGAACCGGCAAGGTCGACGCCTTCAGCATCTAACGCCTACTGCATGTCGAGCGAGAAAAGGTTGGTGGACTTACACTGGGGGTTGTGCCGGGGGCTGCCGTCGGAGCTGCTCAACACCACCAGTGGTGTCTCTGTAGCCCCGGCCGGGGGCTGGCTGCTTGCTGAAGCCTTGGCCCTCTTCACCCTCTGGGCCAACGTCTCTGCGTCCCTGAAGAACCGAGGACAAGTTAAGATGAGTGGCATGATCAAGAGAGATGGAGGTGACGGTGAAGAATACTTACTCATCGTCCATCTCCTCCTCCTCTGTCGTCTTCCTCTTCCTCTTCGGGCTAAGGGGCCCGAGGTCGAAGGGGAGCTTCGCCTCGCCCTCCGAATCAACGTCTGCCGGAGGAGGCGAAGGAGGGAGCGGAGTTCGTGCGCGCCTCGACGGAGAGGGAGCTACCGCTTTCTTCTTCTCGGCAACCTTCGTCGACTTCTTCGCCGCCGTGGCCCTCGTGAGGCGCCCGGACCCCTCCAGGGCCAATTGAGGTTGCGCAGCCTTGTCGGGTCGGACCGGCTCGCCAGAGCAGGCCCGCCACAAGACTCGCCCTCTTCCCCTGATGGGCGCCGAGCCAGCCGCCACATCCTCCTCCTCCGATGACTCGTCGGCCGCGTCCTCGACCAATGGGGCCCCGGTGCTGGCGCTGCTAGCTTCTCCGACGGTCGCTGCCCACTGGGCGAACTCCTCCTCCTCCGCGACCGCGGCGTCCTGGTCCTGCATACCTCCGGCGCTGCCAGCCTCCTTGATGAGTTGTGCCTCCTTCGCCCTGGCGGCGATGTAGTCCAGCTCCTCCGGGGTGGTGTCCCTGATGAGCCACCGCTCGGTGTCGGGGTTGACGCACACCTCGACCAGGGAATCGAAGAACTGCTGCACGACCTCGTCCTCCGGCTCCTGCCAGCTCGGGACGGGGCCGTGCGCGCTACATTCCGGCATCATGGTGATGATTTCGGACTGGCGCAAATTATTGCACAGTGGGACCACTCCCGCTGGCAGCTTGAAAAGCTGCCCCTTGACGGCCTTGTCGGCCTTGGCGGCAGCCTTCGCAGCCTTGCTGGTCCGCTCGACCTCGCTGCCGTGGCTCACATCCAGCTAGAAAAGCCGCTGACAGAAATGGGCATGTCCCATCACTGTAAAGTTGTGCTTGAGGCCAGTGCGGAGCCGCATGACGTCGGCCGGGTTCCTGAAGAGCCAGGCTGGCCTCCCCTTCTGGTGCAGCGGAGCGATCCGACGGCGGATGAAATCCGCCCCGATCATCTCGAGGGTGAGTCCGGCTTGGACAAGCCGGGTGTTCCTGGTGACGGCAACGGTGAGCTTCCCGTCGGCGGCGTCGACGTTGCTCCAGTCACCCCAAATGCGGCGGCACCCGGCGGACCTTGCAGAACGTTGGCGGCTCATCCTCCTCGATCCAGCACCACCGGTCGCGCCATTCGTCCCACCTCTCCTTCACGGCGCCCTCCGGGTACACCACCTTGAGCCTCGGAATCCAGGCGATGCCTCCGGAGACCGAGCCTCCTGGCTAGATCCGAGGGATGAAGTAGTGGCGGAAGAGCGTCGTGTTGGGCTGCACTCCGACAAAGCCCTCGCAGAGGTGCGCGAAGAAGGCCATGCATGCCACCGCATTTGGGGTGAAATCCAAGAGACGGAAGCCAAAAGTGTGCATGATGTCGCAGAAGAAATCGGAGAAGGAAGGACACAACCCGCAGGAAAAGTAATCAACGAAGAAGGGATACCGATTTGAACTGGGCGGAGCGCAAGCGGCCGGAACGACGCGCGTCGCCGGATGGCCCAAGCCCTTCACCCGATCCCCCGTCTCCGCCCCCCAAAGGGGTTTGAAGACGGCCCGGAGCTCGAAGACGTCGACTGACGATGGAATGAAGATGGCGGCCTTCGTCCGATCCCCCGTGAATGCGCCCTCCGGCGGTGCCGAAGGCCTGGCACCCTTGGCCACCCCCTTGCCCTTGGCAGGTTTGGACGCCATGGCAGCTGAATGGGAAGGCTGAGGGGAGGGATGGCAAAGCAACGGTGGTGGACGACGGCGAAGGCTTCGGAAGGAAGGAAGCAAGGGAACAGCAGCTCTGAGATTGGAAGGGGCGCGAGGAAAGTGGAGGAAGGGAGCAGCGCGCTCGCGGTTATTCCTTTTCATGGGGAAGGCGCGGGCCGCCTCCTTTCACATTTACTGCGATGTGACGCATGCGTGCGGAAACCGCCCCCACGCATGCCGCCCACGTCACGCACGCCCCTCCACCCCGCGCCGCTCGCGCGCGTCGTGGGAGGCGCAACGCGCGAAAATTCTACCGCGGTGAGAACCACCCCGCCTGCCCGCGCACCGTTCTGGGCCTGGCCCAACAACGTGTCACGCTTATGTGTGGCCCAGGCCCGGGGGCTCCTATCAGTGTACAAAAAGAGGGGTGCACTTTTTGTACCCCTATGACTGTGCACGGGCAGTCTGAGCGACGGCGCCATCCCACCAAGCAAGGCAAGGGAGGTAAGCCGGGGTAAGACTGAAGCTTGATGAAGACTGGAGCGACACCAAGAATAAGACCACGAAGAGCAAGGGGGACGAAGCGCCACCCCCGGCAAGATCCTTGCCGGGGCCGGCTCTGGCAGCCCCGGCAAGACCCTTGCCGCGGCAGCTCGCCCCCCGCCTATGGAGCGAATCACCCTTGAGTCCACCACCCCCATGGGGGGAGGATTCGGGAGATATCCCTGTGGTGACATGAAGATCTTTGTGAAGACCTTCAAGATCAAATGCAAGGTAAGAAGACGACCCTTGGCGGGATCCCAGCCAAGGAGGTCCACAAGGCCCCCGGCAAGTGATACGTCCAAAACGTATCTATAATTTCTGCTTGCTCCATGCCTCTTTTGGGTGATATTGCTATGATATTTATACACTTCCATACACTTTTGATCATATTTGGACTAACCTATTAACTCAGTGCACCCCAGTGCCAGTTTCTGTTTTCGGCTGTTTTTGTATTTTAGGTTTTCACGTTACGAGGACTGCCAGGAAAAATCCAGAAAAATTATATAAAAAATCAGCGTTCCAGAAACTACCGTGCGCCCGAAGGACAGCCGGGGGGGCCACCAGGGCTCCAGGCGCCCTGGCGGCGCCCCCCCCCCCCCCTGGGCCGCGCCGGGGGGGCGCCTGGGCCCCCCGAGGCTCCTCCGATGCCCGCCTTTGGCATATATTTAAAGCGTCTCCCGAAACCCTTGAGGGAGGAACTCTTTTCGCGATCCCATCTCTGTTCCGCCGCCGCCGCCGCTTCCAAGATCGGGAGCACCAGGAGAACTCTTCCCGGCACCCTGCCGGAGGGGAGGATCACCACTGGGAGCTTCTCCACCACCATGGACGCCTCCCGGATGAGTTGTGAGTAGTCTCCCTTGGACCATGAGTCCATGACCAGTAGCTATGTGATGTTCTCCTCCCGTTCTTGTGCCTCACTAATTAGTCCTCGTGAGCTGCCCTACATGATCGAGGCACATATGTAATCCTTATGATGTTGCTATGATGAGTTTGCTGGGATCCGATGGATTATGAGATTATGTTCAGATTGTGCTTGAGTAATATATTTGACCTACCTCTTTTATATTTATGTTCGTAAGTAATTCTTGCATGTTCTCCGTTGTTATTTATTGCTTTGGCCAAGTAGTAGGTAGTGACTCCAAGAGGGAACGTTATGCTTGATTGTGGGTTCATGCCCCTCGATGACTAGCTTGAGTGACAGAAACATGAGTCTAGGGGATGTGCTGTTGCCACAAGGGGGAAAACAACGGTGCTTGTGCCCGCGGGTGCAAGGATTGTTTACTTTACGCAAAGTTCTTTTAATGCAGTTGTCTGTTGCATTGAGTTTACACTACGGGTGGGACTCGCAACTTAATACCAGCGAGATGTTCTGGATAGATATCTTAAGGTGGATGATTAGTAGTAGATATTGATGGATTTCGGTCTACTTACTTTGGCGTACCACCCATGCTTTGAACCTCAACCTTTCTTGCAATGTAGTCAGCATTGGTTTGTGCACATGGTCCTGTCAATTGCCCAGCTGTAATTCGTTTACCTCACATAGCTGTTTTATCGTCTTTTGGGAGAGAGACATCACTAGTGAACATCATGAGACTCCGGTCTATATTACCATCATTGATCACATCCGCTATTTACTTTTCGCTTTTATTTACTATTGCAATTATATCTATCACTACTATCACTTGCGTTTAATCCTTTGTGAACTACAAGGCCGGAGGGATTGACAACCTCTCTGTACTCGTTGGGAGCAAAGTTATTTGTATCTGTGTGCAGGTCCACGTTGATTGCTAATATTTGGCACCGTAGCAGTTGACACCTTCTTGTTGAATCTAGGAGTCTCTGGGGATTCGATCCTTGGTATCTTTGCCAAGGGAAAAACTTCCGCAACACTACACCTCACACCTTCCACTTGGGGTAACCAACGAGGGGCGAGAAGCCTAGCAAGAGTTTTTCTGGCGCCGTTGCCGGGGACTCCACTCTTCAAGATAGGGGAGTTGCACGCTATCTTTTACCTTTGCTTTTAGTCTTGTTAGTTTACCTTTCAGTTTTTGCTTTAGTATCTTTTATCGAAAATCACAAAAATAGTTATCTTGCTTGCTTGCTACTATGGGTTCCACCGAGAACACCAAGTTGTGTGACTTCACTAGTCACAACAACGATGACTTTACCAGCACACCTATCACTACACCTGCCACTTCAGCACCTTCATATGAAATTAAACCTGCTTTACTGAATCTAGTTATGAAAGATCAATTCTCCGGTGCTGGAGATGATGCTGCTTTACACTTGAACAACTTTGTTGAACTTTGTGATATGCAAAAGTACCAAGAAATAGACGGTGATATTGTTAAGCTTAAGCTTTTTCCTTTCTCCTTGAGAGGAGGAGCTAAAATTTGGTTTCAGTCTTTGCCTAGAAATAGCATAGATTCATGGGACAAGTGCAAAGATGCTTTTATCAGAAAATACTATCCACCTGCTAAAATTATCCAACTGAGAAGTAACATAATGAATTTTAAACAATTGGATAATGAACACGTTGCCCAAGCTTGGGAACGTATGAAATCTCTTATCAAGAACTGCCCTACTCATGGTTTGACTACTTGGATGGTTATCCAAACTTTTTATGCAGGCTTGAACTTTACCTCACGGAACTTGTTAGATTCGGCCGCGGGAGGAACCTTTATGTCAACTACACTTGGTGCTTCCACGAAGCTTCTCGATGAGATGATGACCAATTATTCCCAATGGCACACCGAACGCACTCCAACAGGTAGGAAGGTAAACTCTGTCGAGGAGATTTCCTCCCTTAATTAAAAAGTTGACTTGATCATGTCTCTACTTTCGAAGCAATCCTCTGTTGATCCTCGTGATGTTCCTTTAAATTCTTTGATTGCTCAAGAACAAGTAGATGTGAACTTTATCTCTAGAAACAATTTTAACAACAATGCTTCTAGGAGTAATTTTGGTAGCAATCCTAGACCGTTCCCCTCTAATTCTTATGGGAACAACAATGCTTATCCTAGAACCAAGAACTCCAATACTGAACTAGAGATTATGCTTAAAGATTTCATCACTACCCAAAAAGCCTTTAATAAGAGTGTAGAAGAAAAACTACATAAACTAGATGATCTCTCTTTGAAGGTAGACCATTTAGCCAATGAGATAGAATTGCTTAAAATTAAAACTTCTCCTCTTGAGGAGAGGAAGGTCACTCCTATTAATGCTACTCAAGTGCAAATTAATGAAAATATTAGGATTATGGATAAACTTAAATAAAGATGGGCTAGAGAAAGGGAGGAATAGGGTAGAATTAAGAGCCTTCCTACCCACCACACTGTTGCTACTATCCAAGTTGTTGAGGATATCCAAACTCTTAGCACCCAATGTACTCCTGGTCCCATTGGACCTATTAATGGTGATGCTATGACTATAGAAACAACCAAACATGTGAACCTAAAGGACACCACTACAACTATACTTGATGCTAGTGACCTTGATTTTGATAATTGCACTCTTACCGAAGTTATTGATTTCCTTCACAAGATGTCTAGAGATCCCCGCACTAGCACGCTTAACCTTGCCTTCACAGAGCATATCACTAATGCTCTCATCAAAGCTAGGGAGGAGAAACTTAGAGTAGAAGCCTCCATACCTAGAAAGCTAGAAGATGGTTGGGATCCTATGATAAAAATTAAATTGAATGACTTCTCTTGCTATGCATTATGTGATGTTGGAGCTAGTACCTCTGTTATGCCAAAAAGAATATATGATATGCTTAAATTGAAACCTTATGATTCTTGTTCTTTTGGTGTTCGTCTCGTTGATTCTTCCATAAAGAAACCTTTGGGGAGGATCGACGATGTTCTTATCGTTGTCAATGATAATTATGTTCCCATTGATTTTACTATTATGGATATTGAATGTGATCCTTCTTGTCCAATTATTTTGGGACGTCCCTTTTTACGCACCGTTGGTGCTATCATTGACATGAAAGAGGGGAATATAAAATTTCAGTTTCCTCTCAAGAAAGGGATGGAACACTTCCCTCGAAAGAAGATCAAGTTACCTTTTGAGTCCGTTGTACGGGCTAGCTATTCTTTTACTTTTGATAAGACTTGATCTATATGCATTATGCCTAGCTTAAAGGCATAAAAGAAAGCGCTTTTGGGAGGCAGCCCACATGAATAAATTTATTTTGCTTTTGTTGTGTCTTGATGTTGTTACTACTGTAGCATAATCATTGTATCTTTGCTTTTCAATTTTGTGCCAAGTGTAGCCTCTGATTGCTAGAAAGTTCAAAAGTTGTGAGGTGCTCTCCAGGAAACAGATTCTGTCCTTGGATAGAAAAATTCGTATAAAATCAACAGATCATCTTTTTGGTCTGAATTTTTTCGACAGCGTGCTCTATATAATTGTCTTTCGTGCGTCTGTTCTGAGTTTTTTTATTAGAGTTGCAGAAGTGACCCGAACAAATCAATTACTACCTGCTGTTCTGTTTTTCACAGATTCTGTCCTGTTTTGCCTTTTCTTCATTTTGCAAACCAAGAGCTTGCTTTTTCTTTGCAAAAACCTTTTGGCAATCTTGAGAAACAGTAGACCTTCAAGAATATCTTTATTTCCAGCAAGGTACAATTATTTTATTATGGGTACTAACCTCGCTAATCAGATTATGATGAGTTATGTATGAAGGGAGTTTTCAAGTGTGCGAGGGAAGATGATAAAAAGATTCAGGAGTGTCAAGCGCTCAAGCTTGGGGATGCCCCCATGCACCCCCAAGAAATATTCAAGGAGACTCAAGCGTCTAAGCTTGGGGATGCCCCCGTGCATCCCCTTCTCCATCAACATTATCAGCTCGTCTTTCGTTCCACTATATTTTAATCACTTCATGTGTTATGTGCTATGCTTGGAGCGTCTTGCTTTTAGTTTTCTTTAGTTTTTCATAACGAGTCGGAACTCAGCTTTCTTTATGTGGGAGAGAAACACGCTCCACTTCTACCTACAACATAACATAGAATTTTCATGTCTATCCTTGCTGTGTGTGTTCTTTGTCTTTTAATAGCTACTATCATGTTCAGCTCTTAGCTTTCATGCTATCTTTTCAAAGAGCTTTTGTTTAGTTGGTTGCTTGAACTCTCCTTAATTACCATGCTCACCTTATTAAGAGAGTTTGCTTCCATTGCATTGGTTGATATGTCTATGATAAAGATGCTACGTGCATGATGGCGCTTAGTAGCTCATGTTTTCTTATGGTTAGTCTCAAATAGCTGGAGGGTTCCCATTGTGTTATTGGAGTACCAACATGATTTGTTTGCCTATGATGTGGTATGGTTTAGTAATATCTTCCTTCGAGAATTTATTTTGATTGACTTGGCGTATGCTCACGCATATTTAAGACTGTAAAGAAAGTCCGTCAAGCCTTGATGATCTTTTATTTCTGAGTAGCGATATAACTTCCATGCCTGATTCAATGTTGCTTTGTCGCTATGCATGATTATGGCCGTCATTGCTCTCTTAGTTGGTCGCTCCCAGTGTTTTGCTAACCTCCACCTGTACTAAGCGGACTGACTGCTTGTGCATCCACATCATTGTAAACCAGTTATGCCATATGAGTCCATCATACCTACCTATATGTGGTATTTCACCGCCACTCCAAGTAAATTTACATGTGCTACCTTTAAAACCTTCAGTTTTTGCAATACATAGCTCATGGGAAAGTAGCTTAAAAACTATTGTGGTAAAGAATATGTTGCTTATGTATCTTATTTTCTTATAAGTTGCTTGCTGAGCGGTAACCATGTTTCTGGGGACGCCATCAACTGTTACACTTTTGTTGAATATCATGTGAGTTGCTATGCATGTTCGTCTTGTCTAAAGTAAGGGTGATTTCCCATGGGTTGAATGGTTTGAGTATGCATATTGTTAGAGAAGAACATTGGGCCGCCAACCAAAGCCATGTATCATGGTGGAAGTTTTAGCTTGGACATTAATCCTCAATCTCTTATGAGAATATGCTTAAGCATTAAAGAGGAGTCCATTATCTATTTTCTATGTTGTCCCGGTATGGATGTCCTCAAGTTGAGATCTATCAAAAACGAGAAATCAAATGCGATCTATCTCCTTGGACCTTTGTACAGGTGACATAGAGGTACCCCTTTGTGACACTTGGTTGAAACATATGTAATGCAATGAAAATCCATGGAAATCCGAGCTAATTAGGACAAGGTGCGAGCACTATTGGTATTCGATGGATGAGGCTTGCAACTTATAGGATGTCTTATGCATGACACATATGAAGTACTACTACCGTTGACAAAATTGTTTCTATGTTATCAAAATGAAAAGCTCTAGCACATGAGTAATACCTGCTTCCCTCTGTGAAGGGCCATTCTTTTACTTTTATGTTGAGTCTCCACCTTCTTTCTTCAAGCACCAACTACTGAGAGCATGATTGTCATTCTGAGTGTAATGTGCATTTTCCCAAAGTAGCATTGTCTTTTGCATGATTGTGATATCGTTTATTTTGAAATCATTGTATCTAGTCATCACTTAAACCTTGAAGGTGCCCCTGCATTTATGTTTTGCTTCACTAAAGGGGGCAAGCTAGATATCACTTTATCATATTTGCACATCATGTTCATTGCAAATCTATTTGATATTTCAGTATCATATTGTAAAACTTTCAGTCCTTTGTGATTTTCTCATGAGGCAACTTAATTACTATAGATTCATTGTCTCAGTAAGCTTTTGTCATATGACTATGAAAAAGTCCTATATGGTTAATAGCATGTCACCACAGAAATTATTCTTGTTATCATTTACCTACTCGAGGACGAGCAGGAATTAAGCTTGGGGATGTTGATACGTCCAAAACGTATCTATAATTTATGCTTGCTCCATGCCTCTTTTGGGTGATATTGCTATGATATTTATACACTTCCATACACTTTTGATCATATTTGGACTAACCTATTAACTCAGTGCACCCCAGTGCCAGTTTCTGTTTTCGGTTGTTTTTGTATTTCAGGTTTTCACGTTACGAGAACTGCCAGGAAAAATCCAGAAAAATTATATAAAAAATCAGCGTTCCAGAAACTACCGTGCGCCCGAAGGACAGCCGGGGGGGGCCACCAGGGCTCCAGGCGCCCTGGCGGCGCCCCCCCCCCCCCTGGGCCGCGCCGGGGGGGGCGCCTGGGCCCCCCGAGGCTCCTCCGATGCCCCCCTTTGGCATATATTTAAAGCGTCTCCCGAAACCCTTGAGGGAGGAACTCTTTTCGCGATCCCATCTCTGTTCCGCCGCCGCCGCCGCTTCCAAGATCGGGAGCACCAGGAGAACTCTTCCCGGCACCGTGCCGGAGGGGAGGATCACCACCGGGAGCTTCTCCACCACCATGGACGCCTCCCGGATGAGTTGTGAGTAGTCTCCCTTGGACCATGAGTCCATGACCAGTAGCTATGTGATGTTCTCCTCCCGTTCTTGTGCTTCACTAATTAGTCCTCGTGAGCTACCCTACATGATCGAGGCACATATGTAATCCTTATGCTGTTGCTATGATGAGTTTGCTGGGATCCGATGGATTATGAGATTATGTTCAGATTGTGCTTGAGTAATATATTTGATCTACCTCTTTTATATTTATGTTCGTAAGTAATTCTTGCATGTTCTCCGTTGTTATTTATTGCTTTGGCCAAGTAGTAGGTAGTGACTCCAAGAGGGAACGTTATGTTTGATTGTGGGTTCATGCCCCTCGATGACTAGCTTGAGTGACAGAAACATGAGTCTAGGGGATGTGCTGTTGCCACAAGGGGGAAAACAACGGTGCTTGTGCCCGCGGGTGCAAGGATTGTTTACTTTACGCAAAGTTCTTTTAATGCAGTTGTCTGTTGCATTGAGTTTACACTATAGGTGGGACTCGCAACTTAATACCAGCGAGATGTTCTGGATAGATATCTCAAGGTGGATGATTAGTAGTAGATATTGATGGATTTCGGTCTACTTACTTTGGCGTACCGCCCATGCTTTGAACCTCAACCTTTCTTGCAATGTAGTCAGCATTGGTTTGCGCACATGGTCCTGTCAATTGCCCAGCTGTAATTCGTTTACCTCACATAGTTGTTTTATCGTCTTTTCGGAGAGAGACATCACTAGTGAACATCATGAGACTCCGGTCTATATTACCATCATTGATCACATCCGCTATTTACTTTTCTCTTTTATTTACTATTGCAATTATATCTATCACTACTATCACTTGCGTTTAATCCTTTGTGAACTACAAGGCCGGAGGGATTGACAACCTCTCTGTACTCGTTGGGAGCAAAGTTATTTGTATCTGTGTGCAGGTCCACGTTGATTGCTAATATCTTGCGCCGTAGCAGTTGACACCTTCTTGTTGAACCTAGGAGTCTCTGGGGATTCGATCCTTGGTATCTTTGCCAAGGGAAAAACTTCCGCAACACTACATCTCACACCTTCCACTTGGGGTAACCAACGAGGGGCGAGAAGCCTAGCAGCAAGCACCTTGCCGGGGATGACAGCAGGCGCCACGGCAAGACCCTTGCCGGGGCCCCGGCAAGGCCCTTGCCGAGGACACCCACGGGGCCACAATCAGGCCCGCACCAACTGGGTCTCCACCGACCCACGCAGCTGCCGACCCAACCAGCTAGACGGGCTCCTGCGTGGCAACCCACAGATATTCATGGAGGCCCGCCGTTGCACCACCTCAGCTGCCTATCTGCCTACATGGCACCTCAGGCACCGCTAGCCAGGGCGCGTGTCGACACGAGGAGGAGCGGCGACGGACAAGACGGGCGTCTCCCCTCATCCCGGATAAAGCAAGGACACCTAAGCAGGGCGCATTAAATGCACCTTGTCATGTAATGCGAGGGATAACCTCGCATCACTGTACCCTTTCCACCTCGTGTGTGCCACTGTGGCAGCCCCTTTTCCCTATAAAAGGAGGCCCGAGGCGACCAGGAGAAGGATTCGGCTTTTCGGAACCCCTTACGACTCTTTTGGAGCTCCTCGTTAGCTGAAGAACATCAACATATAATCCACCAAAGCAGGAGTAGGGTTTTACGCATCTTTGCGGCCCGAACCTGGGTAAAGGAACCGTGTCCTGATCGTTAGATCCGCTCTTCTCTCAACCCCGCGCCCCGCAACCGTAGTAGGGATTCTTGTGATCCCATAGGTGTCGATCCAAATACACCGACAACAGGCTCAGTGGGAGCAGTAAAGCCTAACCCGGTTATCTCAATGTCCGGGGATGAAGCGGCAGTTGGCTGGAGAGGGACAGCGATAGGCGCCGGGCTGACAGGAGCTGGGCTAGCCCGAGGAGGGCTAACCCGGACAGTGCTCGCCGGATCAGCCGCACTATCCATATTTTCACCTCCCTGAGCAGCAACATCATCATGATCCATAGAAAGAGGATCATCAAACTGAGCTTCAGGGATGTCTTCTGGAAGGATGGCCGCTTCAGGGTCATCAGCCGGTTTAGCGGCAGTGGTTTCGGCAGCCGCTTTGGATGCTTTCGCCTTCTTGCTAGGCTTCAGTTTTCTGGTAAAAGTTAAAGGAATAATGAGAATCATGAAGTTAAAAACATGAAGGTAAACCGGATGTTTGAAAAGAACTTACCCAGGCATAGTGTTCAACACAGGGACCTGTGTAGCAGTCGACTCGCCGGAAGAGGACAAAGGAGCCTCCTGATAGTTAGGATCAGACGGTTTAAGCGGTTTACGTATGAGCCCGGCTTTTGGATAAAGGAGAGTTGGAGAAAGTAAAACCTCAGAGCCGCGCCTGCGAGCCGGTGTAAGAGGTATTCCGGATGACTCCACCACATGGCCACTATGGCGCGTGGTCCGGCGTGCTTCATGTTGCTGCTTCTTCAAAAGAAAGTTGGGGTCCAATTGAGCGTAAGAATGAGAAAAATGGTATTTCCGGGACACCCGGCGGATTTTGGGGGGCAGCGGTTCTGAGTCAGAAGAGAGAGAAATTACCTCAACTTCCGCCGCTTTACTTCCTTCCGCCAGATCCTGTGGAAAGGCACTGTTAAACATAAATTTAGACAAAGGGAGGATAAAGCGTACAAGGTTTAATTCATACCTCTGAATCCGGATCATCTTCCTCGGGGTGTGAACCGGAGGCGGCAGCAGCCTTCTTTTTCTTAACAACATAAGTTTTCCGGCGTGGTTGCTTGGCCGCTTTATCTTGAGATTTCCTTTCCCAAAAGGGATCGGTGGCCTGTGCAGAAGATAGGAAATAAATGGAAGACAATTTATATGGATAGATTAAAACAAACAGGAAAAAATCGGGAAGAACTTACCGCTAGCGGTTTATTGGTTTCGCAGAACGGAGCTAAACCGGTCCGACTGCACTCCTCCAAAGTGATATTCAACATCTTCTTCGCGGACTCAGTAACTTCTTTTTCAGGAAGTATTATATCAATGTGGCGCAGAGGATCGTCCGGTTTACCAGTATACTCGCACATCAGGCCTGAGCACCGGCTCAATGGAAGAATGCTCCAGGCGAGCCAGCAGCGAACAAAGTCTACTCCGGTTAAGCCATTGGCTACAGAGGCCTTGAGTTTAGAAAGCTGAGGGGCAAACCGGGCACGATCTGGAGTGCTGAGGCGTTGCGGCAAGGGGTGATCCGTGGGCAGGCGATAGGCACGGTAACCCGGCAATGGGTTTTCTCCTTGAGGCGAAGTATCCTTACAATAGACCCACATTTGGTTCCATTCCTTGGGGTGGCTGTGAAGGGTAGCGTGAGGGAAGCTCACATCATTTCTCTTTTGGATACTGACGCCACCCAACTCTTGATGCGGCCCGTCAGTAAACTCTGTTCACCGGTTTAAATGGAAAAAGTATCGGAATAGATCCACTGATGGTTCTTCTTGAAGATATGCTTCTGAGAAGACTTGAAAATTGCAGATATTTGACATAGAATTTGGGCCTATGTCCTGACGATGGAGCTGAAAAGCGGCTAGATCCCGGAAGAATTTTGAACCGGGAGGGCTGAAACCCCGGGCTAGGTGATCAAAGAAAACAATAACCTCTCCTTCCTTAGGAGTAGGTGGACACTCATCTCCTGGGGCCCGCCAATGCAGAACCTCCTTAGGGCCCAGAATACCGATTGAAGCAGCGTTTGTTAAGTCATCCTCAGTGATGCGGGAAGGGACCCAGTTGCAAGCGACGAACTGCTTGGCTGTCATCTTGACTGAAGAAGTGCTGAAAATTACAGTGCAAAATCCGGTTTACCAATTGCTAAAAGTTAAGCCGGAGCATTATATAAAGTTATGGATCTAATTGTCGGTTTAAGCAAGGGACTAATGGTATTACTAATCCGGAAGCAAATGCGAGTAAGACGGCTGTCGGTTCATGATAACAGGGAAAGGAGAAGCTAAACCGTCAATTATGGATATGGCCTTATGTCTAAATCATCAGAGGAGAGCATATGACTCGTGTACTATGGTTAAACCGGCGGGATGAGCTACAGATCTAAAATGTGAATAAACGGTTTCCACAGAAAGCTGAGGAAAATATGGATCTAAGGCACAAGGAAAAGATGGAATAAAACGCAAGTAATATACAGGAAGAGCTGCGGAGGTTTCTCTACAGATCAAATCTAAACTGATAAACAAGAAGAACTAAAAGACGCGAGAACGGAGCAGGAGCGCATGGATTTAGGACGAATCTACATAAGGGTTGAATCTACAGCAAGGTTAACCTACAGGGATGAACAACAAAGCTTCAAGGTTTTCATGGCGGAGCTATGGACGAAACCCTAGATTGAGATCTACAGGGAAAAGGAAAGAGTACCTGACGAAGTAGACGACGGCGGTGAAGTGTTATGGTCACGTTCAGGGTGATGCAGCGGCCCGGCTTGAGGACGACGACGAGCTCGAAGAGTGGCAGCGGAGCTTCAAGCAATGGAGATGGAGGAAGACGAAGGCAAAAGGGGAAAGAGGCATGCCCCAGCGGTATTTATAAGCCGAAGAGGTGAAACGGTAAGCGCGGGTATCGCGGAGGTCAGATATTGGATAAAGATCACGCTGTCGCCTCGATTTTCGGTATGACATTTAAGAAAGGTAACAGATAGATACGAGCCTTAAATGCGGAGATGACGTCACGACGGATTAAGGCGATTCCAGGAGATGATGTCATAGCCGGTTTGTGAAGCAGATAAATTACAGAGAAGAAATTTATGCAAGACTTAGAAGACTGACATGAACACGTTCAAATCAATCTGGGGCCTAATGTCAGGGATATTACTAGCAGGTATAAACCGGACCAAGAAGATCCGGATTACACTGACATGGTTGTATTATCACAAGCCTAGTAGAATATGTACCAGAGGTTACGGCCCATAGAGGCTTAGGGCCCATGTGTAAAGCCTACAGTTTATAAACCGTCATATCATGTAACTTGGGATGTAAGATAGAAAGAGTAGAGACCGAGGCGGACACGTTTATGAACCGGCCTCGGGACTCTGTAAACTGGATCGGGCGTCGCCTCCTATATAAAGGGACGACCCGGCGACGGTTCAAGGACGGGAAACAACAGCGCGAGGCACACGCAAGCGATTTGCTCCCTGTTCATCGACGCACAAGCAATACCACACCAAACTAGACATAGGCTTTTACCTTCATCGAAGGGGCCGAACTAGTATAAACCCTCTATGTCCTTTGTGTTCTTTTAACCTCTTCAAGCTAACCCGCGCGATGGCCTCACACCTAAGTCCTCTAAACCGGACATCTGTCGTGCTAATTCCACGACACTGGCCATAAGGCCTTAGCCATATTCTTCATGGCTTTCCGAGCTCGCTCATGTACCTTGGAGAGCTATTGCAGCAGGTCACCTTGAAATTCGGACACCTCTCCCTTGGGCCACCCAGTTAACAAGCCCACAGGAACAGTTTCGTAAAAAACTTTGAATCAAGGGACTATAATGAAAGCTAGGTTCAAGGTCATACTGAATATGCTGCCTTTTAGCTTCTTGTTCTCTTTCAAGGCATCCGAGAGTTGGGCTCGAATGTCATTTAGCTCTTCAGCTTGCTTGATATTTGTATCCCGCAGTTTGTTTTTCTCCTCTATGGTCCGTGTTAGTACACATTGACCAGTGGATATTTGCCCTTCGGCTTGTTCTTTCTCCGCCGGAGCAGCCCTTAGCTTCTCCCCCAGTTGGTCTATTGACCCTGCTGCTGCAGTTAAAACAATGTATATTTAAAATCATTCATTGGCACAGGATCATACTTTCCAGACACTATTGTTGTTACCATCGGAGCCCTTCTTGGACTTCTTCGAATCTTCCAATTCGGTGGTGACATCAGTTAGCTTGGTCTGGCATTCTTCCGGCTCCTTGGACAATATGTTATTCTTTTCCTTGAGTACCTAATGACACAACGATCCTCAAATCAGTTGGGCTAACTGCTTTAAGTCTCAGGGGCTACTGGCATATGAATATTAAATCTACACTCACCCGCATATCCTTGGAAAGCTGGTGAGTGGCTTCGGCAAGTCCATCTCGAGCGGCTCGGATATACGCATCCGCAGAACTGAGGGTGTTAAATGCCTCCTCAGCAAAAGCTGGATCACGCATGGCTGCTTTTCGCCACTGATGATTCATCGTGCTTTCCACTTTGGAATTGGTAATGGATACCTCATTTGAATCCTCTTTAAGAGGACAATCCAGCGTTACACCCGTATCAACCCTAGTCCTTGTGGATGGGTCCGGTGCTAGATTGGTTGGAGCATGACCAGCAGGATCCCCGGACACAGTCCGGCGTATGCTCCTCCTAAAATAAAATGGCGGAAAATATTACAATCCGGCCTTGCTGCCGAGCATATGTTAAAAAATTATACCTCTTCGGTAAAGGAGGAGGTTCGGTGAAGCCTTCGGTTTCCTTCCGTTTTGAAGACTCGCCCTGCGCGGGCGCCGCCTTCCTAGACGGCGCCCTTGATGCATTACGGTAGGACGAGCGCCACCCCTTTTGAGCACAAGACAGTGCGATGGGTGAGACGCACTGGGAAAACTCTCTTTGAAAAGGTGTCTCCTGGGTACTTACATGGGAGGAAGGGAGAAGTCCTGGGTAATCGACTATGATAGCCACCTCAGTACCATCATGGCTAGCCTGATAGAAAACTCCATCCCTAAGCTCTAAGCCTATGTACGGATCTTATTCAAATCTGGGATCCATGTCTCGAATATGGTCCTCAGGCTGCGGAATGGGGCTATTAATCCCCTCGACCACCTTCCTCCACTCCTATGGGAGATAACAGAATTCGGTTCGGTCAGTATGTCTCAAGAGAAATTGAGAAAAACTAGCAATCAGAGAAAGGCTTACCCAGTCGATGGGGTTGTACATAGATAAACCTTCCCGACACTTTAAACGTACAAAGTCCTCCTTCTTCCCTTTGTAGAGGTCAGCTAAGATGGCGGCCAGGGCAGCAGGGTTGTTCGGACCCTTGCGTAGACAATGCAAGGCATTGTCTTGCCCATTATAATGCCACATAGGAAACCCTCTGGCTTGAAGCGGCTACATGCATCGCGTTATCGAGATCACCATTACCTCAATTATTGTAAGCTCGGAGTGGGCAAGTAATATGATCTTGCTTACTAGCCTTTTGATCTCCGCGATGTCTTCTTACTTAAGACTTCAGGGACACCAGTTGAAACACTTCCTTAAAGGAGCACTGGAGTATTCGGGAAGGCCTCGCCAGATTGGGTCCGGAAGAACGACGTCTTCGATATAAAACCATTCCGAGGGCCACTCTTCGGATGCCTTCTTCGGAGTGCCGGACAGGTAGCCTGTCCCAGCTATGCGCCACACTTCAGCGTTGTCCACCTCGAATATAGATCCCTTTTGGGAGCGGGGGACAAGGCATAAGAATTTTCGCCATAGCTCAAAATGAGCCTCACAGCCAAGAAACATCTCACAAAGATCGATGAAGCCCGCGATGTGCAAGATAGAGCCTGGCGTAAGATCATGCAGCTGGAGACCATAGAACTCCAGGAAACCCCCGAGGAAAGGATGGATAGGAAATCCAACGCCTCTCAAGAGGAAGAAGACAAAGCACACCCGCTCCTCCCTGGTTGGATTTGGAAAATTTTCCGCCAGGGCTTCACCGTCAATAGAAGTTAATCCAGCCTGGGCGGGGACTAGATCCACGGGACGAAGGTACCCCTGCGCCTGAAGTTTAATCAGATGCGCGTGGGATACTGAGCAACTTTCCCAATCGCCTGCTTGAGGGCCATGAGGGCGTGAGGAAGAGCTGGGAAGACCGACCATGTTTGAAGATTTTTTGGGGCAAGCTCTAAGGATTTTCCACGTGGAATGGAATGGCATCTGAGATTTAGTCTCTTTAAATAGGCACCTTCCTTACATAGTCAAGGGGTTAATTGTAAAAATACCCAGACATTTCACATTCATTTGACACGTGGAAGCCGAGGCGACGGTGGAAAGGAATCAACATGATATAAAATTAAATATGGAGCCGAACTGTCATCTATTCCGAAGAAGAACCTGCCTTGCAAGACCGAATACATGAAGCCGGATACAATATTGTCATTGAAGGCAAGTTCGGGGGCTACTGAGGGAGTCCTGGATTTGGGGGTCCATGAGGATCCGGTCTACCGAAGCTGGGCCGGATAGATGGGCCATGAAGATGAAGATAAACTAACGTCCCTATGTCCGGTTAGGACTCCAGTATATGTAGAAAGGCAGAATAGATGTTCGGTTGTAATGATTCCTTTCTTCCCAAGCAATCTTAGTAACCCTGGGTCTCCTCCGGTGGATATATAAACCAGAGAGTCTGGTCCGTGGAGGGTAACAGAAACACAAAATCATAGTCTAGACTTCTAGGGTTTAGCCATTCCAATCTCGAGGTAGATCAACTCTTGTAAACTCATATTCATCAAGATCAATCAAGCAGGAAGTACAGTATTACCTCGATCGTGAGGTCCTGGACATGGGTAAATATTGTGTCCCCAGTCTCCTGTTACCATCAATTCTTCGACGCAGAGCTTGGGTAGCCCTAACCGAGATCTGCCAGTTTTGACACCGAGAGCAGAACACTTGGAACTGGCTCAAGTTCAAAATTGAGTTAGGAGCAAGGTATTGAGGCGTGATGCCAAAATGTTGAAGTACGCCGTGAAGAACTCTGAACCCTGCGGGCGGAAGCCCCTGTCCAAGTGGTCAGCAAATATGATAATCTCGTTCTGAACCGGGTGAGGATGAATCTCTTCTTCATGTACACGCCATTCTATTTCGGCCTATGATGGAAGCAACCCATAGTCCACTAGGGTATTTAAGATAAGTGTAGTCATGCTTGACTTAGCCCAGTTAACAGCTTTGCTGCTCTTGGGAGGCATGATCACGGTTGCGACAAAGGTTCCACTAAAAAGTATGAAAAGCACATATAAGCATGATCACGGTTATTTTGTTGAGTTTGCTCCCACTATTATTCATGAGAAGAAATTTGCTTATGTGGAGAGTAATAAAATTTATATGCTTGGGGATCATGAAAAGAATGCTTTATGTGATGGTTGTATTGTTGAATTCATTCATGATGCTACTGAATTTTTTATGAGATAGGATCATATGCTTGTAGGAATTGCAATAATATCAAGTTTCCTCTCTATGTGCTTAAAGTTTTGTAGTTATGCTTGTTTTGCCTTCCTATGCTAGTTGATTATTGTTCCCATAAGTTGTTTGCTCACAAAATCCCTATGCGTAGGAAGTGGGTTAGACTTAAATGTGCTAGTTATATTCTTCATGATGCCCTCTTTATGTTTCAATTCTTACCTTTTATGCGAGCATCATTGAAATCATCATGCCTAGCTAAAAGGCATTAAAGAAAAGCGCTTGTTGGGAGACAACCCAATATTTAACCCTACTGTATTTGTGTGTCCACATGATTAAGCTACTGTAGTAATCATGTTCTATAGCTTTTGTTTCAATAAAGTGCCAAGTAGAACCTTTGGGAAGACTTGGGTGAAAGTCTTTGCGATCTTGCTGTAAAAAACTGAAACTTTGCGCTCATGAGATTAGCTGCCATTTTTTTACATAAGAATGCTTTTCAGTTGATTATTGTTTCAGAAGATTAATAGAAAAATTCCTCACGTCCACCAATTTATTTCAGAATTTTTAGAGTTACAGAAGTATTCGAAAGTTACAGATTGCTACAGACTGTTCTGTTTTTGACACATTCTATTTTCTATGTGTTGTTTGCCTATTTTGATGAATCTATGAGTAGTATCGTAGGGTATGAACCATACAGAAGTTGGAATACAGTAGATATTACACCAATATGAATTTAGAATGAGTTCACAACAGTACCTAAGTGGTGGTTTTATTTTCTTATACTAACGGAGCTTAGGAGTTTTCTGTTGAGTTTTGTGTTGTGAATTTTTCAAGTTTTGGGTAAAGATTCGATGGACTATGGAATAAGGAGTTGCAAGAGACTAAGCTTGGGGATGCCCAAGGCACCCCAAGGTAAAATTCAAGGACCACCAAAAGCCTAAGCTTGGGGATGCCCTGGGAAGGCATCCCCTCTTTCGTCTTCTTCTATCAGTAACTTTACTTGGGGCTATATTTTTATTCACCACATGATATGTGTTTTGCTTGGAGCGTCATTTTGTTTTATTTTCTTTTGCTTGCTGTTTGAATAATATCCCAATATCTGAAATTCTTAAATTTTAGAGAGTCTTCACATAGTTACATAATTATTCAACTACTCATTGATCTTCACTTATATCTTTTGGAGTAGTTTGTTGTTTGCTCTAGTGCTTCACTTATATCTTTTTAGAGCACGACAGTGATTTTATTTTGAAGAAATAGATGAACTCTCATGCTTCACTTATATTATTTTGAGAGTCTTTTAGAACAGCATGGTAATTTCCTTTGGTTATCTATTTAGTCCAAATATGATAGGCATCCAAGAGGGATATAATAAAAACTTTCATATAAAGTGCATTGAATACTATGAGAGGTTTGATACTTGCTAATTGTTTTGAGATATAAGGATGGTGATATTAGAGTCATGCTAGTGGAGTAACTGTGAATTTGAGAAAAAACTTGTGTTAAAGTTTGTGATTCCCCTAGCATGCACGTATGTTGAACCGTTATGTAATGAAGTTGGAGCATGATTTATTTACTGATTGTCATCCTTTGTGTGGAGGTCAAAATCGCGCAATGGTTAACTCCTACCAACCTTCTGTCGGGGAAACTGGTCGCCCACGAACACCTATGGGACCGGAGCCCCTTTTCGGTACGGCAAGGGAGCGGAGGGAGCACGAAGAGCAGATCGAGGGGCACACGCGGGCAGTTTACCCAGGCTCGGGCCGCGCGGACGCGTAAAACCCTACTCCTGCCTTGGTTGTATTGAGTTCTCGAGCTCGGGAGCTTGAAGATCTACAGTACTAGCTACACCGAGCGTGAGAGTGGTTAGGTTTCTCGAATCGAACCTCCTCTACGTTGTGCATGGGCCTCCTTTTATAGCTCAAAGGGTCACCGACAGGTGTCAACGTAGAGGAGGGTAAAAGTGTAAAAATGGTGGTAGTTGTAACAGTGCATGAACAGTGGTCTATACCTAACCCTGACGGTGGGGGACAAGGGCATTGAATGCCCGTTGCCGTCACCCCAAAAGCGTCCGCCCGGGCGTCTCCGTTCGCCACGACGACGGCCTCGTCACCGTAGCTTGCCACCGTGTTCCCCAGGCTACACAGCCATCTGCCACGTGCCTTTGGAAGGGCCCCAGGGCGACGCGTGGCCAGATGAGCCGGAGCGCAGGCGCACAGTGTGAGCCTCCCCCGGCAAGCACCTTGCCGGGGTTGCTATCTTGCCGGGCCCGGAAGCTTGTCGCTCTCTGGGTCCTGCCGGGGCGCATGCCGCGCCGCGATATCTTCTGAGGTGCTGTTCTTTGGCCTTCCTGGCAAGCTCCCCTTGCCAGGGTCTTGTGCTAGACTGATAACCTGGAACCTGGCACGGCCTTCCCGGCAAGCTCCTCTTGCCGGGGCCTTGTCCTTCTGATTTGTATACTTTGTTCTTGAATGGTTCTAAAGGATCCAGAGCGGGCCTTGGCGGGCGCGTGGTAAGCCCGACCACGGGACGCTGCTACTGCCCGTGCACAAGTCGGGATACTAAGGTACCCCTACTTTAGTACACCGACAGGAGCCCCCGGGCCTGGGCCACACACGGTGCCGAGCGCTGTTGGGCCAGGCCCAAAACAGTGCACGGGCACATGCGGCCCACGGCGCGCCGTATCCCTCTCCGTATCCGCCGCATCTCTCCCTAACGGCACGCATCGATTGCGGCGTCGTGGGAGAGATCGTGGCCTGTTTCTTTAATGGGGAAATGTGGAGCGTCCCCCACTTCCCCTTAAAAGCAGAGGAAGCAGGGGCAGTTTCCCCCCATTGCCTTCATTGTGTCTTCAATCTCCAGAAACCCCCGCCGCTCTCCGCCTCCCCAAAGGTCGACAGAGAGCCGAGCTCCACCTTTCCTCCGCCGTCTCCAGCCTCCGCAGCGCCGTCGACCTCCCTCGCCGTCCCCGCCATGGCCCCGAAGAGCGACAAGGCGAAGAGCGACAAGGCGAAGAAAGAGAAGTCTGACAAGGCGGCGAAGCTGGCAGCCATGCGGAGGAGGATGGTGGTCTTCCCGCCGAGGCTCGGCGTGAGGGAGCTGCGGGACAAGTATTACCTGTTCTGGGCGAGGCAGACGAAGGCTCACCCGCGCACCAGAGTCCTCCCCGCCGAAGCCATCGACCTGTACCCGGGAGGTTACCACTTATTTGCTTTGTTCTTCCATTGCGGTCTCTGTCCTCCGTATTCAGAGTTTTTCTGCGATGTGATGAACACATACGGATTCCACCTCTTGGATTTTACCCCGAACGCCGTCCTCACTTTGGCCATTTTCGCACATCTGTGCGAAAACTATGTCGGGGTCCACCCAAACGTAGCTCTCTTCCGCCACTTCTTCACACCTAGAGTAGAGTCCGGATCTCCACTCTCCGGCGGTATCTCCTGGATCTTCAGGCTCGGCAAGAAGGAGGCGTACTTGATCGGAGAGCTCCGCGACAAGTGGGAAGAGTGGAGGGCTGATTGGTGCTGGGTCATGGAAGATGAACCCGAGAAGTTTACCTCGCCGCGCCGGACCGCAATAGTGCACGGCAAGGATTGGAGTGACTTGGCCCCGGAGGACGACAAGCTGCAGATTGCCCTTACTAGGATCCTTCGCCTCCGGGCCGCCAACCTTACTGTAGGTGAAGTCGGGGCTGATTTCCTCCGCCGCCGTATTGCCCCTCTGCATGAAAGGAAGAGACCTCCCTGGGAGTTCGGCAACGCGGCAGACCGCATGAGGCAGCACCCCGGGCTGAATTATAACTTCACCGTCTTGGAACTCAAGGGGATGGTCCGGGAGCTGTTCAAACATGACCCCAAGCACAAGGAGTGGTTCACTCCGTCCCGGGGAGTAGTTCCGTTGTGCAACAATACTGCCCTTAGTGCCATCCGCGCGGCAATGCCTAAGTGTGAATCCCACGGGGTTGTTCCTACTTGGCTGACGCCTTCAGAGGAGACCGTGCAGACCTTCTTCGACAGCCTGGTTGAACGGCCACGCAACCCCGAGGAGAAAAAGGGCCTCACCCGAGCGACCACCGACCGGGATGTGGCATATATAGCCAACATGATGGAGGAGGCCGCCGCAGCGGCGGCCACGGGTGAGTTCGGGTACACCGTGGAGGAAGCGGAAGCGGCGGACGCGGTGAGCCAAGCCGAGGAGGAGGAAATCCTCAAGCTATTGAAGATTGCGCCCGAGGAGTTCGCCGGAGAGCCTGCCGGGACGAGCGAGGCTGCCGGGCAAGGCACTGAGTCCAGTGAGCCCGCCGAGGAGGACGCCGAATCGGGCGATTCCGACGAAGACTCGGGCGGGTCACTGAACCTTGACGACGCCTCGTCATCCTCGGAAAACTCTCCGCCACCACCGAGTCCTCCACCGCCGCAGAAGAAGCGCCTCCGCAAGACCGTTGAGCCGGCGAGGCCACCGGCGCCCCGACAACAGCCGAAGCGTCGCGCGACACGCACCACCACGACGAGCAAGGTCGTCAATGAGGCGTCCCGTGTCCCAGCGGCAAGCGGAGGGGGATCTTCCCGGAGCAGTTCTGGTGTCCCTTTCGCCCCTCGGTCCTCAGGGACGACCGGAGCGGGGTCTTCACAACCCATGGCTCCGGAGCCCGCCAAGCGCCCGAGGGAGCCTTCTCCTCCAGCTCCTCGCGCTGGAGCACGCGAGGCGGAGTTTGACTTCTCCGCCCTCAGCTCCGGTGAAGAGGAGGAAGAGTAAGCACTTGCAATTTCTATTTCCTTTGATTTTTGTTCTTGTCTTGAATTCTCTTGCTTGGTTCTGATCTTGTTTGGCTTCCAGGACCTTGACCCAGAGGATGGCGAAGAGGGCCAAGATCCCTGTGGTTGACCTTGAGGACGACGAGCCTGTCGCAGCGACGGGGGATGCGCCAGCGACAAACTTGCCGGACCAGCCTGCTGCTCCGGAGAGTAGCCCCCAGCGTAAGCCTTGCGTTCACTTTTCCGCTTGATGGGCGCGCTTGAGTTTGTTACCCTTATTGATGTCTTGTTGTCTTGTGCAGAAGTGGAGCCGCAGCCGCAGGAGCACCAAGAGGCCGCCCCCGACGAGCCGCTTGTTCCACCCTCCCCGCCAAGGAGGAGCTCCCCGGCGAGGGACAGCGCTCCGCCAAGGATGGGTACTCCGCCAAGGGCGAGTACCCCGCCAAGGGTGAGCACCCCGCCAAGGGAAGGCGCAAGCGGCCCTCCGCCAGCAGGGGCCACTACTACGCCGCCAAGGGAGGACTCCCCGGCGAGGGACCCCGTTACCGAAGAGGCCCGCGCAGGTAGCCCTTGTACTCTTCTTTTCTTGAGTTCATCTTTTTTGGATATTTGCTTGATGATTCTTTCTTTTCTTTTTCTTCTGTTAGATCCGCCCTCCCCGGAGCCGATGGAGACAGAGACCATCACCGAGGAGGAAGTGCGCGGCGACGCTGGCGACGCCACCACCGCTGAAGGAATGGCCGGCGCCGACGAGCCAGCCGCTGAGGAGACTGCCCCGACCGCTGACGCGGCAGCTGGGGAAGGGAACGGCGATCGCACTGCTGGCCCTGAGGCCGCAGGAGCGCCGGACGCTGCGCCGGCCGCCGACCCCTCCGCCCCCGCGGCTGGGTCGGGCGTTTATCTGGAGGCCGCCAACGGGGTCTTTATCCAAGTCCCATGGGCGTCCTCATCAAGGGCACCCGCGGAGGGGGAGACCTTCGACGGAGAAGTTCTCGCCTCCGCCGGGCTGAGGATTGTCGACGCGCCCGGCAGCAGCGACGAGCCCGAAGAGGAGCAACTCCTACGTCGACTCCTGGGCTTGTACCGGGCCAGGCAAGCAAAGCTGGAGTCCCGGGAGGCTCTGGCTGCCAAGGCTGGTGCTGATCTGGAGAAGCGTGCCGTGGAGCTCCGTGCCGCCAACCAGGCGGCCCTCCGAAACTTGGCGGAGGAGCGCGAAGAGCTTGCCGGAGCACACCAAGCATTCCTCCTCGAGAAGGCCGAGGTGGAGGAGCAGCAGCGACTGGCCGCCAAGGATCTGTCTCGGCGGGAGGGAGAGCTCAACCAGCGGAAGGTCGACCTCGATAGCCACGAGGACGACATCACCGCTCGTGAGCAGGCCATTGGCGGGGCTCTGCAGGAAGCGAGGGATGCCGCTGCTGCCGTAGAGACCACCAAGAGGGATCTGGAGGCCCGGGTGGCGCAGTTGGAGACGGGCTTGAAGGCGAGCGAGGACAGGGTTGCCGCGCTCAACGTGGCGCGGGAGAAAGACGCCCACACCAATTCGGAGCTGCAAGTCCGTCTCTCCGAGAAGGGCAAAGAGCTCAACGATGCAAGGACTCCATCGCAGACTTGGAGCTGAAGGTTTCCACCCTCAACGACTCACTTGACGCTGCCCGGGACCGTGAAACGAAGCTGAAAGAAGACCTCTGATCTGAAAGGGCGCTGTTGGACAGCGCTGCCTTGTCGCAGAACAACTTCCAGCGGACGGTGGAGCAGTGGACCGAGGAGCTCGTCGCCTCCGCCGCCAACATCGACAAGGAGATGGTGGCGCTGAGGGCGGAGCACCTCGTGTACTCCCCCGACGAGAGCCTCCCCCACAGCGCCAAGCTGAGCCTGTTCTTCAGAGGAGTGGCGCCGGCTCTCGCGCAGCTACGGGAGAAGATCCCCACGCAGCTGGCTGACGAGGCGCGCCGGCTTTGCATGGGTACTATGGAGCGGGTGTTGTCGAAGATCGTCTACCGCAACCCCGGGATCAACCTCAACAACGTCCTCCGGACCTTGCCGCCCGAAGCTGACCAGGAGGCGTTGAAGGCACAAGTTGCCCATATCGTGGCCAAGGCGGGCAAGATCAAGAGGGTTGACGGAGACCGCGTAGACTAGGCTCCCTTCTTTCCGCTTCCCTTGCTGCTGCCGATTAAGTCATGGATAGTAGTTGGTTAGAACAGCGGCAAGTTATCTTGTAATATAACTTTACTTTGGGTAGTCAATGCAGTATTATCTCCCTTGCTTTGTTCCTTCACTTTGTATGCTTCTTCACCCTACGCTTTTAGGGAACTTGCCGGCAAAGGGGCCCTTGCCGCGAGCGCTGAGTACGGGACTCTTAGCAGCCTGCTGGCAATGCCCTTGCCGGCAAGAAACCTTGCCGCAGCTAGTCGCAGCACACTTAGATTGTTGAGCGAACTCGAAAAACGAAGTAAGGGCGCGACACTTGTCGCAGCTCACTTAAGCCGTTGAGCGTGCTCAAAACAAAGTAAGGGTGCGGCTAGCCACGGGTAGGTTCCTCCGCGCACAGGTTTTCCATACAAAGTGTGGTGGTTCAAGGAAGACAACTAAGAATTTGAAATTTTGAATGTTCAAACTTTGTCAACTTATCTTATGTATTATGTTTGCTTCTTGACAAGGCTTTCCTTCCTTGAACAGCACTTGGTCCATATCACTATCTCCTCCCCCCCCCCGGCAAACTTGTGCGCGAGGAACACTTTTTCTGTTTAAGAGAGAAAGAAAAAGAGGAGGAAACACAAGTATGGAGCCTTGTGGCTTGTTACTGCCTACCGGGGATGTGTGCTGCACAAAGTGTCAGATGATACATGCAAGTAAAAGGAAAGGCATGAAATGACAAATGGTGCGAAGCACAAAAGTTTTACTGATGCACGGGGTCTGCGCCCGGCTTTGTACAAAGGTTTACATGCAACAGCGGCAAGACTTGTACGAAAGGTGGTTGCCGGAGCGGATCACGGCAACCGCGCCTCATGGGTGAAACTTGCGAAGATGCTCAATGTTCCAGGAGTTGCTCACCGGTAAGCCTTCTTCGGTATCAAGGCGGACAGCGCCGGGCCTTGTGACTTGCCTCACCCGATAAGGGCCTTCCCACTTCGGCGTCAACTTGTTGGAGTTCTTGGCGGACTGAACGCGCCGAAGAACAAGGTCGCCTTCCTCGAGACTCCTGGCCTTGACCTTGTGGCTGTGATAGCGACGCAAGGCTTGCTGGTATCGAGCAGCTCGTAAGCAGCCTGGAGACGGTCCTCCTCGAGGAGCAGTGCATCATCTTGCCGCAGCTGCTCTTGCTCGAGCTCATCGTAAGCGAGTACTCAAGGAGACCCGTATACGAGTTCCGTGGGGAGAACTGCCTCTGCTCCGTAGACAAGAGCAAAGGGTGTCTGTCCGGTGGCTCGATTTGGTGTCGTCCTGATTGACCAAAGAGCCGCCGGCAATTCCTCGATCCAGTTTCTTCCGCACTTGTGCAGCCTGTCGAAGGTTCTTGTCTTGAGCCCACGCAGCACTTCAGCATTGGCCCTCTCCGCTTGACCATTGCTCCTCGGGTGAGCAACATAAGCGAAGCAGACCCTCGCGCCAAGGTCTTGGGCGTACTGCATGAAGGTGCGACTTGTGAACTGTGTGCCATTGTCGGTGATGATCCTATTAGGGATTCCGAAGCGGAAAACGATCGATCTGAAGAACCTGACTGCTGACTGTGCGGTCACCTTTCTCACTGGTTCCACTTCTGGCCACTTTGTGAACTTGTCGATCGCAACGTACAAGTATTCAAAGCCCCCGACAGCACGGGGAAAGGGGCCGAGAATGTCGAGCCCCCAGACCGAGAAGGGCCAGGACAAAGGGATCGTCTGGAGAGCTTGAGCTGGCTGGTGTATTTGCTTGGCATGGAACCGGCACGCTTCACACTTGGTTACTTGTGCAGTTGCATCTTGGAGGGCTTTTGGCCAGAAGAAACCTTGTCGGAACGCCTTCCCGGCAAGTGCTCTTGTGCCAATGTGGTGGCCACATATGCCTCCATGTATCTCTGCCAACAGCTTCTGTCCATCTTCCCGAGAAATGCATTTCAGTCTGACACCATTGAGTCTTCTTCTGTATAGCTCGTTGCCGACGAACTGATACATACTTGATTGCCTGGTAATCCTCTCTATCTCTTCTGGTTCTTCGGGAAGTTCCCCAGTTTGAAGAAAGCGGACGATTTGCTGTGCCCATGCTGGAGCCTGAGGCTCAACAACAAGGACTAAAGGCATTAGTGCTGCTGCGGGAACCTCATCTTCTACGGCAAGAACCTGCGGCTCTGCCGGAGCCGAGTGTTCCCCGGCAAGCTTGCCGGGGCAAGACTTGTCGGGAACGCCTGCTTCAACTGTACAGACCCTTGGGTCCGCAGGAGCAGACTGTTCCTCAGCATCTTGGCTGCTGATCTTGGGGACCTTGGCGGCGGCTTCAGGAAGGTCCGCCGGCAAATAGTCACCGGAGACCAGCTTCCTCTTCTTGCTTTGCCCAACTGATGGTGTAACGGATGGTTGGGTTAGCTAGAGCAGGAAGGTCCCTGGTTCCACAGGTAACTTCATTGCAGCACACTTTGAGAGGCCATCTGCGATACCATTTTGAGCTCTTGGGACGTGCTCCATCTGCAGGCCTTCAAAGTGTTCTTCAAGCTTCCTCACTTCATCGACATAGGCTTCCATCAAAGGGCTCTGGTAGCTCTTGTTTACTTGTCGGACCACCAACTGTGAATCTCCCCGCAAAATTAGCTTCTTGATCCCAAGTTCGGCTGCAATTCTGAGGCCGGCAAGCAAACCTTCATACTTTGCAGTATTGTTTGTCGATTGCTCCTTGGGAAAGTGCATTTGGACAACATACTTGAGATGCTCCCCGGTGGGTGCGACAAGTAGCACACCAGCACCGGCGCCTTGCAGCGAGAAAGCACCATCGAAGTACATTATCCATTCCTTGCTTGCTTCTTGGACGGGGATGTTTGTCTCTGGGACCTCTTCATCTGGTGTCGGGGTCCATTCTGCTATGAATTCTGCCAAAGCTCTACTCTGTATAGTCGAAGTACTCTCAAACTTAAGACCAAAGCTTGACAGCTCCAGTGCCCACTCGACAATCCTTCCTGTTGCTTCTGGGTTTTGCAATATCCTCTTCAATGGGAAGCGAGTGACCACCGTTATCTCGTGTGCTTGGAAGTAGTGGCGCAGCTTTCTTGAGGCCATGAGGAGGCCGAAAAGCAACTTCTGCACCCCAGAGTATCTTGATCTAGCCCCCTGCAAGAGGGAACTTACAAAATAAACTGGGCGCTGCACCATCTTCTTTCGCACTTCTCCTTGTTTCTGCGCAGACTTGTCCTTGTCGGGGCCAGAGCTTGTCGGGGAAGCCCCCTGCTTGTCGATGGAAGTGTTTGCCGGGGCTGCGGGCTCTTCCTATGCCTCCCTCTCCGCCACCAACGCAGCACTAACCACTTGATTAGTTGCTGCTAAGTACAGCAGCAACTTCTCTTGTGGCTTAGGTGCGACAAGTATTGGAGTAGAGGACAGGTACCCTTTCAAGTCATGCAGCGCTGCCTCCGCTTCCGGAGTCCATTTCATAGGACCTGCCTTTTTCAAAATTTTGAAGAAAGGGAGGGCGCGTTCCGCAGACTTTGAAATGAACCTGCTGAGGGCAGCCACGCAACCAGCAAGTCTTCGTACATCCTTGACGCGCTTTGGTGCTTCGATCTGCTCGATGGCCTTGATCTTGTCGGGATTGGCTTCAATCCCCCTATGGGACACAAAGAACCCGAGAAGTTTGCCGGAGGGAACTCCGAAGACGCACTTCTCGGGGTTGAGCTTCAGTTGTATCTTGCGCAGATTCTCGAAGGTTTCTTCTAGGTCTTGGATCAGGGTATCCTTGCTCTTGCTCTTGACCACTATATCATCCATGTAGGCTTCCACATTCCTGTGTATCTGTAGTTCAAAAGCGGTGTGGACCACCCTTGCAAATGTTGAGCCCGCATTCTTCAATCCAAAGGGCATGCGTATGAAGCAATATGTGCCGCATGGAGTAATGAACGCAGTCTTCTCTTCATCTTCCTCAGCCATGAATATCTGGTGGTATCCAGAGTATGCATCAAGAAATGAAAGCAACTCACATCCGGCCGTGGAGTCAACGATCTGGTCAATGCGCGGCAAGGGAAATGGATCCTTGGGACAAGCTTTATTCACATCAGTGAAGTCTATGCAAAGTCTCCACTTCCCATTAGCCTTACGCACGACAACTGGGTTGGCCAACCACATGGGATGTAGTACACCTCTAACAAGGCCCGCTGCTTCCAACTTCTTGATTTCTTCAGCTATGAACTCTTGGCGCTCCACCGCTTGCTTCCTGACCTTCTGCTTGACGGGCCGCGCATGAGGACAAACAGCAAGCCTATGCTCAATTACCTTCCTGGGAACGCCGGGGATGTCAGACGGTTGCCATGCAAACACGTCGACATTCGCCCGCAGGAAGGCAACGAGCGCGCTTTCCTATTTGGGGTCGAGCGTAGCACTGATGGTGAAGGTACCACCAGTGCCGTCCTCCTTGGCGGACACCTTCTTGGTTGCGGGTGGAGCCGCCATTCCTTTCTTGCACTTGCCGGTGGAGCTCGATGGTGCGTCCTCGACGGCAGCGCAGCACTCCGAAGAGGTGCGTTTGCCGGAGTGGGCCCCAGAGCTCTTGCCGGACTTGGTCTTGGTCTTCCCCCCGGGAGCTTCAGCGGCAAGTGCCTTGCTGTCTGCCGCGGCTGCTGCGTCCCGGTAAATCTTGTCGGCGCAAATGAGCGCGTCCTTCTTGTCGTCGGGGACAGAGATGACGCTTATTGGCCCTGGCATCTTGAGCATGTTGTAAGCATAGTGGGAGGCTGCCATGAACTTGGCGAGCGCAGGACGGCCAAGTATCCCATTGTATGGTAATGGGATATCAGCAACGTCGAACGTGATCCTCTCCGTCCTGAAGTTAAGCTCTCCGCCAAAAGTCACCGGCAGCGTGATCTTCCCCTTCGGCTTGCTTCTTCCCGGGTTGATTCCTTGAAAAGTCCCGGTCTCCTCGAGCTCGCTGTCGGGGATCTGCAGCTTCTTGATCACAGCGGAGGAGATCAAGTTGAGGCCGGCCCCGCCGTCTACCAACATCTTGGTGACCTTGAGGTTGCGGATAGTTGGCGAAACCAACATCGGCAAACACCCGACCGCAGTTGTGCGGTCAGGGTGGTCATCAAGGTCGAAGATGATGGGCGTGCCGGACCATTTCAGCAGCCTGCGCGACTCGACGGGTGGCTCAGCTGCATTCACTTCCCGTACCCATTGCTTGAGTTGGCGGTGGGAAGTGTGCAGGGAGGCACCTCCGTCGACGCACAGAACTTCTGTGGCCTTCTGGAACTCCTGCTCGCTGTTGTCTCCGTCATCCATGTCCTCGTCATCGTCTTCGTCTTCATCCTTGTCGCGGCCCCGGGGAGGTCTGTCTCCTTGCCGCTGCTTGGCCTTGCCGCGGCACCCTCCCCGGCCATTGAACGGCCGCTTCTCGCTGGGCTCTCCTCCGCCTCCTTGGGCCTTCTCCTTGTCGCGACGCTCGTACTCAGCCTTCTGCTGTTCTACGAGGTACTCTACTCTCTTGCAGTTTTGGAGATCGTGGCCCTTGGTGCGGTGGATCTTGCAGTACTGCTTGTCAGAGCCGTCCTGCTTGTCGGCTGCTGCTACAGGGGTGGCCTCCTTGCCGGAGCCTCCCGCCTGTGTCTTCTTGGCGGCAGCCTCCTTGCCGGACTGCTCGACAACCAGTACCTCCTTGTTCTTCTTCTTCTTATTGTTCCGCCGCCGGTTTTTCCTTGCCGGGGCGGCATCCTCGCTGTCCGTTCCTCCTGCTTCAGTATCCTCTCCGGGGAGTCTCCTCCCCTCTTCAGCGCGTGCACACTTGTCAGCCAGAGCGTAAAGCTTGCTGACGTCCCGGATCTTGGTCATCGCCATCTCTTCCCTCATCCGGCGGTTACGCACGTTCTGGTGGAACGCATTGATAACCGCGGCAGGATGGACATCCGGGATGTTGTGCTGAACGCGGTTGAATCTTTGGATGTACTTGCGCAGGGACTCTCCCTCCTTCTGGGCAAGAATGTGGAGATCGCTCTCCTGGCCGTGAGGTTTGTGGCCGCCCGTGAAGGCGCCGACAAACTGGTGGCACAGATCTGCCCATGAAGAGATGGAGTTCTCCGGCAAGTGCATAAGCCAAGACCTGACGTTTGGCTTAAGCACGAGCGGGAAGTAGTTTGCTAAGATCTTCTCGTCGCGTCCCCCGGCAGCCTGCACCGCAATGGTGTAGATGCTGAGGAACTCTGGGGGGTGTGTCTTGCCGTCGTACTTCTCGGGTACGTCGGGCTTAAAGTTTTTCATGCTGGGCAACTGGACTTGCCGAAGCTCTCGGGTGAACGCAGGGCAACCTGCCGCATACGGCAAGTTGCCTGGTTCACCGGGCGCGTGCATGTCGACAGCGGTCCCAGCGCGCTGATCAGACTGTCTTCGCGCTTCTCTTCGACGCTCGATACGAGTTCGAGCGTCCTCTTGTCGCCTGTCGTCGAGGACTTGGCGCTGATCGCGGCGAGCCCGCAGATCCGACGACGCCGTGGAGTCATCGTTGACGTTGATCCGGCGGGTCGGCGATTTCTGCTTCCGCGGCGGGGAGTGTACGGTAGTTGCACCCCCGGCGGTCTTGTCTCCATCGGCCTTCGCTTGGCTGACTTGCCGCGGCCGTGACGTTGCCGGCTGCTGCGGCGTGTCGTTGTTGGCGAAGGCGATGAGGCTCTGGATCGTAGCCCTCCAGTCTTCGGCCTTGTCCGCCGCTGGAGGGAAGTCGAGGAGCAGCTGAGCCCTAGCTAGGGCTTCTGCTGGAGAGGAGGGAAGCGGTGGCGAGCGGTGCGAGGAGCGAGACATGCTCGGACTTCTAACAGCGTTAGAAGGAGCAGGTTCTCGCCCCGGCGACCGCGCCTTGCTCGTGCCAGCACGCTGACCTTGAGCGTCCCGTGACCCGCCGGCTTGGCCTTGTCCCAGCAGACCGATGGTACCGTGGGTACCACGTCGTTGCTGGCCCGGCACCTCCTGAGAGGGACGGGGTGCGTGCACGGACGCCGAGGCTTTGGAGTTCGCCCGGTCGTCCGTCTTGTCCTTGGACTTGGCGGCGCCGTGAGTGTCCTCGCCGGCGTCCACCCTTCCGCCAGCGTCTATCCCACCAACCGTTGGTTCCAGTGGTGGTGGGATCGACGCAGACGGGCCTCCGACCTTCGAAGCCTTCTTCTTCGGCGGCATGTTGATGTAGTCGATGGAGTCGTTGAAGCTAGTGAAGTTGTTGAAGGTTGCGCCTGCGTGAGCGCCGGATCAGGTTCGCACAACCTCGACGCCCCCTACCTGGCGCGCCAAAGATGTCGGGGAAACTGGTCGCCCACGAACACCTATGGGACCGGAGCCCCTTTTCGGTACGGCAAGGGAGCGGAGGGAGCACGAAGAGTAGATCGAGGGGCACACGCGGGCAGTTTACCCAGGTTCGGGCCGCGCGGACGCGTAAAACCCTACTCCTGCCTTGGTTGTATTGAGTTCTCGAGCTCGGGAGCTTGAAGATCTATAGTACTAGCTACACCGAGCGTGAGAGTGGTTAGGTTTCTCGAATCGAACCTCCTCTACGTTGTGCATGGGCCTCCTTTTATAGCTCAAAGGGGTCACCGACAGGTGTCAACGTAGAGGAGGGTAAAAGTGTAAAAATGGTGGTAGTTGTAACAGTGCATGAACAGTGATCCATACCTAACCCTGACGGTGGGGGACAAGGGCATTGAATGCCCGTCGCCGTCACCCCAAAAGCGTCCGCCCGGGCGTCTCCGTTCGCCACGACGACGGCCTGGTCACCGTAGCTTGCCACCGTGTTCCCCAGGCTGCACAGCCATCTGCCACGTGCCTCTGGAAGGGCCCGAGGGCGACGCGTGGCCAGATGAGCCGGAGCGCAGGCGCACAGTGTGAGCCTCCCCCGGCAAGAACCTTGCCGGGGTTGCTATCTTGCCGGGCCCGGAAGCTTGTCGCTCTCCGGGTCCTGCCGGGGCGCATGACGCGCCGCGATATCTTCTGAGGTGCTGTTCTTTGGCCTTCCTGGCAAGCTCCCCTTGCCAGGGTCTTGTGCTAGACTGATAACCTAGAGCCTGGCGCGGCCTTCCCGGCAAGCTCCTCTTGCCGGGGCCTTGTTCTTCTGATTTGTATACTTTGTTCTTGAATGATTCTAAAGGATCCAGAGCGGGCCTTGGCGGGCGCGTGGTAAGCCCGACCACGGGACGCTGCTACTGCTCGTGCACAAGTCGGGATACTAAGGTACCCCTACTTTAGTACACCGACACCTTCCCCTAGGAGCATGCGTTGAATACTTTGTTTTAATAACTCGTAGATTTTTGCAATAAGTATATGAGTTCTTTATGACTAATGTTGAGTCCATGGATTATACGCACTCTCACCCTTCCACCATTGGTAGACTCTCTTGTATCGTGCAATTTTCGCCGGTACATACACCCACCATACACCTATCATGGCATTTCCATAGCCGTTCTGAGATATATTTCCATGCAACTTTCCACCATTCCGTTTATTATGACACGCTTCATCATTGTCATATTGCCATGCATGATCATGTAGTTGTCATCGTATTTGTGGCAAATTCACCGTTCACAAATTTTATACATGTCACTCTTGATTCATTGCACTTCCCGGTACACCACCGGAGGCATTCACATAGAGTCATATTTTGTTCTAGCTTCGAGTTGTAAGTAAATAGAAGTGTGATGATCTTCATTACTAGAGCATTGTCCCAGTCAGGAAAGGATGATGGAGACTATGATTCCCCCACAAGTCGGGATGAGACTCCGGAAGAAAGAAAATAAAAGAAAATAGGCCATAAAAAAGGGGAAGAGAAAAAAAGAGAAAAGGCCCAAAGAAAAAGAAAAAGAAAAAATGAGAGAAAATGAGAGAAGGGACAATGCTACTATCCTTTTTCCACACTTGTGCTTCAAAATAGCACTATGATTTTCGTGATAGAGAGTCTCTTGTTTTGTCACCTTCATATACTAGTGGGAATTTTCATTATAGAACTTGGCTTGTATATTCCAATGATGGGCTTCCTCAAATGCCCTAGGTCCTCATGAGCAAGCAAGTTGGATGCACACCCACTTAGTTTCCCTTATTGAGCTTTCATACATTTATAGCTCTAGTGCATCCGTTGCATGGCAATCCCTACTCACTCACATTGATATCTATTGATGGGCATCTCCATAGCCCATTGATACGCCTAATCGATGTGAGACCATCTTCCTCTTTTGTCTTCTCCACAACCACCACTCTATTCCACCTATAGTGCTATATCCATGGCTCACGCTCATGTATTGCGTGAAAGTTGAAAAAGTTTGAAAAAAATTAAGTATGAAACAATTGCTTGGCTGATACCGAGGTTGTGCATGAGTTGGTTATTTTGTGTGACGAAGATGGAGCATAGCCAAACTATATGATTTTGTAGGGATGAACTTTCTTTGGCCACGCTATTTTGAGAAGACATAATTGCTTTGTTAGTATGCTTGAAGTATTATTATTCTTATGTCAATATTAAACTTTTGTCTTGAATCTTATGGATCTGAACATTCATGCCACAATAAACAAAATTGCATTGATAGTTATGTTGGGTAGCATTCCACATCAGAAATTCTGTTTTTAGCATTTACCTACTCGAGGACGAGCAGGAATTAAGCTTGGAGATTCTTGATACGTCTCCAACGTATCTATAATTTTTGATTGTTCCATGCTGTTATATTATCCTTCTAGGATGTTTAGTGGGCTTTAATATACACTTTTATATGATTTTTGGGACTAACCTATTAACCTAGAGCCCAGTGCCAGTTTATGCTTTTTCCTTGTTTTTGAGTATCGCAGAAAAGGAATACCAAACGGAGCCGAATTGACCTGAAACTCAACGGAGGTTGTTTTTAGACCAGAAGAAGCCCAAGGAGTACCGAAGGAGGACCAGAAGATTCCCAGGCTGCCCACGAGGGTGGGGGCGCCCCCCTAGGCGTGCCCCTACCTCGTGGACAGCCCGGAGATCCCCTTTACTTGTTCCCAACTCCAACACCCCCTATATATACAGAAACCTCCAGAAAATAACCTAAATCAGGAGTTCCGCCGCCGCAAGCCTCTATTGCCACCGAAAACCAATCTAGACTTGTTCCGGCACCCTGCCGGAGGGGGGGATCCCTCTCCGGTGGCCATCTTCACCATCCCGGTGCTCTCCATGACGAGGAGGGAGTATTCCACCCTCGGGCTGAGGGTATGTATCAGTAGCTATGTGTTTGATCTCTCTCTCTCTCTCTCTCGTGTTCTTGAGATGGCACGATCTTGATGTATCGCGAGCTTTGCTATTATAGTTGGATCTTATGATGTTTCTCCCCCTCTACTCTCTTGTAATGGATTGAGTTTTCCCTTTGAAGTTATCTTATCAGATTGAGTCTTTAAGGATTTGAGAACACTTGATATATTTCTTGCATGTGCTTATCTGTGGTGACAATGGGATATCACATGATCTACTTGATGTATGTTTTGGTGATCAACTTGCGGGTTTAGTGACCTTGTGAACATATGCATAGGGGTTGGCACACGTTTTCGTCTTGACTCTCCGGTAGAAACTTTGGGGCACTCTTTGAAGTTCTTTGTGTTATTTGAATAGATGAATCTGAGATTGTGTGATGCATATCGTATAATCATGCCTACAGATACTTGAGGTGACAATGGAGTATCTAGGTGACATTAGGGTTTTGATTGATTTGTGTCTTAAGGTGTTATTCTAGTACGAACTCTATGATAGATCGAACGGACAGAATAGCTTTGTGTTATTTTACTACTGACTCTTGAATAGATTGATCGAAAAGAATTACTTTGAGGTGGTTTTGTACCCTACAATAATCACTTTGTTTGTCCTCCGCTATTAGTGACTTTGGAGTGACTCTTTTTTGCATGTTGAGGGATAGTTATATGATCCAGTTATGTTATTATTGTTGAGAGAACTTCCACTAGTGAAAGTATGAACCCTAGGCCTTGTTTCAACGCATTGCAATACCGTCTGTGCTCACTTTTATCTTTAGTTACCTTGCTGTTTTTATATTTTCATATTACAAAAACCTATATCTACCATCCATATTGCACTTGTATCACCATCTCTTCGCCGAACTAGTGCACCTATACAATTTACCATTGTATTGGGTGTACTGGGGGCACAAGAGACTCTTTGTTATTTGGTTGCAGGGCTGTTTGAGAGAGACCATCTTCATCCTACGCCTCCCACGGATTGATAAACCTTAGGTCATCCACTTGAGGGAAATTTGCTACTGTCCTACAAACCTCTGCACTTGGAGGCCCAACAACGTCTACAAGAAGAAGGTTGCGTAGTAGACACTAAGCTCTTTTCTGGCGCTGTTGCCGGGGAGGTGAGTGCTTGAAGGTATATCTTTAGATCTTGCAATCGTATCTTTTAGTTTCTTGTTTTATCACTAGTTTAGTTTATAAAAGAAAACTACAAAAACTTGGAATTTTGGTTGCCTCATATGCTTCATCTTTTTAGTATCTTTCATGAAAATTATGTGAAGGAAAATTGAGCCCAAGTACTAGAAGAAGAATGCATTAAAATGTTTGGCACCAAATACTTGAATGATGAGCATGATTGCAATGTTGTTAGTGTGAATCCTTTGAATATCCATGATACTAATGATATGCAATGTCGCAAGCTTGGGGATGCTATAATTGATAAAGATGATATTTTTAGTCCCCCAAGTTTTGATGAGCAAATTTATTATGATGAAAGCATGCCTCCTATTTATGATGATTATATTTATGAAAGTGGATTTGGAGAGGTCATGACTTTATTTAGTGATGAATCCACTATTTCGGAAGAGGTTCCAATTGATTATGAGAACAAAGTTGCTATCTATGATGATTATTGTGATGACTTGTATGCTATTAAGATTAATGATAACCATGAAACTTGTCATCATAATTTTAGTTTTCAATTGGATTATGCCTCACATGGTAATTATTTTGTTGAGTTTGCTCCCACTATTATTCATGAGAAGAAATTTGCTTATGTGGAGAGTAATAAAATTTATATGCTTGGGGATCATGAAAAGAATGCTTTATGTGATGGTTATATTGTTGAATTCATTCATGATGCTACTTAAATTTATTATGAGAGTGGATCATATGCTTGTAGGAATTGCAACAATATCAAGTTTCCTTTCTATGTGCTTAAAGTTTTGAAGTTATGCTTGTTTTTCCTTCCTATGCTAGTTGATTATTGTTCCCATGAGTTGTTTGCTCACAAAATCCCTATGCATAAGAAGTCGGTTAGACTTAAATGTGCTAGTTAAATTCTTCATGATGCTCTCTTTATGTTTCAGTTCTTATCTTTTATGTGAGCATCATTGAAATCATCATGCCTAGCTAAAAGGCATTAAAGAAAAGCGCTTGTTGGGAGACAACCCAATATTTACCCCTACTGTTTTTGTGTGTATATATGATTAAGCTACTGTAGTAATCATGTTCTATAGCTTTTGTTTCAATAAAGTGCCAAGTAGAGCCTTTGGGAAGACTTGGGTGAAAGTCTTTGCGATCTTGCTGTAAAAAACTGAAACTTTGCACTCACGAGATTAGCTGCCACTTTTTACAGAAGAGTGCTTTTGAGTTGATTCTTTTTGAAGAAGATTAATAGACAAATTCCTCACGTCCACCAATTTATTTCAGAATTTTTAGAGTGACAGAAGTATTCTAAAGTTACAGATTACTACAGATTGTTCTGTTTTTGACAGATTCTGTTTTCTATGTGTTGTTTGCTTATTTCGATGAATCTATGAGTAGTATCGTAGGGAATGAACCATAGAGAAGTTGGAATACAGTTGATATTACACCAATATGAATTTAGAATGAGTTCACAATAGTACCTAAGTGGTGGTTTTATTTTCTTATACTAACGGAGCTTACGATTTTTTTGTTGAGTTTTGTGTTGTGAAGTTTTCATGTTTTGGGTAAAGATTCGATGGACTATGGAATAAGGAGTGGAAAGAGCCTAAGCTTGGGGATGCCCAAGGCACCCCCAAGGTAAAATTCAAGGACAACCAAAAGCCTAAGCTTGGGGATGCCCCGGGAAGGCATCCCCTCTTTCGTCTTCGTCTATCGGTAATTTTACTTGAGGCTATATTTTTATTCACCACTTGATATGTGTTTTGCTTGGAGCGTCATTTTGTTTTATTTTGTTTTGCTTGCTGTTTGAATAAAATCCCAAGATCTGGAATTATTAAATGTGCGAGAGTCTTCACATAGTTACATAATTATTCAACTACTCATTGATCTTCACTTATAACTTTTGGAGTAGTTTGTTGTTTGCTCTAGTGCTTCACTTATATCTTTTTAGAGCACGAAGGTGGTTTTATTTTGAAGAACTATATGAACTCTCATGCTTCACTTATATTATTTTGAGAGTCTATTAGAACAGCATGGTAATTTCCTTTGGTTACGAATTTATTCATAATATGATAGGCATCCAAGAGGGATATAATAAAAACTTTCATATAAAGTGCATTGAATACTATGAGAAGTTTGATACTTGATGATTGTGTTGAGATATGAGGATGGTGATATTAGAATCATGCTAGCGGAGTAACTGTGAATTTGAGAAAAACTTGTGTTAAAGTTTGTGATTCCCGTAGCATGCACGTATGGTGAACCGTTATGTGATGAAGTTGGAGCATGATTTATTTATTGATTGTCATCCTTTGGGTGGAGCTCAGGATCAAGCGATGGTTAACTCCTACCAACCCTTCCCCTAGGAGCATGCGTTGAATACTTTGTTTTGATAACTCGTAGATTTTTGCAATAAGTATAGTTCTTTATGACTAATGTTGAGTCCATGGATTATACGCACTCTCGCCCTTCCACCATTGGTAGACTCTCTTGTATTGTGCAATTTTCGCCGGTACCGTACACCCACCATATACCTTCCTCAAAACAGCCACCATACCTACCTATCATGGCATTTCCATAGCCATTCCGAGATATATTGCCATGCAACTTTCCACCATTCCGTTTATTATGACACGCTTCATCATTGTCATATTGCCATGCATGATCATGTAGTTGACATCATATTTGTGGCAAAGCCACCGTTCATAAATTTTATACATGTCACTCTTGATTCATTGCACGTCCCGGTACACCGCCGGAGGCATTCACATAGAGTCATATTTTGTTCTAGCTTCGAGTTGTAATCTTGGAGTTGTAAGTAAATAAAAGTGTGATGATATTCATTACTAGAGCATTGTCCCAGTGAGGAAAGGATGATGGAGACTATGATTCCCCCACAAGTCGGGATGAGACTCCGGACGATAGAAAAGAAAAAAAAAGAAAAAAAGAGGACATAAAAAGGGGGAGAAAAAAAAAGAGAAAAGGCCCAAAGAAAAAAAAAAGAAAAAAAATGAGAGAAATAGAGAGAAGGGACAATGCTGCTATCCTTTTTTCGACACTTGTGCTTCAAAATAGCACTATGATCTTCGTGATAGAGAGTCTCTTGTTTTGTCACTTTTATATACTAGTGGGAATTTTCATTATAGAACTTGGCTTGTATATTCCAATGATGGGCTTCTTCAAATGCCCTAGGTCTTCGTGAGCAAGCAAGTTGGATGCACACCCACTTAGTTTCCCTTGTTGAGCTTTCATACATTTATAGATCTAGTGCATCCGTTGCATTGCAATCCCTACTCACTCACATTGATAACTATTGATGGGCATCTCCATAGCCCATTGACACGCCTAGTCGATGTGAGACCATCTTCCTCTTTTTTCTTCTCCACAACCACCACTCTATTCCACCTATAGTGCTATGTCCATGGCTCACGCTAATGTATTGCGGGAAAGTTGAAAAAGTAAGTATGAAACAATTGCTTGGCTGAAACCGGGGTTGTGCATGATTTGGGTATTTTGTGTGACGAAGATGGAGCATAGCCAACCTATATGATTTTGTAGGGATGAACTTTCTTTTGCCATGTTATTTTGAGAAGACATAATTGCTTTCTTAGTATGCTTGAAGTATTATTATTCTTATGTCAATATTAAAATTTTGTCTTGAATCTTATGGATCTGAACATTCATGCCACAATAAAGAAAATTGCATTGATAATTATGTTGGGTAGCATTCCACATCAAAAATTCTGTTTTTATCATTTACCTACTCGAGGACGAGTAGGAATTAAGCTTGGGGATGCTTGATACATCTCCAACGTATCTATAATTTTTGATTATTCCATGCTATTATGTTATCCTTCTAGGATGTTTAGTGTGCTTTAATATACACTTTTATATGATTTTTGGGACTAACCTATTAACCTAGAGCCCAGTGCCAATTTCTGTTTTTTCCTTGTTTTTGAGTATCGCAGAAAAGGAATACCAAACGGAGCCCAATTGACCTAAAACTCAACGGAGGTTGTTTTTAGACCATAAGAAGCCCAAGGAGTACTAGAGGAGGACCAGAAGATTCCCGGGCTGCCCACGAGGGTGGGGGCGCCCCCCCCCCCTCCCCCGGGCGCGCCCCCTACCTCGTGGACAACCCGGAGATCCCCTTTACTTGTTCCCGACTCCAACACCCCCTATATATACATAAACCTCCAGAAAATAACCTAGATCGGGAGTTCCGCCGCCGCAAGCCTCTGTTGCCACCGAAAACAAATCTAGACTAAAAGCAAATATTGATAGGGCAAAGCAGCAAGAAAATGAAAGAGAAAATTGTAGGAGTTTTTGTATTGATGGAAAATAGACCCGAGGGCCGTAGGTTCACTAGAGGCATTTTCTGAATGTAGTGTCATTTTAAATAAATTATTGTTAGGCAATTGACAGAATAGCGCAAATTATAACTATGATCATTCACATCATAATGTCATGTAAGCATTACGTATGTGATAAGCAGACTGTAATACAACTGCATCTACTACTATTACTCCACCCCAAGACCGCTATCCAACAAGGATCGCAAATTATTAAGTTCATAAGAAACAAAGTAACGCAATACGCAAGATGACATAATGTAGATAGGAGGAGATCAATTAGTATGACCAAACCTCATCATTTTATCCTTAGTGGCAATAAGACAATACTTGCATTTATCATTTCTATCACTAGACAAGATCATCGCAAGATTGGACCTACTATAAAGCACATCTCCCATTGAAGATAAATCAATCAAAATTGGCCAACGTAGACGAATACACTACTGCAGGATGCTGCTAACGCAACTGTGATAGCCTGGTTTATTAGGGATGATAGACTGCTCATATCAATAAGGAATTCCTTCTTTTCTGGCAGCCCATTCGGACAGAAGTTAAGCATGCTCAGCTTCGAGTAATTTCAGGATGGGTGACCGATCGGGAAGTTGCTCCAGGGGGTGCATGAATGAGGACAAAGTGCGTAGAAAAGACTAGTATTGATCCATGAGGCCAATCTAGATCCCGCCAGGAGTAACAACCACCACGGGTGTGTCCGGGGCGTTACAAGTTGGTATCAGAGCCGACCCTCACGGTCACACGGATGTTTGCGGACAGGTGCGCGGTCATGTTGTGCATGACGTTTGTGAACCGTCGTGGCACACGACATGGCACATGTGTCGGACTGGATGCACAGACGTATGTGCCAAGAGGGAACGTTATTGTGCCCGACGAGGACGCCGGTTCCTCTGAGTGGGGGTGTATGCGATAGCCTGTCTTATTAGGAATGACAGACTACTCATATCAATAAGGAATTCCTTTTTTTCTGGAAGCCCATTCAGACATAACTACAAAGTTAAGCGTGCTCAGCTCGGAGTAATTTCAGGATGGGTGACCAACCAGGAAGTTGCTCCCGGGTGCGCACGAGTGAGGAGAAAGTGCGTAGAAAAGACTAGTATTGATCTGTGAGGCCAGTATAGATCCCGCCACGAGTAATAGCCACCGGCGGGTGTGTCCGGGGCATTACAGCGACACTACGATCAGAGACCCTTTGACGAAATTGTATGTGATGCATTAATCGCAAACTGTGATGTAAAAATGTCAAAATGATTCAAAACATTTGCGATGAAGGATTCATCAAACACGGTTCAAATTTTAGTTGCGTGTGCGATGCGGGGCATACAGTTCAGTTCAATTAACTGTTTGCGATGAGGAAGAAGAAGTGAAGCGGGCAGCCATATGAAGGCGTGTGCGATATGCGACATACATTTCACTCAGGTTAACTGTTTGTGATGAGGCGGAACAATAGAAACGGTCTTCCAGATGAAGGTGTGTGTGCGATTGAGGGCATGCGCTTCAGAGGGATTAATTCTTTGCGATTAGGAAACACAACGGAAACGGTCAGCCAGATCAACGTGTATCCGATTGACGACATACACTTCACACGGATGAACTGTTTGCGATTAGTCACAACAAACATAAACAATTAGATAGATCAACGTGTGTGTGCTAGATGGGCACACATTCTAATTAAAAGAAGCGTGCATGATGGTAATAACGAGCGCGCACGGTTGTTGGAACAAGACATGTGCTGACATTGCCTATTGCGGTGCACCTTATGGTGCAAACGCCATGTACGCGGTCGAGAAAACGTACCCACATTATGCCGTCCGGGAATAGTGCCGCATTTAGAAATTATAGAACCGTTAATAAATTTTGAGCATGTGTCCCGTCACATTCCACATTATGAACATGTTCACACCGATAAAAACCTAAACGGTTTCCCACTTAGGAGTGTATTAGTACTCAGTTATAAATACTACTACTCTAAGATGATTGCACATTCCTCCTCAACTCCTCATCTACAAAAGCAAACACGTCATTCATCATCATTCCCTTGCGTCTGCCATGGCTAGCGTGAGTTCTGGGTCAAGAGATTACCACTAAGGAGAGGCGAGCAAGGAAGCGGAAGCACGAGAGATGTCCCGCCTCACCGCGAAAGCAGCCGACATGTCCTGTCGCGCGGCCGTAGCAGCACAGAGGTCCCACCGCACCGCCGAAGCAGCACGGAGGTCCCGCCGCGCCGTTGATGCAGCAGACTGGTTCGACCGCGTCGCGGAAGCAGCAGAGATGTCCCACCGTGCCGAGAATGCAGCAGAGATTTCTTCCGGCCCCGCAGCAGCCTGGGAAAATGTCTCGCGGGCAAGCGAGGACTCTTACAGGTGCATGAATGCGGTCGTCCATAGCCAGATGGATCAGATCTCCGGATGGGCCAGGTTGCAGGACGACATGGAAGCCTCGTTTGAATAGGCTACAGGCATCATCCGGCAACTAAGGGAGGGCTATGCGAAGCTCCGGGCCGAGCGCGGCCTGCTGAGGGTGAAGAACGTCGAAAGTGCGGAGTAGCAAGAGGAGACAACTTCCTTGTTGAAGAGGACCAGCGTCATCAGCAAGAAACTTATGGACGAGAATGACATGCTCTGAATCGAGCGCCAAAGGCTGCTGGAGGAATCTGTGAATGCTCTCAAGCAGCATCTTGAGGATAAGAAAGAGCTCATCGCCGCTCGCCACGGAGACTAGTTCCTTCTTCTTTTGACCTTGTGTATTTCGGGCGTTGCTGCATGTGGCTTTTTTTAATTATTTTCCTAAATATGTAAGACAACTCTTATCCACTGTCATCGTCCTTATATTCATCAGTCTTGCTATAAGTCGCAGTCGACACTATATAGGTCCGTCGGATCTTACATCAAGATCCGTGCAAAACTTTCTTTTCGGATTTTCTTTTTTCTCTCATAAATCTCAGTCGAGTGAGACATAGCCATGCCATGAAACAGGGGCTGGGGCGCCATTAATGGAAACATTGGGAGGGAGGTGGCGGCGGATAGAGGTCAAAGGGCTCTCCTCCCGATGAGCACGCGCAGGGGTCTGATCGCACGCCTCCCGTACTCAAATAGCTACTCCCTCTCTCTCAGTTTACAAGGCGTGCACGCATACCCACTAAGTCATCATTTTGACCAACCTAATAGAAGTCATATGTTACAAAAACACATACCATTGTAAACTTTAGATGTTCTATTTTCAAATGGTATAATTTTTGTGTTTATATTACGGTGATAAAATTGGCAACCTAGGTATAGGCGCTCGACTTGTAAACTGAAATGAAGGGAGTACCCCACACGGCACCTCCTAGCCAATAATAAAAGGGGACGCGTGGCGGCACGTAAATGGTAAGTAGAACGCCCACGGTTTCAATGATACTTGTGTTTCCGATTTGTAACGTGACAACACTTGTTCCGAAATGACGTTATTGATTGTTACTGTGTGCACCTTCGCAAAATGTACAGAAAATTTACCACACCATGCCAAGTTTCATGATTTTCAGGCGAGTTTTGGATTTACAGGAATTTTAAAACCAAGTTTCTCGATGTTTCCAGCCAAGCCAAGACGCCCAAATGTTTGAATTCCATTCACACTTCTTCCATGGGACCTAGAAATTCTCCCAAGTACACATAAATGATTTTCCAACTAACTTTTGCGCACTAGAGCATGCGCTTGTACTTCAAATTTGAATTATGTGCATTAAATGCCTGGAAAATCAATTAATGTATAAATAGGCCAAACAAACCTGGAATAATTTAAAATTTAGCTGCCTGTGTAAAAAATTCAAGGTGGGAGAAGGCATTGTATGTCGTTTCGCACATGGAGGTGAGAAGTTCCCTCTCGGAACCACGAGCCTTCTTGAGAGAAGCTCTGGTTTGCAAGAAGCTTATACCAAAGCTTGTCCCAATCCGGCCAAAAAATTACCACATCATGTTGGTGCCATGTCATGACACCATGCCAAGTTTCATGATTTTCAGGCATGTTTTGGGTTTACAGGAATTAAAAAACCAAGTTTCTCAATATTTTCGACCGAGCCAGGATGTCCAGATGTTTGAATTCCATTCTCATTTCTTGCATGGGACCTAGAAATTCACCCAAGGACACACATGTGATTTTTCGGCCAACTTTGGTGCACTGGAGCATGTGCTTGTAGTTCAAATTTGAATTATGCACATTAAATGCCCAGAAATTCAATTAATGTATAAAAAGTCCAAACGAACTCGGAATAATTCCAAAATTTAGCACGAAACTCCTATTTGGTCTATGATGCATGTGTAAAAAAATTAAGGTGGGAGAAGGCAGTGTATGTCGTTCCGCGCACGGAGGTGATATGTTCCCTCTCAGAACCACAAGCCTTCTTGAGAGAAGCTCCGGTTTGCAAGCAACTTATACCAATGCTTGTCCTAATTCGGCCAAAAAAATTACCACAACATGTTGGTGCCATGTCATGACACCATGCCAAGTTTCATGATTTTCAGGCGTATTTTGGATTTACAGGAATTAAAAAACCAATTTTCTCAATATTTCTGGCCGAGCCACGACGCCTAGATGTTTGAATTACATTCTCATTTCTTGCATGGGACCTAGAAATTCACCCAAGGACACACATCTGATTTTTCAACCAACTTTGGTGCACTGAGGCATGTGCTTGCAGTTCAAATTTGAATTATGCACATTATATGACTAGAAATTCAATTAATGTATAAAAAGGCCAACCGAACCTAGAATAATTCCTAAATTTAGCACAAAACTCCTATTTTGGTCTAAGCTGCCCATGTAAAAAATTAAGGCGGGAGAAGGCAGTGTATGTCGTTTCGCACACAGAGGTGACATGTTCCCTCTCGAAACCACGAGCCTTCTTGAGAGAAGCTCCGGTTTGCAAGAAGCTTATACCAAATCTTGTCCCAATTTGGCAAAAAAGATTACCATAGCATGTTGGTGCCATGTCATGACACCATGCCAAGTTTCATGATTTTCAGGCGTGTTTTGGATTTACAAGAATTAAAAACCCTAGTTTCTCAATATTTTCTGCCGAGCCACGATGCCCAGATGTTTGAATTCCATTCCCATTTCTAGCATGGGACCTAGAAATTCACCCAAGGACACACATGTGATTTTTCAACAAACTTTGAAGCACTGGAGCATGTGCTTGTAGTTCAAATTTGAATTATGGACATTAAATGACCAGAAATTCAATTAATGTTTAAAAAAGGCCAAACGAACCCAGAATAATTCCAAATTTTAACACGACACTCATATAGTTCTATGTTGCCTCTGTAATAAATCAAGGGGGGATGCAGCGTATATGGTTTCGCACACAAAGGTGACACGTCCCCCCTCGGTAACCATGAGTCTTCTCGAGAGAAGCTCCGGTTTGTAAGAAGCTTATATCAAAACTTGTCCAAATGCGGGCAATTTTTTTACCACAACATGTTGGTGCCATGAAATGACACCATGCCAAATTTCACGATTTACAGGCGAGTTTTGAATTTACAGGAATTTAAAAACCAAGTTTCTCAATGGTCCTGGCCGAGCCATGACGCCCAGATGTTTGAATTTCATTCCCATTCTTGCATGGGACCTATAAATTCACCCAAAGACACATGTGATTTTTCAACAAACTTCGGTGCACTGGAGCAATTGCTTGTAGTTCAAATTTGAATTATGCACATTAAATGCCTATAAACTCAATTAATGCATAAAAATGGCAAACAAAACCAGAATAATTCCAAATTTAAACACGACATTCATGTAGTTGCATGTTCACTGTACATAAATGTTCTAGCAGTTCAAACACCATCCTTTCCCTCCGTAACACCATTTTGTCTTTCAAAACATAATGAAAAAATAAGGTATACGACAAACAGTTTACTAGCAAGAATCGTGTGGGATGAGATATAAAATATCTTGGCGCACCGTCTTGTCTAGCTTACGCAGGAAGCTTCGTCGTCTACAGTCCACCGCTCACGCTTGAACCACACTTGCGCGCCAGTTTCTCGCAGCACCGAGCGAAATTTTCCTGCCACCGCGAAAATATATATCTCCTCGCCCCCTCCCTCCCACCAAAAGCCACATTTCCATTTTTCCTCCTTGCTTTCCAAGTTCAAACCTTCACTTCTGCTTACTGGCAGCTCAGCCTCCTCGTCGGCGACCCTTCTTCTTGCAGTGTCGCCTCCTCACCGGCGACCCTTCTTCTTGCAGCACCACCTCCTTGCCGATGGCCCTTCTTCTTGCAGCGCTGCCTCCTTGCCACCGACCATTCTTCTTGTTGTGTTGCCTCCTCACCGGTGACCCTTCTTCTTGCAGTGCTGCCTCCTCGCCGGCAACCCTTGTTCTTGCAGCACCGCCTTCTTGCCATCGACCCTTCTTCTTGATGTGCGGCCTTCTCACCATCGACCCTTCTTCTTGCTGCCCGGCCTCGTCGATATGTTCAGGTAATCCACACCCCACCCACACCATCATCCTCCTTCCCCGTCCCACACTTCCTAACCGACGTTGCGACACCTTCCGCCGAAATAACTGGCCCCATCCTCCAATTAAGCACCGCCCACATCCATTTTGCACGTAGTATAACGTGGAGCTCGGTAGCATCTGGCAGCGGAGAAGAAAATCGTGGCCGCACGCGCGCATGAGGTCGCTATGGCTGCCATGCGTGTTGACCGCCAGATCTTGGAGGAGCACCTCGTCTTCGAGGCCACCGTCGACACCGCCACACAGTTGTCAACTTTAAAATACAGTTCATGCTATTTTCTCGAGGCCGCCACCAGTGACTTCTAGTGATTTTTCCTCTGTAATATTAATATGCAATCTGATGTTCAGTTAACAGCTTGGTCCTCTGAAATGTAATGTTCAATTAACACTTTAGTCCAACAATTGCTACATTTCGTAGTACTATTCTCAAGCATTCTTTGTTTTATTAACTGTCTTATCTTCTAGTACATGTTTCTATTCTGCAATGTCATGCTCAGTTAACTGTTTTGGTTCATTTGGTCTGCTGTCCATTTAACTGTTTGGTTCAATTCTGCAATTTGATTTTCATTTGTTGTGGGTACAATATTGTATTGTTATGCATGTGAGAAATAAATCGAATTTGGCTGTACTCGGTACATATTCTACCGATAGTATGGCAACTCTCAGTTAACCTGGTCAAGATCTTCCTTGTGTGTGTTGCAGGGAAACAATGGGAGACACTGCAGCTTACCATCGAGGTTTGCTCATGCATGGTCATTTCGCTAGTAGTAGCACATTATTGTGCAGTTGCAGGAATCATTCTAATATTTAGGTTTCTTACAATTGGGTCTTGCACATGTAGGTCCTGTTGTCAGAGGCTTAGACCCACTATTCGACTCATTTTGCATATGGGTAAATGAGATGTCCTTGAATATCAGTCAAGTCAAGAAACTCAGAAAGATTGTTAGGATGAAGAAACTTGCGACAAATAACAGCAAGATCTTTGTTTGCACAATGAAGACGACATCAGTCAACTATAGGATGGTACTAACTCTTTTACCTTGTTTTTACCCCTTCCTCCATTTCAAAATTTATAAAAGTGATTTATGCATATCTTAGTTTTCAGTACTTCTCAAAGCAGTTCATCGATGATTACCTCTCAAACCACCTGCATGGTCAAGAGGCGAGGAAGGTATTCATTCAACACCCACGGCACAATATTGAAGTATTCCTGAAGAAGACGAAGGTTGGGCAGGAAATTATCCATAGCCACTGGCCTAAAGTTGCAAGGACATTCAACATCACTGAAGGCTCAATATTTTCCTCCCGCTTCTACAGTTTCCCAAACAAGATTCATCTGTCTATTTACCGTGTATGATGCTACTTTCCAAATGTTTTCGATGTTGCATGAGAAACTTGGTGTTGTTGTGTAATGGCGTAACTGAGTGCTGAAGCTATCTGATATAATTCGATTATGAACTCCTGGTTTCTGTTATACGGATATGAAATATCTGGTGTGCTTTTATAAGAAATTTCAATTTGATTACTACATGGATTATCTATAATAGGCTACTTACCCTGCTTATTGGGGTTGTCTATTGCAGACGGTTACTCAGACAACACCGTGGGCGATGAACTCAAACAACCCACATGGTTTCTAGAAAGTAGGCGTGTCCGATCAACTATCAATCACACACGGCTTCCGGTAGAGAACTGTTTGCGTTAGGCCACCTTGCACAAACGTTTCCACACACAAAAATGCGTATTATATACATACGAATGGAAATGTTTTTCTGGGGTTCACCGCGTGGGATGTACATATGAACGGAAATGATTGGGTTTCGATGCCTCGCCCGATCGCACACGAGCTCATTTTGCCCCCGACTATGTGCCAGGAGGGCCTATCCCCGATGGTTTCTGGGTCGTGTTGGAAGGACCCCCCCTATCGCAGTCACTCACTTGGTGACGATTCAAAACGCCGTTGTGGAAATGGGTTATAAACCATTTGTATAACACGTCGATGCGCCAGTGATAGATCGAAGATAAATACAAATCTATAAAATTACGCAGCAAAGAAACTTCAAAAGATTCATATAAATTCAGTGAACAATCTGATCATAAATACACAATTCATTGGATCACAACAAGTACACCACAAGAATGACATCTGATGGATCTGTAAAGAGATCATTGCATTGAAGATCGAGAGAGAGAGAGAGAAAGAGAGAGAGATAGAGAGATAGATAAAGAGAAAGAGAGAGAGCCATCTAGCTACTATTATGGACCCGTTGGACTTGGAAGAACAACTCACACAAAATTATGGAGGAAGCAAGGTTGATGAAGATGGCCTCCCCAATGATTTTCCTCTCCTGCAGAGTGCCAGAAAAGGGCCACAAAAGGGATCACTTCGGAACAAAGGATTGCGGCGGCGATAACATTGTTTTGGGTCTCGCTCCAAGGGTTTCCAAATATATGGGTATTTATTGGTCAAGAATTAGGGAAAACAAATCTATAAGGGGCCAGAAGCTAGAGTGGCACGCCCCCTCCTTTGTGGGCCCCTCATGGGTCTTCTGGTCCTTCCTCGAAGCTTTTAGGATCTCTTATGTTCTATAAAAATTGTCAAAAGTGTCATCGTGTTTGGACTTCTTTAGGTACCGATTTTATGTAAAACAAAAAACATGCAAAAACAAGAAATGACATTGGGCTCTAAGTTAATAGGTTAGTCCAGAAAAATAATATAAAATGACATAGAAACCATACAAAAGTGATAATATAATAACATTTAACAATAAAAAATTATAGATATGTTTGAGACATATCAATTATTGATGTCTACTACGCAACCTTCTTCTTGTAGACGTTGTTGGGCCTCCAAGTGCAGAGGTTGTAGGACAGTAACAAATTTCCCTCAAGTGGATGACCTAAGGTTTATCAATCCGTGGGAGGCGTAGGATAAAGATGGTCTCTCTCAAACAACCCTGCAACCAAATAACAAAGAGTCTCTTGTGTCCCAACACACCCAATACAATGGTAAATTGTATAGGTGCACCAGTTCGGCGAAGAGATGGTGATACAAGTGCAATATGGATGGTAGATATAGGTTTTTGTAATATTAAAATATTAAAATAGCAAGGTAACAAGTGGTAAACATGAGCATAAATGGTGTTGCAATGGTAGGAAGCAAGGCCTAGGGTTCATACTTTCACTAGTAGAAGTTCTCTCAACAATAATAACATAATTGGATCATATAAATATCCCTCAACATGCAACAAAGAGTCACTCCAAAGTAACTAATAACGGAGAACAAACGAAGAGATTATTGTAGGGTATGAAACCACCTCAATGTTATTCTTTCTGATCGATCTATTCAGGAGTCCGTAGTAAAATAACACAAAGCTATTCTTTCCGTTCGATCTATCATAGAGTTTGTACTAGAATAACACCTTAAGATACAAATCAACCAAAACCCTAATGTCACCAAGATACTCCATTGTCACCTCAAGTATCCGTGGGCATGATTATACGATATGCATCACACAATCTCAGATTCATCTATTCAACTAACACAAAGTACTTCAAAGAGTGCCCCAAAGTTTCTACCGGAGAGTCAAGACGAAAACGTGTGCCAACCCCTATGCATAGATCCCCAAGGTCACGCAAGTTGATCACCAAAACATACATCAAGTGAATCAATAGAATACCCCATTGTCACCACAGGTATCCCACGCAAGACACACATCAAGTGTTCTCAAATCCTTAAAGACTCAATCCGATAAGATAACTTCAAAGGGAAAACTCAATCCATTACAAGAGAATAGAGGGGGAGAAACATCATAAGATCCAACTATAATAGAAAAGCTCGCGATACATCAAGATTGTGCCATCTCAAGAACACGAGAGAGAGAGAGAGACCAAACACATAGCTACTGGTACATACCCTCAGCCCCGAGGGTGGACTACTCCCTCCTCGTCATGGAGAGCGCCGGGATGATGAAGATGGCCACCGGAGAGGGATTTCCCCCTCCGGCAGGGTGCCAGAACGGGTCTAGATTGGTTTCCGGTGGCAACAGAGGCTTTCAGCGGCGGAACTCCCGATCTAGGTTATTTTCTGGAGGTTTCTGTATTTATAGGATTTTTTGGCGTAGGGCACAAGTCCAGGGGGTCTCCGGGCTGTCCCCACCTCGTGGGCAGCCCGGGGCTCTCCTGGCCCAACTCTTTTACTTCGGGGGCTTCTTTTGGTCCAGAAAAAATGATCAAAAATTGGCTCGTCAATTGGACTCCATTTGATATTCCTTTTTTGTAAAAAAATCAAAAACAAGGAAAAAACAGAAACTGGCACTGGGCTCTAGGTTAATTGGTTAGTCCCAAAAATCATATAAAAGTGTATATAAAAGCCCATAAAACATCCTAGAAGGATAATATAATAGCATGGAACAATAAAAAATTATAGATACGTTGGAGACATATCAGTTATCAAACCAGTAGGAGCTCTCCCAGCGAACAACGTAAGCAGTACATGTGCACAAAACATAGAACAAACTTGTCCCTAACACGACAAGAGCATTGTCAAGCCCCTTGTATTGCTAGTCACAAGATTAAACGCAATAGATAGAGATAATTTGTAGCAAAGATAAAACATGACAGGAAGGAAATATTTGTTTCAGTAAAGGAGAATAGACCTAGGGGCATAGGTTCATAGTGATGCCTCTCTCAAAACAAGCAAGGGGCATGTTGAACAAATTACAATGGAGCAGCGATTAAATTGCAATATTTATATTTATGACTATGATCGTGCATGGTATAATATCACATATGCATTAGGTTTGTGAGAACTGGACTGTTAATCAAACCACATGTACTACTAATGCTCCGCTCAAAGACCGCCATTCAGCATGCACCCCGAAGTATTAAGTTTACAAGAAACATAGCATCACAATAAGCATGATGACATAATGTAGCCAGTAAAATATCAATCAAGATGACAAGACACCATCAATTTATCCTTAGTGACAACAATACAATATGTGTATTGGCCCTTATTGTCACTAGGTTACAGCACCGCATGATTGAACCCACTACAAAGCACCACTCCCTCAAGCTACTACTATGGACCCTGAGGTCCTAATGGAAATACTCACACATATTCATGGAGGTAGCAAGATTGATGTAGAAGCCTTCGACAATGGATTCCCCCTTCGGCAGAGCTCCGGAACAAGTCTCCAGATTGGATCTTCGCGAAATAGGAACTTGGGGCGACGAAAACAATCTTCTAAAAATATGGCTGACGGTTTCAGTATTTATAGGAATTTATGATCGTGGAATGACGAAATACGGTGCGGGTGGTCCCCATATGGCCTAGGACGCGTCGGGTGGCCATGCGGCCCCCCTATGGCTCCTCTCGATCTCCCCAGAAGCTTCCTGGGTCCTTCATTGCCCAAATAAATCGTATTAAATCGGCAAGTTATTTTGACCTCCCTGGACATTGATTTCCTATAAAGCCAAAAGCATGTAGAAAACACAAACTGGCATTGTACACTAAATTAATAGATTAGTCTAAAAAATAATATAAAATGGTATAATACGCATATAAAAGTGATAATACAGTAGCATGAAACAATAACAAAATTGTAAATACGTTTGGGACGTATCAGTCGCCTCCTGCGAAACGCTCCAATGTTAATTGAATAGAAGGAGTACTTTTTGTTGAGGTGGATTATAGAATACTTGAACGAAACACGCTGATATCAATTTACCGTGTGAAACATAGAAATACGCTTTCCAAATTTTCCTATCAATAACCTAAGTTTACGCCTTCACACCAATGTCGTCACGGGCACACACCTCACAGGCCCACCAACCAGAAATACATCTGAAAAATTTGCGGCAGCGGGCAACCCGTGTGCTAAAACAATCCATCAAAAAACTGTCTGGTCCCACCTGACATCTACCTACCCAAGATGCACGACCTCCTCTCATCCCTGAACCCCACCTCACCCTAAAAAATGATGCACATCTCCCTTGCCACGTCACCTATCCGTGTCAGCCCTCTCCCCCATTCTTCACCACCCATCTCTCACCCAACGGACCGCAACCCGCATCACGCGGATCACGGTTGTGCCCTGCGTAGCTATAAAGCCACCTCGCCCCCCACACGACACACCCATCAACATTATCCAGATATAATTAGCTTATCCTCCACCCGCCACCGACACCGCTCTCGAGACCTAACTATCTTCTCCTCCACCCACAACCATCAATATCATGTAGATCGAACCAACTTCTCATCCACCCACCGCCGCCACCACTCTTTCGACCTAACTATCTTCTCTCCGCCTGCCACCATGAACATTGTCTAGATCTAACTATCCTCTTCTCCACCCATTGTGGCCACTGCCATTCTCTAGATATGTTTGCCCGCATAACTGTGAGCCATCGTCTATGTTTTCCTCTTAGGTGAGATCTTTAGTATTCCAAGGCACTGGCGCGCTGCACCACCTACCCATTCCCGATGTACTACAGTCATTGCCCAACTGTTAAGCCATGCTCCGTTTACATCTCGAACAAGCGGCAAGATCTAAAGTCAAAGGTAAGGAAAATTATTTATTAACTAGGAGCATCAAAGGTTTATATTCATACCATTTTTTTCTAGGGAGCATATTATACCTAAATGCATTTTACCCAGGTTTTTGTGGAAATCTCATTGTTCAAGTGCAGCAAGTCTGTTAAGATGCCACATTTGGAACGGAGAAGACGAGGTCTAAAATCAAAGGTAAGGAAAAGTAATTTATTCACTATGAGCATGAAAGGTTTCTGTTGATACCAAATTTGTTTTTTTTCTAGGGATCATATTAGAACTAAATTCCTATTTTCCAGGCTTCTATGAAAATCTCATTCACTAGTAGATAAAGGGGGATCAGACCCGGTTCATTTGGGCCTTTAGCCCCGGTTCTGGAACCGGGGCAACAGGGTCGGTACTAATGCTCTGACCCTTTAGTCCCGGTTCAATCCAGAACCGGGGCAAAAGGGTGTCCACGTGGCCTGTGCACGGAGTCCAGGCAGGAGGGGCTTTAGTCCCGGTTGGTGGTACCAACCGGGACCAAAAGGCTTCCACGCGTCAGCATTTCTGTGGCTGTGGTTTTTGTTTTTTTTTTTGAAAGGGGAGGGGGGGTTTTAGGTTTTGGGGGTTAATTTAGGTGCTTGATATATTGTGTTAGCTAGCTAATTAATAGAGAGAAGTGTTCTCTCTTATGTCCGTGCTTTTGGTCGACGCTACATACTACACATACGTATATATATGGACTAGAGTAGTCACGCTAGCTAGCTAGCTAGCTGCTAGCTACTAAGCAAACGAAGGAACAGAAGATCTCGTATATATAATCAACATATATATATATGCATACAGAGAGAAGTAATAATATCGACCACCTCTCCTTCTCCGAGAGATTGGTCTAACAACAAGTTCTCGTATATCTATCCGACACTACCGGGCACATATATACAATAATTATCTCTTACAAAAATAATCTCCTAACACATGGATGCAGGGTCCACATAGTATTCTCCGTCTTCAGCGATCACGTGTTCAAGGAAGAATGCCGCCAATTCCTCTTGAATTGCTCGCAGACGATCTGGTGTTAGGAGTTCATCCCGCATCCGAAACATCTAATTTGAAGTAGGGGGTCAATACATGAAATGATGCTATAAATTTGTGAATATTATTGATTGCTTACGCACTTTAAATTGTTCATCAGTGTAGCCCCGTTCACAGGTCGTGTGGCGGATGGACTCGCAAATGTAGTATCCACAATAATCATTCCCGGGTTCCTGCCACAACCACTTTACAAGAAATAGAGCTCAATCAAACTGATAAGCAAGAATGCCAAATTGGTATTGATGAAACTAGCTAGCGCTTGAATCAAGATATAGGAGATGCGCGCGCGGAACATGCTACTATATTGTACTTACTTTCGGGTATCTAAATTGTAGCTTCTTCGGCAGTCCCGGAGCTTTTTTGATGAATGTTTTCCAAGCCCTGCCAGACAAAGGAAACAATTAGTTGATATCAGAAATGAAGTTGCTGATATATATGCATGGTGGATAATATTGATCGATTTAACTTACCTGGCTAGTATTTGAGTCATGTCCGCATACTCCTCGGGATCTTTACGTTTAGAGTCGAAAACAGTTACTATTCCCTTCTCAAGCTTAATCTCTAAGAGAATATAGTGGAAGCTGCGCACGAATGCATGAGATCATTACATCACTATAAACTTGACTGATATATATAAGGGAAACCAAATATGCAGAAGACATTAACACTCACTTGAAGTTGTAAGGAAAGAGTATTATATCTTTGTTTTCATTTACCACCAACGATCGTAGCAAGTTGGTCTCGGTATCGCCGGGACGCAATTTAACCTCGGTTGCATCTATGAGGTATGTGTTAATAAACCCAATATCACCTACTTGTCTTTTCTTCAATTCGACGATCTTCAATCTGCATAATATAGTGAGGATAATTATAAATACATGCAATGAAGATCAGCTATATAGAGAGACTTAATGACAGAAGTAGTACTACTTACAGACAGTAGCAGGTGATCGTTGTTTTATCGAGGGCCAATTGATTGAAAAATTGATAGAACTCCTAAAATGGAACAGGCAACAGGTCAATTCCAACGATGTCATGCTCCGGTTTAACTCTCAAATACAAGTTATTCCTCCCCCCAGACTCTCTGCAGATTTTCATGTACCAATCATGCAATCTTCGCATATTCGTTGATAGAGATCTTTCATTTTTGACGAGAGGCTTTTTGTACTCGTATCTTTCTATCTGCACGTCCATGAAATCATAGTGTACATCGTCGGACGCGTAATCTGCAAGATTGGTATAACCGGGCACCATCCTCGGATCATTAGCGACCATGTCGCTAGACACCTTGAGCGGGGGGCACGATTGGTTCGCTTGTTCGCCGAGCTGGGCAATTTGTTTCCCAGCTCGCCCTTCTGCTAACCTCTGATCACTTTTTGTACTTCCGGACCGCTTGGCATCTTGAAATGTCTTTTGAATAATGCGGTCATAGTTGCCCTTCGGCTTACTTTTCGCTGGTTGCTTCAGGGCAGCAAGAGTGCGCTTTGCTTTCACCGCATCTATCTTCTCCTCTGGAGGTGGATATCTCTGTGCTTTCAACCCTTCAAAAAAGTCCTTCACTTCGCCTTCAGCGATCTTCGTGTTTTCCTCGTCGGACCTCTCGTACGGTAACTTCTCTAGAGGCGTGAGAGAAGGACCGAATCTGCATCGCCTCCCGCCTCTGGCTGTACTGGTAGACGTTGCCGGACCAGACGAAGCGGCTGTCTTTTTTACTTGCTTAGGCGCCGGAGCAGGAGCAGCCGGAGCGGCGGCAGGTCTCTTCCGCCCTTGCTGATTAGGCGAAGGAGGAGCTGGCTGTCTGCTCGGGCGCGCCGGCGGCGAAGGAGGCGGAGTGCCGCCACGCGCCGGCGGCGAAGGAGGCGGTGTGCCGCCACGCGCCGGAGAAGGAGCCGGAGTGCCCTGATGGTCACTCGCCGGAGAAGGAGCCGGAGTGCCCTGATGGTCACTCGCCGGAGGAGGAGGCGGTGGAGGAGGCGGAGTGCCCTGACGCGTCGGAGGAGGAGGAGGAGGCGGAGGCGTCCAGTTCAGAATGTTGATTAGGTCCTTCCGCCATAGGCATGGAGTCTTCAGTGAAGAACCCAGCCGAGTCTCCCCTTCACCGGTAGGGTGGTCAAGCTGGAGCTCCTCAAATCCCTCCGTTATTTCGTCGACCATCACCCTAGCATATCCTTCTGGAATCAGCCGGCAGTGAAAAGTGTCGTCTGGTCCAGAAGGATAAACAGAGCCAGCAGCCGCCTTGACCTTCAGATTCATCCACTGTGCCATAAGGTGGCAATTTTGTGCCTCCGTGATAGCATCCACAGGATTCCTGGCAGTAGCCATCAAGGCAAGCTCTGGCTGAAGCAGCTCGGTGGAAGCCACGCTGCTTCTCCGCTGAGATGGCGGGGTAGCTTCGGGGGAAGCTTCGGCAATTCTTTCCCGATCTGCTTCCCGTTCCTCTATCGCTTGTATTCTGGCCCGCAGCGCCTGGATTTCGGTCATCTCCATTTTCTTCCTCCTGTCGTGGCATTTGTAGCCTCCTGCGTCCGGAAACCCAGCACGCCACGGAAGGGAGCCTGGCGTGCCTCGTGTCCGTCCAGGGTGCTCAGGATTCCCGAGGGCCATTGTCAGCTCGTCGTTCTCTCTGTCGGGGATGAACGTCCGTGCATGCGCTGCTTTGATATACTGCCGCATCTTCCTGAGTGGTGTTTCCAATTGCTTGTCCGTCCAAATGCACCACCCTGTTACAGGGTCCAAGGATCCGCCAGCCCCGAAGAACCAAGTCCGGCAACGTTCTGGCCAGTGCATTGTCTCTGGTTCGATCCCTTTCTGAAGCAGATCATTCTCAGCCCTGGCCCACTTAGGCCGGGCTACGAAGTAGCCGCCCGACCCCGTGCGATGGTGATGCATCTTCTTTGCAGCATTTATCCGGTTTGTCTCCGACATCTTCTGACTCTTTTCCGACTTCTTATGGGCCACAAATGCGGGCCAGTCATCTTTGATCTTCTCATATATGCCCACGAATTCTGGAGTCGTTTTCTCTCTGACAAACGTATTCAGTTTTTTCTTCCATGCCCTGAATTGGTCTGCCATCTTCTGAAGTGCAGCAGACTTGATTAAGTCCTCTATAACTGGCTTCGCCGGATCAACCTCTCGCGGTAGGACGAAGTTTGTCTTCAGCTCATTCCAAAGATCTTCTTTCTGCATATCAGTGACATAAGTCACCTGAGCGTCGTTTGAAGCCGGCTTTAACCATTGATGGATGCTGATCGGGATCTTGTCCCTAACCAGAACCCCGCACTGATTAACAAATGCGTTCTTTGTGCGGATGGGTG
>LR738715.1:751624927-751650706 GCA_902687465.1 Secale cereale | reverse complement strand
ATAGAGGAGAAGAATTTTCTCCTCTATTCCTTTCTTCTTCTCCTCTTTTTTTCTTTTTTTTCTTCTTCTTATTTATTTCTCCTCTTCTTCCTCTCCTCTTCTTCTTTCTTTCCTCTTTCTTATTTTCTTCTTTCCTATCCTTCTTTCTTTCCTCTCGGTCTCTCGACGACCCTCGACCCCTCGACCTTCGGCCTCTCGGTCCCTCGACGACCCTCGACACCGGCCCCCCCCCTAATGTCGAAGTTATCGGGGAGGGTGTATATCGACATAGACATATCCGATAAAAAAAGAGGAAGAGGAAGAAAAAAGGAACCGCTAGAGGAGAAGATCGAAGAAAAAAAAAGAAAAAAAAAAGGAGAAGAAGAAAGGAATAGAGGAGAAGAATTTTCTCCTCTATTCCTTTCTTCTTCTCCTCTTTTTTTCTTTTTTTCTTCTTCTTATTTATTTCTCCTCTTCTTCCTCTCCTCTTCTTCTTTCTTTCCTCTTTCTTATTTTCTTCTTTCCTATCCTTCTTTTTCTAAATTTGTAACTTTTGCATATATAAAACTTTCTATATATATTTAGCATATATAAACAAAAAACTATATAGCCACATACACATATATATACATCACATATACACACATCACATATATACAGCAACTTCCTAAGAAAAAATATATTTATATACACATAAATATATATTTAACATATATATTTAGCAAATTCCTAAGAAAAAAAAGATATACACATACATATAAATACAGCAACTATATACAGCAACTATATATACTGCAATTTCCTAAGAAAATTCCTAAGAAAAAAAAATATACACATATATACATATATATACACAGCAACTATATATATATACAGCAATATATATTAAACATATAAAAAAGAGGGAGCCGGCCCTCACATCGGCAGGGCTGGGCGGCGCGACGGCGGCGGGGCGGGGCGGCGACGAGGCGGCGTCGGGGCGCGGCGGCGCGACGGCGGAGGGGCGGGGCGCGCGGCGGCGCGGGGCGACGGGCCGGCCGGGGGGCGCGGCGACGGCGCGGGGCGGGGCGACGGCGCGGGGCGCGGCGACGGCGCGGGGCGGAGCGACGAGGCGGCGTCGGGGGCGACGGCGACGGGGCGACGGGGGCGACGGGGGCGACGGCAACGGCGACGGGGACGGAGCAGATCGAGGGCGGCGTCGGGGCTGGGAAGAAGGAGAAACTGAATGAAATTTTCGCAAGTGTAGCTTATATAGGAGGAATATTAGTCCCGGTTCTTGGCACAAACCGGGACTAATAGCCCCCTTTAGTCCCGGTTGCTGCCACCAACCGGGACTAAAGGTCCCTTTTCAGCAGCCCAAAGGGCGGGAAGGAGGCGCCTTTAGTCCCTGTTGGTGGCAGCAACCGGGACTAATGCCACCCTTTAGTCCCGGTTGGTGGCAGCAACCGGGACTAAAGGCCTTGCCGCGGTGCGGTGGGAAGTTTAGTCCCACCTCGCTAGTTGAGGGAGAGCAGCACCAGTTTATAAGCCCCGCTGCCTCTCTCCTCTCGAACTCCTCTAAACTGCAGGCCTAAGGGCCTAAACTGTCACTGCTTTGCCTGTGGACTTGCTGGGCTTTCTACGGGCCTGAATCCTGGCCCATGGTTGGGTTTCTAGTCGTATTCAGGCCGTTTGGGCCCAGCAGGTGGCATATTTTTTCTTTTTTTCTTTGTTGCTTTATTTTTTAGTTTTGTTTCTACTTTCAACAAAATACTTACTGTTGCTATTTTTATTTATTTGTTTTCTTTGTTTCTTTATTTATTTGATTTTGTTTCTACTTACAAAAAAATATTTATTGTTGCTATTTTTTTTCAAGTTTTTTGTTTTGTTTTCTGCATTATTTATTTTCTTTTGTAAAACCAATTACGAACTTTCTGTTAGTGTAAGTAGTATTCAAATTTGAATAGTTTAAATTTGAAATTATTTGTTTTCTTTGTTGCTTTATTTATTTTATTTTGTTTCTTTTCAGCAGCCCAAAGGGCGGGAAGGAGGGGCCTTTAGTCCCGGTTGGTGGCAGCAACCGGGACTAAAGGGGGGCATTAGTCCCGGTTGGTGGCAGCAACCGGGACCAAAGGCCCTGAGCTGTCGCGGGTGCGGTGGGATGTTTAGTCCCACCTCGCTAGCTGAGGGAGCTCGAGAGTGGTTTATAAGGGCTGCTGCTCCCACCCTCTCGAGCTCCTCTCAAATGCAGGCTTCTGGGCCTAACTCTGCGCGCTGCCCTGTGAGCTTGCTGGGCCTTATATTACAGGTGGATCCTGTGCTATAGGCCTTGCAGGCTCACTGGGCAGCGCCCAATTTTTTTTTTCCTTTTTTGCTTTATTTATTTCTAAGTTGTTTTTTGCTGCATTTAGAGTTGCTTTATTTATTTTATTTTCTTTGTTTATTTCTAAGTTGTTTTTTGCTGTATTTAGAGTTGCTTTATTTATTTTACTTCCTTTATTTATTTTCTTTGTTGCTTTATTTATTTTATTTTGTTTATACTTAATTACAACAAAATACTTATTGTTGCTATTTATTTCTAAGTTGTTTTTTGCTGTATTTAGAGTTGCTTTATTTATTTTATTTTATTTGTTTATTTCTAAGTTGTTTTTTGCTGTATTTAGAGTTGCTTTATTTATTTATTTTCTTTGTTGCTTTATTTATTTTATTTTGTTTATACTTACAACAAAATACTTATTGTTGCTATTTATTTTTCAAGTTTGTTTTGTTTTATTTTGTTTTGTTAGTGCAAGTAGTATTGAAATTTGAATAGTACAAACGGACAATGGTATCATACTCGTTTGTTACAAAGTTGGCATGGTATCATCATAATAGTTGCGGAAATAACTCTTCACTTTTTCTTCGCTTGTGTCATTTGCTTATTGCGCCGTAACCATGGATAATCTTCATCGTTTATCAGGATGCTTGGGTCAGCCTTGACTTTGAAGGGAGGAATTTCATGAAACTTTTCATAATCTTCAGACATGTCTGTCTTGCCCTCCACTCCCAGGATGTCCCTTTTTCCTGAAAGAACTATGTGGCGCTTTGGCTCATCGTATGATGTATTCGCTTCCTTATCTTTTCTTTTTCTCGGTATGGTAGACATGTCCTTCACATAGATGACCTGTGCCACATCATTGGCTAGGACGAACGGTTCGTCATTGTATCCAAGATTTTTCAGATCCACTGTTGTCATTCCGTACTGTGGGTCTACCTGTACCCCGCCTCCTGACAGATTGACCCATTTACACTTAAACAAAGGGACCTTAAAATCATGTCCGTAGTCAAGTTCCCATATGTCCACTATGTAACCATAATATGTGTCCTTTCCCCTATCGGTTGTTGCATCAAAGCGGACACCGCTGTTTTGGTTGGTGCTCTTTTGATCTTGGACAATCGTGTAAAATGTATTTCCATTTATCTCGTATCCTTTGTAAATCAATACAGTCGAAGATGGTCCCCTGGACAACAAGTACAACTCATCACAAACAGTGTTGTCACCTCTGAGACGTGTTTCCAACCAACTGCTGAAAGTCCTGATGTGTTCACGTGTAATCCAGTCGTCGCACTGCTCCGGGTGTTTGGAGCGCAGACTGTTCTTGTGTTCATCGACATACGGGGTCACCAATGTAGAGTTCTGTAGAACTGTGTAGTGTGCTTGAGACCAAGAATAACCGTCCCTGCATATTATTGAGTCCCTTCCAAGCGTGCCTTTTCTAGTCAGTCTGCCCTCGTACCGCGATTTAGGGAGACCTATCTTATTAAGGCCAGGAATGAAGTCAACACAAAACCCGATGACATCCTCTGTTTGATGGCCCATGGAGATGCTTCCTTCTGGTCTGGCGCGGTTACGGACATATTTCTTTAGGACTCCCATGAACCTCTCAAACGGGAACATATTGTGTAGAAATACGGGCCCCAGAATGACAATCTCGTCGACTAGATGAACTAGGACGTGTGTCATGATATTGAAGAAGGATGGTGGGAACACAAGCTCGAAACTGACTCGACAATGACCCGGCGAAGATCATCATTTGGTTCCTCTTGATCTTCAGCAGCTTCACCCGTTGCAGCATCATTGGGCACATCGTCTGCTTCCTCTTGATCTTCACCAGCTCCCCCCATTGCAGCATCACCGTATTCAGGGGGCACATAGTTGTCATCGTACTCTTCTTCTTCGCCGTCTTCCATCATAACCCCTATTTCACCGTGCCTCGTCCAAACATTATAGTGTGGCATGAAACCCTTGTAAAGCAGGTGGGAGTGAAGGATTTTTCGGTTAGAGTAAGACATCGTATTCACACATTGAGTGCATGGACAACACATAAAACCATTCTGCTTGTTTGCCTCTGCCACATTTAGAAACTCACGCACGCCCTTAATGTACTCGGAGGTGTGTCTGTCACCGTACATCCATTTGCGGTTCATCTGCGTGCATTTATATATAATTAAGTGTGTCAAAAACCATTACAGAACATCATAAATAGATAATTAAGTGACCAAATGGATAAAAGTTCATCATCACATTAAAACCAAAGTACATACATATATAGTTCTCATCTAACAACATATATAGCTCTCCATACACATCGAAACTATGTAAAACATTTCAACGCGAAAACAAATGCTATCATAATCGCAACCAAGGTAACAATTGATCCAACGGCATAATGATACCAAGCCTCGGTATTAATGGCATATTTTCTAATCTTTTTAATCTTCAACCGCATTGCATCCATCTTGATCTTGTGATCATCGACGACATCCGCAACATGCAACTCCAATATCATCTTCTCGTCCACAATTTTTTTTATTTTTTCCTTCAAGAATTTGTTTTCTTCTTCAACTAAATTTAACCTCTCGACAATAGGTTCCATCTTGATCTTGTGATCATCGATAACTTCCGCAACATGCAACTCCAATTCCATCTTCTCCTCCTCCATTTTTTCCAATTTTTTCTTTAACGAAATGTTTTCCTCTTCAACTAAATTTAACCTCTCCACAAGAGGGCCGGTTGGAATTTCCGGTTCAACTACCTCCTAGACATAATAAAACATCTATGCATGTCAGGTTGGTCGGCATAACTATCATAAGCACTAAAACAAATAGTTATAAATTAAAGATAATATACCACATCCGAATCGTAGACCGGACGAGGGCCCACGTGGGCGGATATCAAAACCATCGCACTATATAATAACAAGCAATAATAAACGTAAGAAAATTAGACAAATATCTATCTAAAGCAATAATAAAAGTAAGAAAAGCATGGACATAACAAGAGGCTCACCACGGTGGTGCCGGTGACGAGATCGGTGGGGGCGATCGACGGCGGCGAAGACGGGGACGGGACGTGACGGACCGCTAAACCTAGACAAATCTCGGAGAAAATAGAGCTTCGAGAGGAGAAAAGCTTAACTAGTGTGGCTCGGGCATTCCACCGAACATGTTGTGTGCATAGGAGGTGAGCTAGAGCACCACTAACCCCTGTCCCCCTCGGCCAGAAAAAAAAACAGAGCAGTGAGCTCTGCTCTTGAGTGAGGGGGTTTATATAGGCAACTCACTGGTCCCGGTTGGTGCTACAAACCGGGGCTAAAGGGGAGCCTTTGGTCCCGGTTCATAAAACAAACCGGGACTAATAGTGGTGGGCCAGGAGCAAGAGCCATTGGTCCCGGTTTTTAGCTCCAACCGGGACCAATAGGTCCAGACGAACCGGGACCAATGGCCCACGTGGCCCGGCCGGCCCCCTGGGCTAACGAACCGGGTCCAGTACCCCCATTGGTCCCGGTTCTAGATTGAACCGGGGCTAATGGGCTGGACCAATGCCCTGTTTTCTACTAGTGATTGTTCAAGTGCAATAAGTGTGTTAAGATGCCACTTTTGGAACGAGAAAGGCGAGGTCTAATATCAAAGGTAAGGAAAAGCAATGTATTCACTAGGAGCATAAAAGGTTTATGTTAGTATCATTTTTATTTTTCCTAGGGAGTATATTAGAACTAAATGCCTATTTTACAGGCTTCTATGAAAATCTCACTGTTCAAATGCAGTAAGTGCGTTAAGATACCACTTTTGGAACGGAGAAGATGCGGTCTAAAATCAAAGGTAAGGAAAAGTAATTTATTCATTAGGTGCATAAAAGGTTTTGGTTGATACCATTTTTTTAGGGTGCATATTAGAACTAAATGCCTATTTTGCAGGCTTGCGTGAAAATCTCATTGTTCAAGTTCAGTAAGTGCGTTAAGATACCACTTTGGAACGGAGAAGACGAGGTCTAAATTTAAAGGTAAGGAGAAGCAATTTATTCACTAGGAATATAAAAGGTTTCGGTTGATACCATTTTTATATTTTCTAGGGATCATATTAGAACTAAATGCCTATTTTCAAGGCTTTTGTAAAAATCACATTGTTCAAGTCCAGTAAGTGCGTTGAAATATTCAACTAGAATTATATAAAGGTGGCCTTTTGAATTATGTGTCTATGATCATGATGTTGTATGAAGTAACCAATTAAGGGCACATCTATCGAACACAACAACCACCTCACTTGGGATTTACTAAAAAAATCCAACCTATTGTTACTAGCTTCCCATGTCTCTCTGGTGCACATCCACCTCTGCATGATTCTATTTTGAACCATGCTCGGTTCACCGAGATTTGCCTTGATAATCCATCAAAGCTTATGTTGCCTGGTATGTCGACGATGTAATCGCGATTTCATAAATAATTTTTGATCTAAATATTAAAAGCATATTATTATATATATCTATATCTATCTATACCGATATAAAAGGACCCAAAAGGGCGGATCCAATCAATCTTGACCATCAAACCAGTTCAATCTAATGACCTAGACTACTTCAATGGTGAGCGTTCAATGTGTTCAACGCGTAATTAATATCATACCAAATATCAATATGAGTGCGGATCACACAATTAATTAATGAGTACTAAATTATGTTGGTTTTAATTAATTAATTATTCCCGTTCAAGCCTTATAAACCGGAAAAGATGTATTATATAATATCATACCTAATATATGCATGCATTTAATATCCTGCCTAATTTCAACGTAACTGCGATTTCATGAATAATTGCTGATTTTTTTATTATTAGTGTATACAGTATATGGTAAAAAAGAATGAAATGTTTTGTTGTCCAACAAAAATTGTTTCCCCCACCCACCCACCAGTGAGTGTCCTTTGGGCAATTAAAACCCGTCGTCTCGTCAATGTCCAGAAATGGCAGACAGTCAAAGTCCTTTTCATCTCCCCCAAAAACCCCAGTTCCTTCCTCGCCCTTCCCTCCTCTCTGCCACCCGTGAGCGCCCGCGCTGATCAGAAAAGCAAAAGCCAGAGCGCAGCGGAGACCACGACGCGCAGCACAGCAGCAAGGAGGGGAGGCGGGGCGCGGGATCGCGCTCGTCGCCGTCAAACCCCGGCGGCTCCGTCGGCGGCGCCCCCAGCCCCTGCGAGGCAGGTCGAGGTGCCGCGCGGCGCGGCGGCTGCCTGCTGCGAACCCCTCCTTGTTCTCGCGCCGGAGGGGACAAAAATGGTAAGTAATTAAAATCCCTTGCGATGCTCTGCTCTGGAATGAAGCCGGCGAGAGCGAGGGAAGTACGCAGTGGGCTGCGGCCCGTGGTGCTGTTCAGGGCTTTATGCCCGGGAAGAATTCCCCTTTCTCCGTTTTAGGTTTTGTCTGCTTTTGGGAGTTAGGTAGCGTAATGCTGGATTTTGAAAGTCGTATGAAGGAATTGCTAAAACTTTGAGAGGGGAGGCACTATGATTTTGTTGGATTTTAGTATCCGGCGCAAAAAAAAAGTCACTTGCACGCCCCTGGTTTCAGAGGGGGCATTGTTACTGGCTTTGTAAGATCATCGTGCAGTCTTATGCTTATACCATATCACTGATCTTTGAAAAAGTAAATATTACTCCGATTATCCTGTGGGACAGTACCGAAATAGTTAACCTTTTACTCGCACCGAACTTTTTCGGATGGTTCATTTGAATCCTTCAGGGTTGTAAGCATCGGATTTTAGACTGTTTGTGAGGAACAACTGTCTGATGTAGTTACAGTTACATGTTTCTGGAGTGTGTCATGGTGAAAATGGCCAATTGTTGACTGCCCTGTTAGAGTTGCTGTTAATTCATTGCATCGGTGCCCAGAGATTTGTTGCCATGAACTTGTAATTTGTGAACAAGCTGATGCCTTCAGTCTGTTGGTAAATAACTAAATATGCTATGAGCCATTGACTACGCCTCTATGTGCTCTTCTTGAAGAGTTATACAGACAAACTGTTCTTTATCGGAAAAAAATACAGAACAAACTGTTTCATCCGTTAACACTGTGTTTAAACTTTTAAGGTACAGTGTTTAATTGGATCACAGTCTTCTTGTAAATTCATCAATAGCTGTACATCATGTATTCATGTGCTGTCATTAAGGGAAGCAGATGAAATCTAGTCATTGGTGAAATGTTGCACTCATGTTTTGGGAATTTGACATTTTAGTTTTTGCATTACTGAAGCATCTGTCATTGATTTTCTTCAGGTTTCTTCCGCACAAGATCCTCAGACAAGTAATCGTGGAAATGAAAGGCATGGCAAAACCATTGATAAGGAAGGCAGCAGAGTGAGCTGCAATTACTGCGGTAAGGTGGTTTGTACTTACAGCCGTCTAGAGCAACATGTAGCAGGCATCAGGGGCAATGTTCGTCCATGCAACCTAGTACCGGACAGTGTCAGGACAAGCTTAAGGAGTTCACTTGTGGATCGTAAGAAAGATCAGATGCTTGGCAAAACGAAGAGAGTGAAGCATGAACATGATGAGGTTCCTCACACAAGCCCAGCCCTTCCATCTTCTCAAGTCCAGCAACCACAGCTACAACCAACTGTGTCCAATAACAACCGCTGCTTTCTTCATTATCCACGGGATCTGACGCAGACTGAAATCACATTTAGTTCTTGTCAACTGAAACCCAAGGTTGAGAAAAGTGATTACTTTGATTCTCGGTCAGCAAAATCAATAGGCAAGTTCTTCTCCGAAGCTGGACCTGAGCCTGGTGTTCTCCATTCATCAGCTTTGAAGGAAATGGTTGTGTTTCCCCATGGGCCTGGGGTTGTAATGCCTACGTACGAAGCTGTTCTGCAGGAGCAACTAAGAGAAACTGAGAACCGCGCAAAGGAACTCAAGCAAGAATGGCAAACAAGTGGCTGCACTGTAATTGTGGATAGTTGGAACAGCAAGTCTGGCAAAAGCTTTGTAAGTGTTCTGGTGCACTGCAGCAAAGGTACGCAGTTCCTCAGATCCATTGACGTCTCTGAAATCACTGAGGACTTGGATGAGCTAGAATCAATGCTTTCTCGCGTGGTTGATGATGTTGGTGCCCATAACATTGTTCAGATTGTCATGAATGACGTGTCACCCCATATGCAGATGGCACGGCAGTATGTGCTAAATAAATATGACAGTTTTTTCTTCGCACTATGTGCTGACCATTGCATCAACCTTCTGCTCAAGAAAATAGCAGCGCTCGAGCATGTCAGTGAAGTCCTAGTGAAGGCAAGGGAAATTACAAGGTTTTTATATGGCCATGCACTGCCAATGAAACTGAAAGGAAGTTATGTTCAGGAGGAGATTTTGAGCAGTTCTTATCTGAGATTTGTTGCAGTGTTCATCACATTGGAGAGGTTAGTTTCTGCAAGAGTAGGTCTGGTGCAGATGTTAAGCTCGCCTGAGTGGGTTTCCTCTGGTTGGGCTTGTCTTGATTTGTTCGAGCGTATCCAGAGCATAGTAAAGACAGACGATGAATTTTGGCATGCTGCTGCTGAAGTCGTGAAGGTTACAAAACCACTTGTCAGTGTGTTGTATAAACTGGAATCTGATATCTGTCCGATGGGTATCTTGTATGAAGCCATGGATCGAGCAAAAGAAGAGATATCTCTCAATATCGGAGATGAAAGTGACTCTTATTGGTGTATGATTGACAGGATATGGGATGGTTACTTGCATAGTCCCCTCCATGCTGCTGGTCAGATGCTAAACCCAAGGATCTTTTACACAGCTGGATTCCAGCCTGATGCTGAGATCAGCAGCGGCATCGCGGCCTGTACAATCCAACTGGGCAAGTCTCATTACAATGCCAGAAAAGCGTCTGCACAATTGGAAGTGTATGAGAAGAAGTTGGGCTATTTCGACACAGATCCAGCAATGGAGCAAATCATGGAATTACCACAAGGTAAGCTACGCCTACACCCTAACCTCTTGCAAAATGCCCATTCCCTAACAAGCCACTGACGGTAATGCCTTTCTGTGTCATATGTACTGGATTTTTCCACATCTTTAGAGCGAGCTGGCATAGTGTCACGAGGCCCTCCACAAAAATCTGACGGCAAATTTTAACATGCTCCCTCTTACCCCTTATTTTTACATATGAGGTAAGAAGGTAAGAGTTAATCCAACCACTAATTAATGTGATCAACGGCTCAGATCTACTACATACTCTTACCTCTCATGTGAAAAGAGGGGGTAAGAGAGACCATGCTAAAACTGCTCAAATCTGACATATGTGTATTTGTGCAGCGTAACATACAGTGCGCCAACAGTTAGTATGTGAATGTGACACAAATATATCATGTCATAAGGCACTTTATTCAAAGTCAGAATGTGTAGAATGATCAACTTCTCTGAACTAGCCTAACTTCACAACATAGTTGTTTAAATAAAGAGCAGTTTTAGCATGGTCCCTCTTACCCCCTCTTTTCACATGAGAGGTAAGAGTATATAGTAGATCTGAGCCGTTGATCACATTAATTAGTGGTCGGATTAACTCTTACCTTCTTACCTCTCATGTGAAAAGAGGGGGTAAGAGGGACCATGCTAAAATTTGCCTTAAATAAATAGCAGAGAAGTTAAAAAGGTCTTCAGATGAATGTGTAGAACGATCAACTTCTCTGCATTAGCCTAGCTTGTCAACATAGTTATTTTAGTTAGTACTCCTGCTTAAACTGGAGTATGTTGAAGTTAAAAAGGTCTTCAGATGGTTGACAGGAGTATGTTGTAAACTGGAGTATGTGGCCTGCTTAAACTGTACAGGAGCCTTTTCTTCTTCTGTTTTCACTTCAACTTTCAAACCCGAACACTTACACCCACTGAGATCATCACCATTTCATCAGTTCACAACATACTACATGAATTACTATCTTCTTACCACGTTTCTCACTTGAAATCGCAGTTGAATGGTGGTCGACGCATGGGGCTCGCGTGCCCGACCTGCAAACCCTGGCGAAGCGGATCCTGAGCCAGACGTGCTTCGGAGCCACCAGGTACAACATCGACTGGAGCCTGTCGGAGAAGCTGCACGCCGAGTGGGACGAGATGACGCCGCCCGAGCAGGAGAGGTTCCGGCAGAAGGAGTATGTCCACTACAACCGCGTCCTCGCCGGCGCCGCCCCGCTCCTGCACGGCTCCTCCGTGAGGCAGCACGACAGGGTGACCATGGTGCTGCACGACTGGATCAGACCGCAGAAACAGGCCCTGACTGAGTGACGGCGTTCAGTTGGGCCTGGAGCGATCCTTTCGCCTCTCCTCCGTTTTGTTATGTGTATGTGTGTGTATGCTGCCGTAATGCTGTGCAGCAGTAATCTGTCGGATGCTCACCAGTGGCATTCCCTTGGTACTGTCGTGGTCTGCTGAATCTCCAGGTTTTTTATTTCTTGAACTCCTGCTGGATTGCCAAGTTAGTTATGTTGTTGAAACCCTGCTGAATTTCCAAATCGTTATTAGTATATGTGGAGAAACCCTAATGAATTGAGCAGTTTTAGCATGGTCCCTCTTACCCCCTCTTTTCACATGAGAGTTAAGAGTATGTAGTAGATCTGAGCCGTTAATTAGTGGTCGGATTAACTCTTACCTTCTTACCTCTCATGTGAAAAGAGGGGGTAAGAGGGACCATGCTAAAATTTGCCTAATGAATTTCCAAGTAATTATTACTATGTGTGGAGAACATAGCGTCACTCTGTTTTTTTTTTGACATAGCGTCGCTCTGTTGGTAAGCTGTGCGGGTGTGCAGTGATCCCGCCTAGGTTTAAGTCTCGGACTCAAGAAACTAATATTGTAGATCAGAAATTTATATGATGGAAAATAGACCCGGCGGGCATAGGTTTTACTAGAGGCTTCTCTCAAGATAGAAAATATTACGGTGGGTGAATAAATTACTGCCAAGCAATTGATAGAAGAGCGCATAATTATGACGATATCTAAGACAATGATCATGAATATAGGCATCACGTCTGTGTCAAGTAGACCGACTCCTGCCTGCATCTACTACTATTACTCCACACATCGACCGACTCATGCCTGCATCTAGAGTATTAAGTTCATGAAGAACGGAGTAACGCGTTAAGTAAGATGACATGATGTAGCGGAATTAACTCAAGCAATATGATGAAAACCCCATATTGTTATCCTCGATGGCAACAATTCAATACGAGCCTCGTCTCCTTCTGTCACTGGGTGAGATCACCGCAAGATTGGACACAAAGCAAAGCACTTCTCCCATTGCAAGAAAAACCAATCTAGTTGGCCAAACCAAACCGATAGTTCGAAGAGATTTACTAAGATATCAAAACAAGCATATAAGAATTCAGAGAAGATTCAAATAATATTCATAGATAAGCTGATCATAAATCCACAATTCATCGGATCTTGCCAAACACACCGCATAAGAAGTTACGTCGGATAGATCTCCAAGAACATCGAGGAGAACATGGTATTGAGAATCAAAGAGAGAGAAGAAGTCATCTAGCTACTAGCTATGGACCCGTAGGTCTGAGGTAAACTACTCACGCTTCATCGGAAGGGCAATAGGGTTGATGTAGATGCCCTCTGTGGTCAAATCCCCCTCCGGCAGAGTACCGAAAAAGGCCTCCAGATGGGATTTCGCGGATACAGAACGTTACGGCGGTGGGAAAGTGGTGTCGATGCCTCCTCTAGGGTTTCTGGAATGAATGTGAATATATAGGCGGAAGAAATAGGTCGGTGGAGTCATGAGGGGCCCACAAAGGTGGGGGCGCGCCCTCCCCCCTTGTCGCCTCCTCGTGGCTCTTCTGACTTGCTTCTCAAGTCTTCGGGGTGTCTTCTGGTCCAAGAAAAATTACCGTAAAGTTTCATTTTGTTTGGACTCCGTTTGATATTCATTTACTGTGAAACTCAAAAATAAGGAAAAAAACAGAAATCGACACTGGGCTCTAGGTTAATAGGTTAGTCCCAAAAATAATATAAAATAGCATAATAATGCATATAAAACATCCAAAACAGGTAATATAATAGCATGGAACAATAAAAAATTATAGATACGCTGGAGACGTATCAAGCATCCCCAAGCTTAATTCCTGCTCGTCCTCGAATAAGTAAATGATAAAAACATAATTTTTGATGTGGAATGCTACCTATCATATTTATCAATATAATTCTTCTTTATTGTGGCATGTATGTTCAGATCCATAAGACTTAAAATAAAAGTTTATCAATATCAAAACAGTAATACTTCGAGCATACCAAAAGCAATCTACGAAGCTTCAAAAATAACATGGCTAAAGAAAGTTATCCCTACAAAATCATATAGTTTTTATGCTCCCTTTTCTTAACACAAGATACCCCTCATGCCCATCCCGGTGTCAGCCAAGCAATTGCTTTCATACTCTACTTTTTCAATCATTTTTTCAACTCTGGGTGATAGGCAAAAGGAGGGAGAAAGTCTCACATCAACTAGGCAAATCAATGGACTATGGAGACGTCCATCAATTGATATCAATGTGAGTGAGTAGGGATTGCCATGTAACAGATGCACTAGAGCTATAAGTATATGAAAGCTCAAAAACTAACTAGTAGGTGTGCATCAACTTGCTTGCTTATGAAGACCTAGGGCATTTGAGGAAGCCCATCGTTGGAATATACAAGCCAAGTTCTATAATGAAAAATTCCCACTAGTATATGAAAGTGACAACATTGGAGACTCTCTATAATGAAGAACATGGTGCTATTCTGAAGCACAAGTGTGGAAAAAGATAGTAACATTGTCCCTTCTCTCTTTTTCTCTTTTTCTCTTTTTCTCTCTTTTTTTTTATTTTTTATTTTGGGCTCTTTGGCCTGTCTTTTTTTGTGGGCTTCTTTGGCCTCTTTTATTTATAATCTCACATGGGACAATGTTCTAATAACGATGATCATCACACTTTTATTTACCTATAACTTGATATTACAACTCGATACTAGAACAAAGTATGACTCTATATGAATGCCTCCAGCGGTGTACCGGGATGTGCAATGATCTAGAGTGACATGTATGAGAAATATGAACGGTGGATTTGCCAAAAATACTATGTCAACTACATGATCATGCAAAGCAATATGACAATGATGATGTGTAACATAACAAACGGAATGGTGGAGTTACATGGCAATATATCTCGGAATGGCTATGGAAATGCCATAATAGGTATGTATGGTGGCTGTTTTGAGGAAAGGTGTAAGTTGGTTTGATGCACCAGTGAGAATTGCGTGGTACTAGAGTGGCTAGCAAGGTGGAAGGGTGAGAGTGCGTATAATCCATGGACTCAACATTAGTCATAAAGAACACACATACTTATTGTGAAAAATCTACTTAGCCCTCAAAGCAAAATACTATGACGCATGCTCCTAGGGGGAGGTTGGTAGGAGTTAACCATCACGCGCCCCCGACCTTCACACAAAGATAAACAATCAAGATACAATGTGCACCAATTTGGTTACATAGTTAGGAGACCATACGTGCATGCTACGGGAATCACAAACCTTAACACAACTATTTCTATAACCTCACAAACTACCACTAGCATGACTCTAATATTACCATCTCAACATCTCAAAACAATTATAAGGAATCAAAGTTTTCATAATATTCAATGCTCTTTATATGAAAGTTTTTATTATATCTCCTTTGAATGCCTATCATATTAGGACTAAATTCATAAGCCAAGCAAATTACCATCCCGTTTTAAAGACTCAAAATAATATAAGTGAAGCAAGAGCGTTCAACAATTTCTATAAAATAAAATCACCGTCGTGCTCTAAAAATATATAAGTGAAGCACTAGAGCAAAATTGCCTAGCTCAAAAGATATAAGTGAATCACATAGAGTATTCTAATAAATCACGATTCAAGCGTGTCCCTCACAAAACGTGTGCACAACAAGGATGATTGTGGAAAACTAAAAAGAAAAAACTCATATCATACAAGACGCTCCAAGCAAAACACATATCATGTGTTGAATAAAAATATAGCCTCAAGTAAAGTTACCGATAGACGAAGACGAAAGAGGGGATGCCTTCCTGGGGCATCCCCAAGCTTAGGCTCTTGGTTGTCCTTGAATATTACCTTGGGGTTCCCTGGGCATCCCCAAGCTTAGGCTCTTGCCACTCTTTATTCCATAGTCCACCAAATCCTTACCCAAAACATAAAAACTTCACAACACAAAACTCAACAGAAAACTCGCGAGCTCCGTTAGTAAAACAAAGCAAATAACCACTCAAGGTATTGTTGTGATCTCATTCTTATTGGTGTAATATCTACTATATTCCAACTTTTCTATGGTTCATACCCCCCGATACTGGCCATAGATTCATCAAAATAAGCAAACAACATATAGAAAACAGAATCTGTCAAAAACAGAACAGTTTGTAGCAATCTGAAAACTTCGCATACTTCTGTAAATCTAAAAATTCTGAAAAATTAGGACGATGTGGGGAATTTGTATATCAATTTTGTGTAAAAATTTCATAAGGTTTTCACATTCCAGCGAATTATTGATTTTTCTGCACTGGGCGCAAAAGTTTCTGTTTTTCAGCAAAATCAAATCAATCACCGTAAGCGATCCCAAAGGTCTTACTTGGCTCAAACACTAATTAAAACACCAAAACACAATTACTACAGAAGTAATAATGTGTATTTATTGAAAAATAGAAAATAAAAATATTGGGTTGTCTCCCAACAAGCACTTTTCTTTAAAACCTTTTAGCTAGGCATTGATAATTTTAATGATGCTCACATGAAAGACAAGGGTTGAAGCACAAAGAGAGCATCATAGAACATGTGACAAACACATCTAAGTCTAACATGCTTCCTATGCATAGGAATTTTATAGTAAAACAAATCAAGACAAGCAATATCTAGCATATGCAAGGAAGAAAAAGGAAACAAGATCAATCTCAACATGAAGAGAGCTAATTTAGTAACATGAAGATTTCTACAACCATATTTCCCTCTTTCATAATAATTACATGCAGGATCATATTCAAATTCAACGATATATCTATCACGTAAAATATTCCCTACATGATCCACATGCATGCAAAGTTGACACTCTTCCAAAATAGTGGGATTATCATCAAATAAAGTCATGACCTTTCCAAACCCACTTTCATAAAAAAAATCATAAGATTGAACATTCTCCAAATATGTGGGATCTAAAGTTGACACTCTTCCAAACCCACTTTCAATATTATTACAAACATTATTATCAATCCTATATTCATCATGGGGATTAAATAAATTTTCAAGATCATAAGAAGAATCACCCCAATCATGATCATTGCAACAAGTAGTGGACACAGCAAAAATAGCATCACCAAGCTTGGGGTTTTCCATATCATTAGCACAATTGATAAATTTTATAATAACATCATTGCCATCATGCTTTTGATTCAAGGAACTATCAAGTATGGGTGCAATAGCAATAATCTCATGTTTAACATAAGGAACTATAGCAAATTCATCTCCATAAATATTGGCATCATGGCCATAAGAATAGCAAGCATCATGTTCATCAAGGGATATTTCAATCAAATCATCGGAATCATAATTATCTATAGATTCATGCATGTCATTATTTTCTTCCAAAGCAACAGTCATTATCTCAATAAATTTCTTAACATAGGCATTGCGAGCATAGTTTTCGTAGCAATATTTAAGTATGTCGGAATTTTCATATTTGTAGAGAGTAATATCATACTTTTCAATCAAAGAAGCAACTTCATGAGCACCCTAAAAGCAACAAATTCTTAAATTTGTTTGATATCATAGTAACTATAAACACCCTTTTCATAAGAAGATGAGATTTCATTATCATTAAACTCACATAGGTAGGAAAGGTGTTATTTAGGGTTCTTAGATCAACAAGTAAAATCATAAATTTCACAAATATTCCAAGCATAGCATAGCAAACAATTTATTTGATTCCATAAAAGTCTCCCTTTCTCAGACAAGCGGTGACGCACAAAATGAGCATGCTCATCTAAGGATTTTCCCTTAACTAAACTAGTTGGGGTTTCAGCATGAGCACAAATGGATCGAAGATGATCCAGGTAGAAAACTTTGAGGTGATCCATATCAATAGATTTTTAGCAAGCAAAGATGCAAGCAAAATCGAAGGCACATGGCAACACAAGCAAAGATAGCAAACGAAAAAGCGAACGGAAGAACGGTGAATAAAATTTCTAAAACCGTTTTAGAAGTGGGGGAGAGAAAAACGAGAGGCAAATGGAAAATAATGTAAATGCAAGAGATGAGAGTTTTATGAAGGGTACTTGGTATGTCTTGATTTAACGTAGATATCAACGGCACCAGAAATTGGTGAGTTGACAGGAGACAAATCTTGACTCTTGACTTGGCGTAGATCTCCCTTGCAATGGTGCCAGAAATTCTTCCTGCTGCATCTTGAGCTTGCGTTGGTTTTTCCCTTGAAGGGGAAAGGGTGATGCAGCAAAGTAGAGTAAGTATGCCCTCAGTTTAAGAACCAAGGTATCAATCTAGTAGGAGACAACGCGCAAGACTCCAAATACCTGCACAAACAATAAACAACTTGCACCCAACGCGATAAAGGGGTTGTCAATCTCTTCACGGTTAATTGCAAAAGTGAGATCTGATAGAGATAGATAAATGGTAAAGTAAATATTTTTAGTATTTTTGGTTTATAGATTGGAAAGTAAAATATTGCAAAAAAAAGTAAGTAGGAAACTAATATTGTAGATCGGAAACTTATATGATGGAAAATAGACTCGGGGGCCATAGGTTTCACTAGAGGCTTCTCTCAAGATAGAAAATATTACGGTGGGTGAACAAATTACTGCCAACCAATTGATAGAAGAGCGCATAATTATGACGATATCTAAGGCAATGATGATGAATATAGGCATCACGTTCGTGTCAAGTAGACCGACACCTGCCTGCATCTAGAGTATTAAGTTCATGAAGAACAGAGTAGCATGTTAAGTAAGATGACATGATGTAGCAGAATTAACTCAAGCAATATGATGAAAACCCCATCTTGTTATCCTCGATGGCAACAATTCAATATGTGTCGTGTCCCCTTCTGTCACTGGGTGAGATCACCGCAAGATTGAACCCAAAGCAAAGCACTTCTCCCATTGCAAAAAAAACCAATCTAGTTGGCGAAACCAAACCGATAGTTCGGAGAGAATTACTAAGATATCAAATCATGCATATAAGAATTCAGAGAAGATTCAAATAATATTCATAGATAAGATGATCATAAATCCACAATTCATTGGATCTTGGCAAACACACCGCAAAAGAAGACTACATCGGATAGATCTCCGAGAACATCGAGGAGAACATGGTATTGAGAATCAAAGAGAGAGAGAGAGAAGAAGCCATCTAGCTACTAGCTATGGACCCGTGGGTATGAGGTAAACTACTCACGCTTCATCGGAAGGGCAATAGGGTTGATGTAGATGCCCTCTGTGGTCGAATCCCCCTCCGGTGGAGTACCGAAAAAGGCCTCCATATGGGATCTCGTGGATACAGAAAGTTACGATGGTGGAAAAGTGATTTTGATGGCTCCTCTAGGGTTTCTGGAATATATGTGAATATATAGGTGGAAGAAATAGGTCGATGGAGTCACGAAGGGCCCACGAGGTTGGGGGTCACCCTCCCCCCTTGTCGCCGCCTCATGGCTCTTCTGACTTAGTTCTCAAGTCTCCGGGGTGTCTTCTGGTCCAAGAAAAATCATCGTATAGTTTCATTCCGTTTGGACTCCGTTTGATATTCCTTTTCTGCGAAACTCAAAAACAAGGAAAAAACAGAAACTTGCAATGGGCTCTAGGTTAATAGGTTAGTCCCAAAAATAATATAAAATAGCATAATAATGCATATAAAACATCCAAAACGGATAATATAATAGCCTGGAACAATCAAAAATTATAGATACGTTGGAGACGTATCAATCGTCATCACCAACAACCCTCTCATCTTTGGGAGGCCAATCTTCATTAACATGTTCAATAGCACCATCTCATCTCAAACCCTAGTTCATCCCTTGTGTTTAATCTTTGTACCGGAACCTCAGATTGATACCTGTGGGTGACTGGTAGTGTTGATTACGTCTAGTAGTTGATGCTATATGGTTTATTTGATGGAAGATTATATGTTTAGATCCATTATGCTATTTAATACCCCTCTGATCTTGAGCATTAATATTATTTGTGATTAGTTACCTTTGTTCTCGAGGCGCCGGGAGAAGTCATGTTGCAAGTAATCATGTGAATTTGATATTCGTTCGATATTTGATGATATGTATGTTGTGATTCCCTTAGTGGTGTTATGTGAACGTCGACTACATGACACTTCACCATATTTGGGCCTAAGGTAATGCTTTGTGGAGTATTTATTAGATGATGGGTTGCTAGAGTGATAGAATCTTAAACCCTAGTTTATGCGCTATTTCGTAAGGGGCTGATTTGGATACATATGTTTAATGTTATGGTTAGATTTTATCTTAATACTTTTCTCGTAGTTGTAGATGCGTGCGAGGGGGTTAATCATAAGCGGGAGGCTTGTTCAAGTAAGAACATCACCCGAGCACCGGTCCACCTACATATCAAATTATCAAAGTAGCGAACGCGAACATGATGAATGTGGCTAGATGCAATTCCCGGGTGCCCTCAAGAATGATTTGCTTATTATAAGAGATAATTTTGGCATGTCCTTTGATACAAAAAGGATTGGGATACCTTGCTGCACCTTTTTACCGCTATTGTTACTTGCTTGTTGCAAATTATCTTGCTATCAAACTACCTGTTACCGACAATTTTAGTTCTTGTAGAAATCACCTTGCTGAAAACCACTTGTCATTTCCTTGGGTTCGATACTCTTACTTATCGAAAGGACTATGATTGATCCCCTACACTTGTGCGTCATCAATACTATTTTCTGGTGCCGTTGCCGGGGAGTGAAGCGCTCTTGGTATGTGGAAATCGGTGAGGACAAATTTATATTACGTGCTGAAATTTATTGTCACGTGTTACTATGGGAGATAATCCTTTGAGGGGTTTGTTAGGGGTATCTTCACCTCGACCGGAAGCACAAAGATTAGCCCCTGAACCCACTACACCTACTGGAAAAATATTAGTTATGAAATTCCTTCGGGTATCATAGAGCAACTGCTAGCTATCCCTATGTAGGAGATGGAACGAAACATCCTGATATGCACCTAATCTACGTGGATGAAGTTTTTGGATTATTTAAGCTTGTAGGTTTTCCCAGAGATAAAGTTAAGAAGAAGGTTTTCCCTATCCTTGGAGGGAAAAGACATGGTATAGGCTATGCGATGATATTATATTATGGAACTGGAATCGATTGAAATTGGAATTTCACCGAAAGTTTTATCATATGCTTCTAGTTCATCATGATCGGAATTATATATATAATATTTGGCCTCTTGAAGGAGAAAGTATCGCTCTAGCTTGGGGTGAGTCTTAAATCAATGTTATATTCATGCCCCAATCATGATCTCTCAAGAGAAATTATTATTCATAATTTTTATGCTCAGCTTTCTCGTATTGATCAATCCATGCTCGATACTTCTTATACTGGTTCTTTTATGAAGAAGACTATTGAATTCAAGTGGGATCATTTGGATAGAATTAAACGGAACTCTGAAGATTGGGAACTCAAAGAAGTTAAAGAGCCAGGTATTAAGCTTGAGTTTGATTGTGTTAAATATTTTATGAATACCGATGCTTTTCACAAGTTTAGCATTAAATATGGACTTGACTCTGAGATAGTAGCCTCTTTTTGTGAATCATTTGCTACTCATATTGACCTCCCTAAGGAGAAGTGTTTTAAATATCATGCCCTATTAAAGAAGAAATTAAAGAACCAGTCATAGCTAGAGATGAAACTATCATTTATAATATTGATCCAGTTGTTCCTACTTCTTATATTGAAAACCCACCTTTCCCTGTTAGAATAAAGGAACATGATAAGATATCAACAGTGGTTCACAAAAGTCACATTAAAGCACCTAAACCCTCTGAACAAATTTAAGTAGAACCTAGTGTTGCTATGGTTAGATATCTCTTGCTTGAAAATATAGATGGGCATGTTATTTACTTCCGTGATGAAGCTGCTAGAATTTCCAAACCCAATGAAATATAAACATAGACATGTTGTTGGCATGCATGTCGTCTTAGTTAAAATAGGAGATCATTTCTATCATGGTTTATGTGACGTGGGTGCTAGTGTGAGTGCTATTCCTTTTACCTTATATCAAGAAATTATGAATGATATAACACCCACTGAAACAGAAGACATAGATGGTAATATTAAACTTGCTAATAGAGACACCATCACACCACTTGGGATAGTTAGAGATGTTGAAGTCTTGTGTGGGAAAATAAAATACCCTACTGATTTTCTAGTTCTTGGTTCCCCACAAGATGACTTTTGTCCCATAATTTTTGGAAGACCTTTCTTGAACACTGTTAATGCTAAGATAGATTGTGAGAAAGAAATTGGAGTGTTATCTTCGGTGATGTGTCTCATGAGTTTAATTTCTCTAAGTTTCGTAGACAACCTCCTGATAAAGAATCACCTAGCAAAGATGAAATAATTGGTCTTGATTCTATTGTCATACCCCCTACTGATCCACTAGAACAATATTTGCTAGACCATGAAAATGATATGCACTTGCCTAAAAGAAATGATATGGATACAATATTCTTTGAACAACAGCCGCTCCTTAAACACAATTTTCCTATTAAAACTCTAGGAGGTCCTCCTCCACCTAAAGATGATCATGTGTTTGAATCAAAACAATTGCGAGACACTTAGAAGTATGCTTATCTTGATGAGAAAAAGATGCATCATGTTATTATTAGCGCTAACCTTTTACACATGAAGAAGAGAGGTTATTAAAAATTCTGAGTAAGCGTCGTGCTGCTATTGGATATACTCTTGATGATCTTAAGGGCATCAGTCCCACTCTCTCTCAGCACATGATTAATAGGGAAATTGATGCTAAACCTGATTGATCACCAACGACGATTGAATCCTAAGATGAAAGAAGTGGTAAGAACTAAAATACTAAAGCTTCTGGAAGCATGTATAATATATCCCATAGCTGGTAGTAGATGGGTAAGTCCTATTCACTATGTCACTAAGACAGGAGGTATTACTGTTGTTCCTAATGATAAAAATGAACTTATCCCACAAAGAATTGTTATAGGTTATAGGATGGTAATTGACTTTAGGAAATTAAATAAAACTACTAGAAAAGATCATTATCCTCTACCTTTTATTGATCAAATGCTAGAGATATTATCTAAGCACACACACTTTTGTTTTCTTGATGGATATTCTGGTTTCTCTCAAATACATGTTTCACAACCTGATCAAGAGAAAACCGCCTTTACTTATCCTTTTGGAACCTATGATTATAGACATATGCCTTTCGGTTTATGCAATGCACCTGCTACCTTTGAAAGATGTATGACTGCTATATTCTCTGATTTTTGCGAAAAAATTGTTGAGGTTTTCATGGATGATTTTTCCATTTACATAACTTCTTTTGATTATTGCTTAAGCAACCATGATCGAGTTTTGCAGAGATGTGAATAAACTAATCTTGTCTTGAATTGCGAGAAGTCCCACTTTATGGTTAATGAAGGCATTGTCTTGGGTCATAAAATTTCTAAATGATGTATTGAGGTGGATAAAGCTAAATTGGATGCAATTGAGAAAATGACATGTCCTAAAGATATTAAAGGTATTCGTAGTTTCCTCGGTCATGTTGGTTTCTATAGGAGGTTCATTAAAGACTTCTCTAAAATTTCTAGGCCTCTTACTAATCTTTTACAAAAGGATATTGCATTTGTTTTTTATGATGATTGTGTAGAAGCCTTTGAAACACTTAAGAAAACCTTAACCTCTGCACCTATTGTTCAACCACCTGATTGGAACTTACCTTTTGAAATTATGTGTGATGCTAGTGATTATGCTGTTCGTGTGATTCTAGGACAAAGAGTTGATAAGAAATTAAATGTTATCCATTATGCTAGCAAAACTCTAGATAGTGCCCAAAGAAATTATGCTACTACTGAGAAAGAATTTTTAGCAGTTGTGTTTGCTTGTGATAAATTCAGATATTACATTGTTGATTCAAAGGTAATTGTTCACACTGATCATGCTACTATAAAATATCTTATGGAAAAGAAAGATGATAAACCTAGACTCATTAGTTGGGTTCTCTTGCTGCAAGAATTTGATTTACACATTACTGACACGAAGGGAGCTAAGAACTTGTCTAGGTTAGAAAATATTCTTGATGACCCACTACCTATTGATGATAGCTTTCTTGATGAACAACTAGCTGTCATAAATGCTTCTCATAACACTCCTTGGTATGTGATACGTCTCCAACGTATCTACTTTTCCAAACCCTTTTGCCCTTGTTTTGGACTCTAATTTGCATGATTTGAATGGAACTAACCCGGACTGACGCAGTTTTTAGCAGAACTGCCAAGGTGTTGTTTTTGTGGAGAATAAAAAGTTCTCGGAATCGCCTGAAAATCAACGGAGAATTATTTTGGAAAATATAAAAAATATCTGCAAGAAGATCCTCACCGGAAGGCCCACACCCTGTCCATGAGGGTGGGGACGCGCCCCCTGCCCAAGGTGCGCCCCTACCTCGTGGGCCCCCCGATGCTCCACCGACGTACCCCCAGATCCTATAACTTCCGTTTCGAGGAGAGAGAAAATCAGGGAGAAGGAATTATCGCGTTTCACGAGACGGTTGTGACGCCCCCGATTTGTCCGTACACTAATCATGCACGCAAATGTGTACGACCAAGATCAGGGACTCACTGGAAGATATCACAACACAACTCTAGACACAAATTAAAATACTACAAGATTTATATTACAAGCTAGGGGCCTCGAGGGCTCGAATACAAAAGCTCGAATACACAAGAGTCAGCGGAAGCAATAATATCTGAGTACAGACATAAGTTAAACAAGTATGCCTTGAGAAGGCTAGCACAAAAGTAACAACGATCGAAAAGGCAAGGCCTCCTGCCTGGGACCTCCTAACTACTCCTTGAAGCCAAACTCCACGTAGAAACATCCTCGGGATCTTCTGGCTCCTGGACTCCACCATCTGGTTGCATCATCTGAGAAGAAAGGAAGAAAGGGGGAAAAGGGGGAGCAAAGCAACCGTGAGTACTCATCCAAAGTACTCGCAAGCAAGGATCTACACTACATATGCAATGATATATGTGTAAAGGGGTAATATCTATGGACTGAACTGCAGAATGCCAGAATAAGAGGGTGATAACTAATCCAATCGAAGACTACGCTTCTCGTAACCTCCATCTTGCAGCAGAAGATGAGGGTAGCTAGAAAGTAACAAGTATCCTCGCTTCTCGCAGTCTTCGTCTTGCACCAGTAGAAGGGAGTAGATAGTAAGTTCACCAAGTAACATCGTATAGCATAATCCTACTCGGCGATCCTCCCGCACATCACCCTGTGAGAGAGAAACCACCGAGTTATCTCTGGAACTTATCTAGGTGTGTTTTATTACGTATCCAGTTCTAGTTGTCATGAGGTCAGAGTACAACTCCGGGTCGTCCTTTTACCGAGGGACACGGCTATTCGAATAGATTAACTTCCCTGCAGGGGTGCACCACATAACCCAGCACACTCGATCCCATTTGGCCGGGCACACTTTCCAGGGTCATGCCCGGCCTTGGAAGATCAACACGTCGCAGCCCTACCTAAGCACAACAGAGAGGTCAGCACGCCGGTCTAAACCCTAAGCGCACGGGGGTCTGGGCCCATCGCCCAATGCACACCTGCACATTGCGAGGGCGGCCGGTCAGCACGTCGAGTGCCCATAACTATTCCCACGTAGCTGGTTAGTGCGTATAGGCCAATGGCCAGACTCAGATCAAATACCAAGATCTCGTTAAACGTGTTATTATGAAATAACCGCGGACAACGACCAGGGCCAGGCCCACCTGTCTCCTAGGTGGTCGCAACCCGCCCTGTCGCTCCGCCACAAAGTAACCATCAGGGGGCTGTCGGGAACCCAGGCCCACCACTACCTGGGTGGAACCACCTGTCCCTTCAGCCCCCATCTCCGAATCATCATCATGTGTATGTAATAGTAGAGTATATACCCGTGATCACCACCCGAGTGATCACGGCCCGATAGTATAGCCTGGCAGACGGACAAGAATGTAGGGCCACTGATGGAATACTAGCATCCTATACTAAGCATTAGGATAGCAGGTAAGGTATCAATAGTGGTAGCAACAATGACAGGCTATGCAACAGAATAGGAGCTATCAAATCATCAACAGTAGCAAATCTAATGCAAGAATAAGAGAGAGGAGAATGGGCGATATCTGGTGATCAAGGGGGGGGGGCTTGCCTGGTTGCTCCGGCAAGAAGGAGGG
>LR738715.1:751595861-751617389 GCA_902687465.1 Secale cereale | reverse complement strand
GGAACCTAACGAGTCTTCTTGGTCTTGGCTGCCCTTTCGAAGAGGTTGATCCCTTTCGTTGATGTTTTCATTTCTCTGTTTCACGTCATCGTGATCAAGTCGTCAACCGTTCTTCGGGATCTCCATCGTCCTACGAAAGCGACCAGGGGGAAAAACTTTGGAGGAACGTATCTCCACGAAGTATGTGCATCCGACGGCGAATTCAGAAAGTGATACACGAAGTACCCTACGAGTAGTATTTTAGTGAATGCATTGAGAACAATAAGCGATGGTACCAAAGTTTCAATTGGGTAGGCAGTCATTCGATGCCTAACCAGAAGCTGGAATGGGGTCTTGATCAACGAGAATAATATGGTGTTTGATACCAGGATGAAACATGGTATAATTTAGCTCGTGAATTACACGCAAAGCCAAGTGCAAAGAATAAATTAGAATCAGGGTTGTACAGGAGAGTCAGGTTCCGATCCCGTGGACCTGTGGGTTATGGGCCCACCATGTAGGTTAAGAGTAGGAAGGGCGATGACATCTTGCATAGAAAGCAAGGCATGTCAGAGGATAGTCTGTCAGTTAAGTTGGCAACAGTGTCGGTACCAAGTACGGGGAACTAAGAGAGCCATTTTCTTGCACATTGCAACGAGGCGGACCAATAGGCAAGGTTCTCGTTCACCGGCTATTAATGGAATCTTACAACAGTAGTAACGAGGTCTTACTGACAGAGTTGTACCACGAGGTGTTTACATAAGCAGAGAATTATTACTGCTTAGATTATATGTAGATCAAAGAAAGGTTAAACAAACAAATGGAAAGGAAAATTGTGCTTACACACAATTAATGGGAGTATATCATTCCCATGGACAAGCAAAACATGGCATACAGAGTAGGAGAGCAAGTACCCAACCATTCAGATAAAGAGACAATAATTAATCAAGATGGTACCCATACAATGGTGTTTGGATAACTAACCAAAAAACATTTAGCATCGCGCCTCCAATCTTCTTGTTGATGAGCGGGGTATCATAGTCATGCTTTGAGGTAGCAATGATATGGTGTTTCAATCAAGGGCCGGACTTTGGATACACAAATGATCCATCAGTAGCAACTTATAATATAAGTCTTACAATTTCCTCCTGCAAGAATGGATATCCTTGCAAAAGAAATTATAATGATGGGTCCTCCAGCCAGGGGTGCTAGGCATGACATCATATTACCGGGTCATCAAAGGACCAACATTATAACTACTGGAAAGTTGTCCCAAACATCATATCTGACCGAGATTCAGATCCGGTTGGTGTCATGATACCTCAGACTCAGGATGTTCGAGAAGAAAAGGTGCAACACAAATTGACGAAATGACATTGCAAGATTCTAGGGAAATGAACTATGGGAGCGGGTTCCCGAAACAATATTTCATCATTAAACCAAAGAGAGGATGAGAAGGTGGCTGATGGGCTCAGCGACAATTCATCGAGAATTCCAAACAGATGGATTTCCACAATAATGTGAACAGGAAGATGACACTTTTCAATTCAAATGGTATAATGTTGTATGCTTGGGGATAACATACACCATTAATCATTAGTTGAAAGGTGTGCCCGAAATATGACCTTAGGCAGCAAGATCAATAATAGAGTGACGATTCAATAACCAACAGTCTAAGAATGAACTGTCGATTGTTAACTTCAAAGCAATAGGGTTGATAGAAGTACATAACTGAAGCAGCATCGTTAGCATATTGGTATCCCGGTTAAAACAACACGGGGACTGATACGTCCAAAATGCATCACTATTTTATATCATAATTCATCCTTATTCATTGATATATTTCACATTACGATGATGTTCTTATGTTGTTTTGGCCTATTTTACATAGTTTGCAACTTTCCGGTGCCGAAGCAGCAGACGCAGGATTCAGCGGTAAAAAGTGGACGCTGAGTTGCTGAAGAAGAATACCTCCAAATTACCTGAAAATCGACGGAGGGTATTTTCCAGAAGGATCACGAAGATACGCAAAAGAGCAACCAGAGGGGGGCCACAGGGTGCCCAGGCGGCCACCTGGCGCGGCCCCTACCCTGGCCGTGCCGGGAGGGCGCCTGGAGCCCCTGGCCCACTCCAGGTTTCCCCCTTTGGCCTATATACTCCTCATCATCCAGAAACCCTAAAAGGGGAGAGTTTACGGAGTTCCACCGCCGCTCCGTGGCGGAAACCTACAGAGAAGAAAAGCCATCTCCGGCGGGCAGATTCCGCCGGGGAGATCACCTCCCGGAAGGGGAGATTATCGCCATCGTCATCACCATCGTCACGGGCATCATCGAGATCATCATCAACATCATCCCCAACATCAGCACCATCTCCATCTTCATCCAATCTCAGCTCACAATTGCAACTTGTGTTGTAATCCGTACTATCTATCCTCTCTACCCTATCGGTGTTGATTACTACTTTGTGATGAATGCTATTGAATTTTGTTGGAGAAATATCATTATGTCCAGATTGTTTATCACCCATCTATCTCCACTGATCATGATCTCTTTTATGTCTTGTGAGTAGTTACTTTAGTTCTTGAGGACATGGGAGAAGTCTTGTTGTTAGTAGTCATATGATGTTGAAGTAATATGTGTTGTTTGATACTTAAGTTGTGTTGTTATTTTCCTAGTGGTGTTGTGTGAGTCGAACACTCAACACTTCGCCTTATTAAGGACCTAGGGGAATACATTGTGTACAAAGAATGCTTACGGTGGGTTGCCGGAGTGACAGAAACCTGAACCCCAGGTCGCACTCTTTTGCACAAGGGAACAATGGATCATCGATCGTATTGCTATGGTTAGGCTTTTGCCTTAAATACTATCTTGTATTTGCGGATGCTTGCAAGGTGTTTAATCATAAGAGTGCACTCATCTTAGTCTAGAGGGTGTACTAGCATAGATCCACCCACTCAACACTTATCAACACATCACATAGTACCGATACGGAATATGGCGAAAGCACATGACTACCTCTCCCGTGTGTCCTCAAGAACACTTTAGCCTTTATAAGTTCAGTTGCTAGGCCTCTCCTTTGCTCACAAAGGATTGGGCCACTTGTTACTCTCCAGTGCCTTTTACTTTGCTCGCTTTTACTTTCCTGTTGCTTATATCAAGAAAACCCCTAAAAAGTTATCTTTCAGTGCTTGCAGTTATTCCTTGCTCAGAATCACTTATCAATTCCTTCTGCTCCTCGTTGGGTTCGACACTCTTACTTATCGAAAACGCTGCAATAGATCCCTTACGGTTGTGGGTCATCAAGTATCGTTTTCTGGTGCCGTTGCCGGGGAGTGTAGCGCTATTGGTAAGTGAAGCTGGTAAGGAAGTTTTTATATTTCTGTTTTTATTTTGCTGTTGCTGCTCTTTGTCCTTATGGACAACCTTGCTATTGGATCGTTGCTTGTGGGAAGATGCCCCACATCTGTGGTGGTTGCTCCTCCCCCTACTGAAATTGTGCCCTATAAAATACCAGCTGGTATTATCGATTATGTTTTGGCCAATCATTATGCAGGAGACAGACATCCCGGTGAACACTAGCTATATCTGTCACAACTATGTTCATTATTTAAGCTTGCAGGTGTATCAATGGAGTTTGTCATGAGGAAATTGTTCTCCATATCGCTTATAGATAAAGCTTCAGATTGGTATAAGCTTCTCGATAACACACACTTGCTTGATTAGCAAGAGCTTATGTCTCTCTTTTATACCAAGTTTTATCCTCTTCATGAAATTCATCGAGACAGGAACTACATCTATAACTTTAGGTCTCGTGATGGAGAAAGCATTGCTCAAGCTTGGGGGAGATTGAAGTCCCTAATGCTCAAATGTCCTATTCATGAGCTCCCCAAGAAAATTATACTTACAAATTTTTATGCCAGGCTTTCTCGTCAGGATAAGGAGATGCTGGATGCCTCCTCTAGTGGGGTATTTCAGACAAAGAGCGTTGAAGAAAGGTGGGATCTCATTGAAAGGATCCAGAGGAATACCGAAGATTGGGAAATCGATAAAGGTATTGAACCCGCTATAAATTATGAGCATGATTATATTGAGAGCTATGTGAAAACTGATTACTTCAATACCTTTTGCTCTAAGATTGGTCTTGATTCCCATCTAATGATTGATTTCTGTAAGGATTTTGCCTCTCACGTTGATTCTTTTAAAAAGAAGAGAGATCAGCATCATGAACCTTTCAAAGAGTTACCTGTTGATATTCATGTTGCTGACCCTATTTTGCCTGCAGTTATATATGAAAAGCCTCCTTTTCCCGCAAGGATAAGGGAGCACTTTCTTGTGACAGGCATAATAAATAAAAGTGAGAGAAGAATTGATGAGCCTGAGGACCAGATCAAGGTCGATCCTCAAGTTGCATTGGTTAAAGACCTTGTTACTAATGATGTTTTGGATTCCAATATAAATTTTTGTGCTGTTTCCACTAACCTTGTCACAGCCAAGAATAAAGGCCCAATTTCAGGTACTCCAGTAGTATCTGTTAAAATAGGAGATCACAATTATTATGGGCTATGCGATTTGGGATAGAGTGCTAGTGCTATCCCCTATTCACTTTATCAAGAGATCATCGGTGAGATTTCACCTTGTGAACTTGAAGAAGTTGATGTTACCATTCATCTTGCAAATAGAGCAACTGTCTCTCCTATCAGAATTGTGAGAGACGTTGAAGTCCTATGTGGAAAGGTAAAATACCCTACCGACTTTCTAGTACTTGGTTCAGTGAGGGACAATTTTTGTCCTATTATTTTTGGTAGACCTTTTCTCAGAACTTGTGGAGCTATAATAGATTGCAAGAAAGGTAAAGTTTCTGTTGAATTCAATGGTGAGCCATATGAATTTAACTTTTCTAATTTCTCTAGGCAGCCTCGTTGTCAGGGATATGACTAGCAGGTATAAACCGGCTAGTGTAAACCGGCTTAGTTATATTATACTTGGTTGTAATATTTAGTAAAGGCTACGACCCATGAGATCTTAGGGCCCATGTGTAGAAGTGAGGTTTGTAAACCGCCAAACGATGTAACTTGAGAGATAAGGAAGAAAAAACAGAGACCGAGGCGGACACAAGTATGAGCCGGCCTCGGGACTCTGTAACCGGACCAGGCGTCACCTCTATATAAAGGGACGACCCGGCGACGGTTCAGGGACAAGCAAGAATCAACCCGTCGAGACTACAGGCAAGCGATCCGCTCCCTGTAAACCGACGCCCAAGCAATACCAAACCAACTAGACGTAGGCTTTTACCTTCATCGAAGGGGCCGAACTAGTATAAACTCTCTGTGTCCTTTGTGTGCTATGAACCCCTTCAAGCTAACCCGTGCGATGGTTCCATCATCAAGTCCGCTAAACCGGACATCTGCCGTGCTATTTCAACGACAGTTGACGCCCACCGTGGGGCCTCCGCATGATGGTTTCGAGTTCTTGAAGGGAAGCTTTGAAGGGCTCAAGGGTTACGCGGTCGGCCGGATGACCAAGAGTCGCCGCGGCCGGATCTACATCGACGACGCAGGTTGGGGACCGGAGGCCGATTCAATCGAATACGGGTACCGGGTTCCCTTCGGTGGCATCCAAGTCTTCATTGGCAAAATCGGCGAACCGGGACCTGAGTCGGACATCTTCCCCAACATCGTCGAGCCGGCTCAGCGTGCGAGATCGGCCCGGGTTCAGCCCGCCATGAAGCATGTGTTCGTTGGAGCGATCTGCAAAGTTCGAGCTGAGGACGGATCGGAGTCTGATGGTGCAACAGTTGTCTACTCAGACGACGAATCTTCATCCGGAGAAACTGAGTCTCTGTATCAGTTGCAGGACGGCCGGTCTGAGGGCGAGTCCGATGGAAACAGTATTCCGGACCCCTTTGGCCCGCCAAACCGGGTGGCTGTCTTTATGGCCGGTTCACAGCCCCCGGTGAACGGGGCGACAGGAGAAGCTGATGTAGGGAGGAGCGGCACGACCCTCTCACCTACTGACGTTCTATCCACCTTGATGGATGAGTTCACAGCTAAAGCGGTGGAAACAGTAGCTCCAGCAGACAAGGCGCATCATGATGCAGAGCTCCTCCAGTTGAAAGGCCGGATTGATCAGTTAAAGGAAGATCTGAGGGCAGAGAAAGAGATGATAGCGGTGAGACAAGCGGAGCTGGATGATCAGGCTTTCTACCTAAGGATGGAGCAAGCTTATATGGAAGGAGTAAGGGGACGGAAGTATCAGTCTCGTCTACCGCTGGTTTATGAAGCAACGAATCTGTTCAGGACACCGGGGGCTGGGGCTAGTAATAATCCGGTTTCAAACCGGAGGGCACCCCCGGCCAGGGAGGAACCGGTTCAGCAGCCCGCCGCAGAGCGGGATCGTCGGATCACGTCGGCACCTTATGTTCCCACCCCTCCAGGTCATTATTCAAACCCTTTGGATAACATCGCTGCAGCTGCTGCACGTTTAGCCGCTTTACCTGTGGAGGAGACGTCTCCGGTGGCATTGGAAGCACGCAGGGTCAAGGAGCTGCTTAATACGGCGTTGATACAGCAGCAAGCATACTCTCATAGTAGGGAACGGCTACATTCAACACCACGTCCCAGCCGGAGTTACACTAGGCATTGGGAGGAACCAGAAGTGTCTAGCAGCGAACGCAGGAGGCATCAGCGCAGACAGGATAATCCGGCAGGTGCAGCGGCACCAGCTCCGGATGTAGACCGGGTTCGATCAGGAGCCCGGGAGGAGGTTCGTCAAACGACGCCGGTTCACACAGCTACTGCAGAAACAGGAGTTACAACGAGTTCTTTCGGGGTGCAATGTCTTATCCCCGCTTTACGGGGTGTCAAGCTGCCTAAAGATTTTAAGGGGCCCCGCAAGGTACCTAATTACACAGCAGATTTAGCTCCGGAAGCTTGGGTTGAAAGTTATGAGATGGCCATGGAGATGCTAGACGTGGATGAATCGGCTTGTGCTAAGTATTTTACTATGATGCTTGAAGGTACGGCCTAGACCTGGCTGAAGGGTTTACCCCCAAACTCTATCAGATCATGGGGGGAACTACGCAGCCAGTTTATCAAAAACTTCAAAGATACATGCAAACAGCCGATGTCAGTGGTGGATCTAGCAGCTTGTGTGCAAGGAGAGCAAGAGTCTACAACAGCTTGGGTGCGGAGAGTAGCGGAGGTCTTACACTCTTCGAATAGTATCAATCCTAGTACGGCGATAGTGACCTTGGAAAACAATTGCCGGTTTGAATCTTTAAAATTAAAGCTCGGACGACTTAAAAGGGATTGTAATGATATGTGAACTCTCATGAGTGCCTTGGTAAAATATGGAGACTCTGATAATACCAAGTATCCAGAAGCGGAAGGAGATAAGACAGGGAAGGTTAGCAAGTCTGGTAAACCGGCACCAGTTAATCCGGCTGCTACGAGTTTTTTGGGCAAACAGAAGGCAGAGGGTGGCTCTGACTTCGTGGCCAACACTCAAGTTCAAGGGGATTTTCAGCATAGCCTGGGAAATCCACCTTCACAAACCGGCGGAGGGACTCTTAGTTGGGATCAAGAGTTAGATCAGCCTTGTCCGAAACATGGCATGAAAGGTCGACTGGCAAAGCATACCATAAGGGAGTGCAGGCCCCTTATGAAGGCAATGGCGGGTTGCTTCAATCCTCATGACAGGCCTCCAAATGGCGGTTCAGGTCCTGGATTTTATGGTCCGGGTCATCAGGGGAACAGCTCCGGATCAGGATATAGGGGCAATAACAATGGTTATCAAAACTGAGCCGGTAATCAAAATAACCAAGGAAATTATAATAACCAGGGCAATCAGTCGCATCATCAAGGTGGTTACAATAACCAGAGCAATCAATAGCAGGGCCAAGGGAATTACAATAGTCAGGGGAATCAACAGCGTCAGCAACAGCAGCAGCAATCTGGATATCAGAGTAATCCAAAGGAATTAAGCAGTGTGCAATATCATGTCTTCACCACAAGTCTGTGTAAGAGAGATCAGAAGGTTTTAAAGCGGGCTGTTAACGCAGTTGAACCGGCAACACCGCAATTTCTGCGCTGGTTAGAGCAGCCCATTGTGTGGAGCAAAGAAGACCACCCGATGCGGGTGGATAATCCGGGCCATTTAGCCCTGGTGGTGGCACCTCAGGTGGGAGGTTACAAATTTACTATGGTTCTCATGGACGGTGGTAGCAGTATCAATATCTTATACTATGAGACTTTCCGTCGTATGGGTTTGACGGATAAGAAGTTAAGGCAATCGAATACAGTGTTTCATGAAGTGGTCCCAGGTAAGTCGGCTTACCCGGTTGGGAAGATTGACTTGGAAGTTACTTTTGGGAATGAGTATGATTCCAGGTCAGAGATGATAACTTTCGAAGTCGTCAAAATCAAAAGCCCATATCACGCTCTGTTTGGAAGGACGGTTTATGCTAAGTTTATGTCTAGGCCATGTTATGTTTATTTGCAGCTTAAAATGCCGGGTCATAAGGGCATGATCACGGTTCATGGAAGTCGCAAGATAGCAGTGGAATGTGAAGAAGGAGATGCAGCCTATGCAGAAGCAGTATGTGCCACGGAAGAGTTGAAATTTTATAAAGATAATGTTGATCCGGCAGATATGACTCCGCTGAATAAGCCAACTACCGAGCATGATCCGGTGTTGAAGTTTAAGTCAGCAGAGGAGACCAAGCAAGTTGATTTTGTGCCTGGAGATTCGTCCAAGCAGTTTACTATCAGCGCTAACCTTGATCCCAAATAGGAAAGCGCGCTCATCGAGTTCATCCGTGAGAACCGGGATATCTTTGCATGGAAACCTTCTGACATGCCAGGTATACCGAGGGAACTCGCTGAGCACAGTCTTAACATTGATCCGAAATATAAACCGGTTAAACAATATTTGCGCCGCTTCAACGAAGAGAGGCGCAAGGCTATAGGAGAAGAAGTGGCCAGGCTTTTGGCCGCAGGATTCATAGTGGAAGTTTTTCATCCGGAGTGGTTGGCTAATCCGGTACTGGTGTTAAAGAAGAATGGGAAGTGGAGAATGTGTGTGGACTACACAGACCTCAACAAAGCTTGCCCAACTGATCCTTTTGCTCTCCCTCGCATTGATCAAATCATCGATGCCACGGCGGGATGTGAGCGGCTAAGGTTTTTGGATGCATATTCAGGATATCACCAGATCAAGATGGCAGCTAAAGACCAAGAGAAGACAGCTTTCATAACTCCTTTTGGTGCTTTTTGCTATGTGTCTATGCCTTTTGGGCTTAAAAGTGCACAGGCAACTTATCAACTTTGCGTTCAGAATTGTCTAAAAGGGCAGATAGGGAGGAATGTTCATGCCTATGTGGATGACATTGTGGTCAAGTCAAGGAAGGAAGAGACAATGATAGAGGATCTTAAGGAAACTTTTGATAATCTTAGATCTTATAAGATGATGCTTAATCTGGAAAAGTGTGCTTTTGGTGTTCCGGCAGGTAAGCTACTGGGATTCTTGGTCTCGAACAGAGGAATAGAAGCTAACCCAGAGAAAATCAAGGCCATCACATCTTTGACTAAACCGGTTTGCGTCAACGATGTTCAGCGTATAGCTGGCCGGATCACAGCATTAAGCCGGTTCATCAGTCGTTTGGGAGAGAAGGCGATCCCGCTTTACCAGATGTTGAGGAAAACAGACCGGTTTATATGGAGTGATGAGGCAAACGCAACGTTTGAGGATCTGAAACGGCAATTGGCAAAGCCACCGGTTTTAGCTGCTTCTATGGACAAGGAGCCGTTGCTGCTATATGTCGCTGCCAATGCACGGGCAGTTAGCGTTGCAATCGTGGTTGAGCGCAAGGAAGCAGGGAAGGAATACCCGGTTCAGCGCCCGGTTTACTACGTGAGTGAAGTACTCATTGAATCCAAGCAGAGGTACCCTCATTGGCAGAAGTTAGTATATGGGGTGTTCATGGCAAACCGGAAGTTGAAGCACTATTTCCAAGGTCATCCAATAACTGTAGTTAGTTCAGCGCCATTGGGGGATATAATCCAGAACAGGGAAGCTACAGGCAGAGTAGCGAAGTGGGCCATCGAGCTCAGCCCACATGAGTTGAAGTATGTACCACGCACTGCTATAAAGTCTCAGGCATTGGTAGATTTCATCAATGATTGGAAAGAGTTGCAAACTCCTGAGGAGAAGCCGGATCTTACTTACTGGACGATTCACTTTGACGGTTTAAAACAGCTGGAGGGCTCGGGGGCTGGAGTTGTCTTAACTTCCCCCAGAGGTGATAAATTTTGTTACGTCCTCCGCTTATTGTTTCCTTGTACTAATAATGCAGCAGAATATGAAGCACTACTTCATGGTTTGCGACTGGCAAAGGAGATGAACTTGAGCCGGGTTAAGTGCTTTGGCGAATCAGATCTGGTGGCACAGCAAGTTTCTGGCAAGTGGGATTCAAGGGATCCCCTCATGGAGGCTTATAGACGAGAGGTTGATGCAGTTGCAGGATACTTCAAAGGATATCAGGTGGATCATATAGACCGGCGAAGGAACGAAGCGGCCGACGCTCTAAGCCGGCTGGGGTCTCAACGTAAACCGGTGCCACCAAACACTTTTTTGGATGAATTGCACAGTCCTTCGGTTCAGATACCGTCGGAGGAAGACCTAGCTATTCCTGACCCAGAGGCACAGTTAGTTGCAGCGCTCCATGTTATTCCAGATTGGACGCTGCCCTATTTGGCATACCTGAGCCGAGGAGAGTTACCGGACGATGAAGAAGAAGCACGACAGATAATCCGGCGTTCTAAGTCCATGACTATTGCAAACGGAGAGCTTCACCATCGCAGTACTTCTGGAGTATTTCAGCGGTGTGTATCAGCTGAGGAAGGTTGTGAGATTCTTCGCGAGATTCATGAAGGGGATTGTGGTCATCATGCCGGTTCAAAATCATTGGTGGCTAAAGCATTCCGGCATGGTTTCTATTGGTTAACTGCTCATGCAGATGCGACAGATCTAGTCCAGAATTGTGACGCTTGTCAGAAATTTTCAAGGCGTGCTCTGGTTCCGGCGCAGGAGCTCCGGATGATACCAATAACTTGGCCGTTTGCGACTTGGGGGCTTGATATGGTTGGACCTTTCAAGCGATCCCAAGATCAGAAAACTCATCTACTAGTAGCAGTAGACAAGTTTACAAAGTGGGTTGAAGCGGAGCCTATAACAAGTGTGATGCGGCAACGGCGGTCAAATTCATCAAAAAAGTAATTTTCCGGTTTGGCTTTCCACACAGCATCATCACAGACAATGGCACTAATTTATCTCAGGGTGAGATGGAAGAATTCTGTCAACGAGAACATATTCGTTTGGACGTGTCTTCTGTGGCCCACCCCCAATCCAATGGTCAGGCTGAAAGGGCAAATCAGGAAATTTTGCGAGGTATCAAACCCCGGCTTATGACACCTTTGCAGAGAACCCCAGGATGTTGGGTTGAGGAGTTGCCATCTGTTCTTTGGAGTATCAACACTACACCAAACCGGTCTACAGGTTACACACCTTTCTTCATGGTCTATGGTGCTGAAGCAGTCCTTCCGAGCGATATACGTCATGATTCACCAAGGGTGACGGCTTATGTTGAAGCAGCCAACGAGAGAGCAAGACAGGACAGTTTGGACCGGCTGGATGAAGAGCGTGATATAGCCGCGGCACGATCTGCAATTTATCAACAAGACTTACGCATATATCATAGCCGCCGGATCAGAACAAAGACGTTCCAGGAGGGCGACTTGGTACTCCGGCTCATCCAAGATCAAACAGATATGCACAAGCTATCCCCACCTTGGGAAGGACCCTTTGTGGTCAGTAAGAATCTACACAACGGTTCATATTACCTGGTGGACGTTCGGGAACACAAGGACTCGCGGACGTCAGAAGAGGAGACGAAGAGGCCGTGGAACATCGCCCATTTATGGCCATACTATACTTGAGCTACGCGCTCCAATGTATCCTATGTATATATTATGATTAATGAATAAACCGGCACCCTCGGTAAACCGGGGGCTCAGCCCCTCTTTACATACAAATATCTTGTGAGGACAACCATACAAGTTTTTTATCAGAGATTATATTTCAATATATTGGCCGGTTTAGAAGTTGATTTTTTGCAGAGTATACAAAGGAGCAATAAAACTTTCCAAAGAACATGAGATCATATCCGGTTCGAAGGGAGGACGCTTCACGATTTACCCACCGGTTTAGGAGGAACCATGGAGGCCCTCTGGGAAAGTTGGATAGTCCACGTCCCATTGATTGGCTCAATTTTTATGTACATCGGCCCTCTGAAAAGAATGGTTCGCCCACATTCAGTGATTGGCTAGGCCCTCTGGGAAAGATGGTTTGCCCACGTCCCAGTGATTGGCTCAATTTTTATGTACGATTTTATCGGCCCTCTGAAAAGATGGTTTGCCCACGTTCAGTGATTGGCTAGGCCCTCTGGGAAAGATGGTTTGCCCACGTCCCATTGATTGACTCAGTTTTTATTTGCGGTTCTATCGGCCCTCTGAAAAGATGGTATGCCCACGTTCAGTGATTGGCTAGGCCCCCTGGGAAAGATGGATAATCCACGTCCCATTGATTGGCTGAACCTTGCTTTGAGCCTGGCAGCTCTTAAAAAGCCTCGACTACATGGTCTTATTTGCAAAATTTGCATCTTTTTGTGTTTGTGTTTTAAACCCTTTAAACCGGAGTGGAACAGCTACAGAAGCTGACCACATATCTATAAAGTGAAAAGTCTGGATCATGAATACCAGCATGAGTAAACCGGTGTTCATTATAACCGGATCATCTACCAGGCAACAAGCCACAAATTTCTAAACAGTTTTTCAGAACAAGATGAACCGGAGTTTATCATCAAAACCCGGGTGTCTAATTGGATCCATGAAGGTCTTCATCAAAGGTCTTTAAAGTCCTACCGGATTAAGAGTATTGAGCATATATAATCTCAGGTATAACTTTATTTCTGGTGTAAATATGTACTTATTTGGCATTTTGGGAGAACAATGTAATCTGTCCAGCGGTAAACCGCTAGGAAATATTTTCAGTATTATTTCTGCAGGAGCAGAGGATATGCAAGATAAGCAAACATCGGACAACATTTAGATTGGCAAATATTTTATATAAGACAGAATATCCGGATTAAAGCAGATCAAGTTTCAGCTATCCTATTACAAGGCATAGCAAGCCTGACGGATTAAAAAGATTGTTTGGCAAAACAGAGACTGCGATTACAACAATAAATTTTGAATTATGCTCCTCCTTGCTGAGACGGCTGGCCATCACCTTGATCCGGGATATCTTCATCTTCTTGAAGCGGTTGGAAGTCCGGCACACGCTAGTCAATCTTCGTCAAAGCCCGGAAATACATCTCGTCGTTGATAAGTTCAGAAGGTTCAATATCAGGAGCGAAGGTATGAGGACGAACCGGCGGGATTAAGTTGACGGTGTCATAAACCGGCCGCTCCACCCGCTCGTTTTGCAAGTCGTATCCAGGATGATATCTGGATAAATCGGACTCAGCTGCAAGCTTGCTGGCGAGGGGACGTATCTCCTTCGTCAAGGCGTAAAGATCTTTTGCAGTAAAAGTTGAGCCGTCGTCTTTTGTATCAGGAAATCTGGTTGAAGCTTCTTCCGGATCAAGATCCGGGACCCAGGCCTTAGCCCTGGTAAGGGCAAGAAGAGCACCACCTCGGGCAGCAGATTTTTTGACTTCTTCCAGACGAACCGGCAAGATAGATAATTTTTTCAATGTGTCCTGGATAGTCGTAGGGGCCGGTTTACCGAAAGAAGTTGCACTAAATGTCAGGGATATGGTTAGTAGGTATAAACCGGATATTGTAAACCGGCTTAGTTACATTGTACTTGGTTTTAATATTTTAGTAGAGACTACGGCCCATGAGATTTCAAGGCCCATGTATAGAAATACGGTTTGTAAACCGCCAAGAGATGTAACTTGAGAGATAGGAAAGAAAAGACAGAGACCGAGGCGGACACGATTATGAGCCGGCCTCGGGACTCTGTAAACCGGACCAGGCGTCACCTCTATATAAAGGGACGACCCGACGACGGTTCAAGGACAAGCAACAATCAGTCCGTCGAGACGCAGGCAAAGCGAATCCGCTCCCTGTAAACCGACGCCCAAGCAATATCAACCAACTAGACGTAGGCTTTTACCTTCTCCGAAGGGGCCGAACTAGTATAAATCCTTTGTGTCCTTTGTGTGCCATGAATCCTTTCAAGCTAACCCGTGCGATGGTTCCATCATCAAGTCCGATAAACCGGACATCTGCCGTGTTAATTCCACGACAGCTGGCGCCCACCGTGGGGCCTGCGCACGATGGTTTCGAGTTCTTGAAAGGCGGCTTCGAAGGATTAAAGGGTTACGCAGTCGGCCGGATGACCAAGAGTCGTCGTGGCCGGATCTACATCGACGACGCGGGTTGGGGACCGGAGGCCGATTCGATCGAATACGGGTACCGGGTCCCCTTCGGCAGCATCCAAGTCTTCATTGGCAAAATTGGTGAACCGGGACCTGAGCCGGACACCCTCCCCAACATCGTCGAGCCGGCTCAGCGTGCGAGATCGGCTCGGATTCAGCCTGCGATGAAGCATGTGTTTGTTGGAGCAATTCACGGAGGCCAAGCCGAGGACGGATCGGAATCTGATGGTGCAAACGTCGTCTACTCAGATGACGAGTCTTCATCCGGGGAAACTGAATCTCTGTATCAGTTGCGGGACGGCCGGTCTGAGGGCGAGTCCGATGGAAACAGTATTCCGGACCCCTTTGGCCCGCCAAACCGGGTGGCGGTCTTCATGGCCGGTTCACAACCCCCGATGAACGGAACAACAGCAGAGGCTGGTGCAGGGGGAAGCGGTTCAAATCCCTCCCTTACTGAAGTTCTATCCACCTTGATCGAGGAGTTCACAGCTAAAGCAGTGGAGGTCGTAGCTCCAGCAGACAAGGCGCAACATGATGCAGCGCTTCTTTAGTTGAAAGCCCGGATCGATCAGTTAAAGGAGGATTTAAAGGCAGAAGGAGAGATGTTAGCCATAAGACAAGCAGAGTTGGATGATCAAGCCTTTCATTTGAGGATGGAGCAGGCTTCTGTGGAAGGAGTAAGGGGGCGAAAGTATCGATCCCGCCTACTGCCGGGTTACGAATCTGCGAATTTGTTCAAAACACCTGGGGCTGGGGCCAGTAACAATCCGGCCTTAAACCGGAGAAGCCCACCGGCTCGGGATGAGCCGGTTCAGCAGCCCGCCGCAGAACGGGAGCGTCGGATTACATCGGCGCCTTATGTTCCTGTCCCTCCAGGACACTATTCAAACCCTTTGGATAATATTGCTGCAGCGGCAGCACGGTTGGCCGCTTTACCCATGGAAGAAACGTCCCCGGTAGCGATAGAGGCGCACAGGGCCCAGAAGCTGCTTAATACGGCGTTAATACAGCAGCAAGCGTACTCTCATAGCAGGGAAAGGTTACATTCAACACCACGTCCCAACCGAAGTTACTCTAGACATTGGGAGGAGCCAGAAGTGTCTAGCAGTGAGCGCAGGAGACATCAGCACAGGCAGGATAATCCGGCAAGGGCGGAGATGCCAGCCCCGAACCTAAACCGGCCTAGATTGGAGGCCAGGGAGTAAATTCGTCAGCCGACGCCGGTTCACACAGCCACTACAGGGACAGGAGCTACAGCGAGCGGTTTTGGAATACAATGTCTCGTCCCCGCCCTGCGGAGCGTTAAGTTGCCCAAGGATTTCAAAGGACCTCGCAAGGTGCCTTATTACACAGCCGATTTACCGCCCGAAGCTTGGGTGGAGAGTTACGAGATGGCCATGGAGATGCTGGACGTGGATGAATCGGCTTGTGCCAAATATTTCACTATGATGCTTGAGGGCACGGCCCGGACTTGGCTGATGGCGCTACCTCCGAATTCTATCGGGTCATGGGGGGAGCTGCGCAGTCAGTTCATCAAAAACTTTAAGGATACATGCAAGCAACCGATGTCGGTGATAGATTAGCAGCATGTGTGCAAGGAGAGCAGGAGTCTACAGCAGCTTGGGTACGCAGAGTGGCAGAGATCTTGCACTCCTCAAATGTCATCAACCCTAGCACAGCAATTGTAACATTGGAGAACAATTGCCGGTTTGAATCTTTAAAATTAAAACTCGGACGGCTCAAACGGGAATGCAATGACATGGGGACTTTAATGAGCGCCCTGGTGAAGTACGGAGACTCAGATAATACCAAGTATCCGGAGTCAGAAGGAGATAAAACGGGGAAGGCCAGCAAGTCTGGTAAACCGGCGCCGGTTAATCCGGTTACTTCAAGCTTTTTGGGCAAACGGAAGGCAGAAAATAGCTCCGATTTTGTTGCTAATACACAGGCTCAAGGCGGTCTTCTGGTTAATCAGCAGGGTTCCACTCTCCAAACCGGCGGAGGAAACCCGGGTTGGGAGCAGGATTTGGATCAACCCTGTCTAAAGCATAGCGGAAGAGGGAGGATTGCAAGGCATACTATAAGAGAATGCCTGTCCTTTATGAAAGCAGGGAACGGCCGTTTTAATCCTCCTAGCCGGCCCCCGAACGGCGGTTCAGGGCCCGGGTTTTATGGTCCGGGTTATCAAGGGAACAACTCCGGATCAGGATATAGGGGCAATGGCGGTTATCAAGGGAATAACGGCGGTTATCAATCCCGGCCAGGCGGCCAAAATAGTCAAGGAAACTACAATGGTCAGGGAAATCAATCGCATCATCAAGGTGGTTACAATGGTCAGGGAAACCAATCACATCATCAAGGTGGTTATCATGGTCAGGGAAATCAATCGCATCATCAAGGTGGTTACAACAATCAGAATAATCAGCAGCAGGGCCAAGGGAGTTACAATAACCAAGGAAACCAGCAGCAACAGCGTCCGCAGCAACAGCAGCAATCCGGATACCAGAGTAATCCGAAGGAGTTGAGCAGCGGTCAATATCATGTTTTCACCACGAGTTTATGTAAGAGAGACCAGAAGGTTTTAAAGCGGGCTGTTAATGCAGTAGAACCGGCGACGCCACAGTTTCTACGATGGTCAGAGCAGCCCATTGTATGGAGCAGAGAGGACCACCCGTTACGGGTAGATAATCCGGGACATTTAGCCTTGGTGGTAGCACCTCAGGTGGGAGGATACAAATTTACTAAAGTCCTCATGGACGGAGGTAGCAGTATCAATATATTGTATTACGAGACCTTTCGCCGCATGGGTCTGACAGATAAAAAGTTAAGGACATCAAACACAGTGTTTCACGGGGTGGTCCCAGGTAAGTCAGCTTATCCAGTTGGTAAGATTGACTTAGAAGTTACCTTTGGAGATGAGCATGATTCCAGATCGGAGATGATCACTTTTGAAGTTGTCAAAATTAAAAGTCCGTATCATGCTTTGTTTGGAAGGACGGTTTATGCTAAATTTATGGCTAGGCCATGTTATGTTTATTTGCAGCTTAAGATGCCGGGTCATAAAGGCACGATTACGGTGCATGGCAGTCGTAAGATAGCAGTGGAGTGTGAGGAAGGTGATGCAGCTTATGCAGAAGCGGTATGTGCCACGGAAGAGTAAAAAATTTATAAAGATAATGTTGATCCGGCAGATATGACTCCGCTGAAGAAACCAACTACCGAGCATGATTCGGCTTTGAAGTTCAAGTCAGCGGAAGAGACTAAGCAGGTCGATTTTGTGCCTGGAGACTCGTCTAAACAGTTCACCATCAGTGCTAACCTAGATCCTAAATAGGAAAGCGCGCTCATCGAGTTCATCCGTGAGAACCGGGATATCTTTGCATGGAAGCCTACTGACATGCCAGGTATACCGAGGGAACTCGCTGAGCACAAGTTGAATATCGATCCGAAGTTCAAACCGGTAAAACAGTATCTGCGCCGCTTTAATGAAGAGAGGCGCAAAGCTATAGGAGAAGAAGTGGCCAGACTTTTGGCGGCAGGGTTCATAGTGGAAGTTTTTCATCCGGAATGGTTGGCTAATCCGGTGCTGGTTCTAAAGAAGAATGGGAAGTGGAGGATGTGTGTGGACTACACAGACCTCAATAAAGCTTGCCCGACTCATCCGTTTGCTCTACCTCGCATTGATCAGATTATTGATGCCACAGCAGGGTGTGAGCGGCTGAGTTTTCTGGATGCGTATTCAGGATATCACCAGATCAAGATGGCAGTTGAAGATCAAGAGAAGACAGCTTTCATAACCCCTTTTGGTGCTTTTTGTTATGTGTCTATGCCCTTCGGGCTCAAATGTGCACAGGCAACTTATCAGCGTTGCGTTCAGAATTGTTTGAAAGGGCAGATAGGAAGGAACGTGCATGCTTATGTGGATGACATCGTGGTCAAATCAAAGGAGGAAAGAACAATGATAGAAGACCTCAGAGAAACCTTTGATAATCTTCGGGCTTACAGGATGATGCTTAATCCGGAGAAATGTGCCTTTGGTGTCCCGGCTGGTAAGCTTCTGGGATTCCTGGTCTCGAACAGGGGAATAGAAGCCAACCCGGAGAAGATCAAGGCCATCACATCTTTGACAAAACCGGTTTGCATCAATGATGTTCAGCGCATAGCTGGCCGGATCACGGCGCTGAGCCGGTTTATCAGTCGCTTAGGAGAAAAGGCGATCCCGCTTTATCAAATGTTGAAGAAAACGGACCGGTTCATTTGGAGTGATGAGGCAAATACAGCGTTTGAGAATCTGAAACAGCAACTGGCAAAACCACCGGTTTTAGCTGCTCCCATTGATAAGGAGCCTTTGCTGTTATATGTTGCTGCAAACACACGGGCAGTCAGCGTTGCGATTGTGGTTGAGCGCAAGGAAGCAGGGAAGGAACATCCGGTTCAGCGCCCGGTTTATTATGTGAGTGAAGTACTCATCGAATCTAAACAAAGGTACCCTCATTGGCAGAAGTTGGTATATGGGGTGTTCATGGCAAACCGGAAACTGAAGCATTATTTCCAAGGGCATCCAATAACTGTGGTTAGTTCAGCTCCGTTGGGGGACATAATCCAGAATAGGGAAGCTACAGGTAGGGTAGCCATGTGGGCCATTGAGCTCAGTCTGCATGAATTGAAGTATGTACCGCGTACTGCTATAAAATCTCAGGCATTGGTCGATTTCATCAATGACTGGATGGAGTTGCAGACTCCTGAGGAGAAGCCGGATCTTACTTATTGGACGATTCACTTCGACGGTTCAAAGCAGTTGGAGGGCTCGGGGGCTGGAGTTGTCTTAACTTCCCCCAAAGGTGATAAATTTTGTTATGTCCTCCGGTTATTATTTCCTTGTACTAATAATGCAGCAGAATATGAAGCGCTACTTCATGGTTTGCGGTTGGCAAAAGAGATGAATTTGAGCCGGGTTAAGTGCCTGGGTGATTCAGACCTAGTGGCACAGCAAGTTTCGGGCAAGTGGGATTCAAGGGATCCCCTCATGGCGGCTTATCGACGAGAGGTTGAAGCGGTTGCAGGATATTTCAAGGGATATCAGGTGGAGCATATAGACCGGCGGAGGAACGAAGCAGCCGATGCTTTAAGCCGGCTAGGATCGCAACGTAAACCGGTACCACCAAACACCTTTTTGGATGAATTGCACAGTCCTTCGGTTCAAGTACCTTCAGAGAACGACCTAGCTGTTCCGGATCCAGAGGCACAGTTGGTTGCAGCAACCCATGTTATTCCGGATTGGACGTTACCCTATTTGGCATACTTAAGCCGAGGAGAGTTACCAGAGGACGAAGACGAAGCACGGCAGATAATCCGGCGTTCCAAATCTATGGCAATTGCCAACGGAGAGCTGCACCATCGTAGCACTTCTGGAGTATTTCAACGCTGTGTTTTAGCTGAGGAAGGTTGTGAGATTCTAAGAGAAATTCATGAAGGGGATTGTGGTCATCATGCCGGATCAAAATCTTTAGTGGCTAAAGCTTTCCGACATGGCTTTTATTGGTTAACCACGCATGCAGATGCGACAGACCTGGTCCGCAAGTGTGACGCTTGTCAGAAGTTCTCAAGACATGCCCTTGTTCCGGCACAGGAACTCCGGATGATACCAATAACTTGGCCTTTTGCAACTTGGGGGCTTGACATGGTTGGTCCTTTCAAAAGATCCCAAGGTCAGAAAACTCATCTACTAGTAGCAGTAGACAAGTTTACGAAGTGGGTTGAAGCGGAGCCTATAAGCAAGTGTGATGCGGCAACAGCGGTCAAATTCATCAAAAAAGTAATATTCCGGTTTGGTTTTCCACACAGCATCATCACAGATAATGGCACCAACTTATCTCAGGGCGAGATGGAAGAATTCTGTCAACGAGAGCATATTCGTTTGGACGTGTCTTCTGTGGCTCACCCCCAATCCAATGGTCAGGCAGAAAGGGCAAATCAGGAGATTTTGCGAGGAATCAAACCCCGGCTTATGACACCTTTGCAGAGAACCCCAGGGTGTTGGGTTGAAGAATTACCATCTGTCCTTTGGAGTATTAACACCACACCCAACCGGTCTACAGGTTATACACCTTTCTTCATGGTTTACGGCGCAGAAGCAGTTCTTCCAAGTGACATACGCCATGATTCACCAAGGGTAGCGGCCTATGTGGAAGCTATTAATGAGGAGTCAAGACAAGACGGTTTGGATCGGTTGGATGAAGAGCGTGATATAGCTGCAGCACGGTCGGCGATTTATCAGCAAGATCTGCGCAGATATCACAGCCGCCGGATTAGAACCAGGACATTCCAGGAGGGTGACTTGGTACTTCGGCTTATCCAAGATCAAACAGATATGCACAAGCTATCCCCGCCATGGGAAGGGCCCTTTGTGGTCAGCAAGAATTTACACAACGGTTCATATTATTTGGTGGACATTCGAGAACACAAGGATTCACGGACATCAGAAGAGGAGACGAAAAGGCCGTGGAACATCGCTCATTTACGGCCATACTACACTTGAGCCGTGTGCTCCAATGTATCCTATGTATATATTATGAATAATGAATAAACCGGCACCCTCGGTAAACCGGGGGCTCAGCCCTTTCTCCATATACACAAATTTTGCGGCAAATAACCATATCAGTTTGTTATTAAGTATCATATTTCAATGTTGGCCGGTTTTAGAAACTAATCTTTGCAGGATATGTGAAGGAGCGGTAGAACTCTCGGGAACAAGAGATTATATCCGTTTCAAGAAGAGAAAAACCCCATAAAAAGAAAAACCTGCAGAGTCAGGAGGAACTTTAGAGGCCCCTTGGGACAGTCCGGTTTGCCCACGTCCCATTGATTGGCTATGTTTATGATTCTTTGGGCTCCCTGAACAGTCGATATGCTCACGTTCAGGGATGGCTCGGCCCCTTGGGATAGTCCGGTTTGCCCACGTCCCATTGATTGGCTATGTTTATGATTCTTTGGGCCCCCTGAACAGTCGATACGCTCACGTTCAGGGATGGCTCGGCCCCTTGGGACAGT
>LR738715.1:751530308-751595488 GCA_902687465.1 Secale cereale | reverse complement strand
CGGTTTGCCCACGTCCCAATGATTGGCTATGTTTACGATAATATCGGCCCTCTGAACAGTCGATACGCTCACGTTCAGTGATTGGCTAGGCCCCTTGGGACAGTCCGGTTTGCCCACGTCCCAATGATTGGCTCGGTTTTTATTTGCGGTTCTATCGGCCCTCTGAACAGTCGATACGCTCACGTTCAGTGATTGGCTAGGCTCCTTGGGACAGTAGGTTTGCCCACGTCCCATTGATTGGCTGAACCTTGTTTTGAGCCTGGCAGCTCTTTGAAAAAGCCTCGGTTACATGGTCTGATTTACAAGAATTGAGTGTTTCTTGATATTTTTTGTGTTCCATCACCTTTTAAACCGAGTGGAACAGCTCCAGAAGTTGACCACCTATCTATAATGTTATAAGTCTGGGTCATGAACACCAGCGAGAATTAAACCGGCGTTCATCATAACCCGGATCGGCTTCATGATGAGCCAACAGGTTGGCAGTACACCATCAGGTATAATTACCGGTGTTTTTTAAACCGGCCTGGTTTTGACTATAAGTCACCAGTATGAGACAAAACAATGACCGGAGTTTATTAACCCGGCCCAGTTGTGACCAAGCCTGGTGTTCATTCAAACCCGGATGGAGTATCAGGTGCAAGTTACAAGTTTCTGAACCAAGATGAGGAAGATTTATCGACAAGATGAACCGAAGAGTTTCAGGTGTTTATTAGAATTGATGAAGACTGATTAAGGTGATTTTAAACATCCTGACCGGTTTAAGGTATATTGGCTACATACAATTCAGGTATCACAGTTATTTTTTAAGATATGCTTATTAGATGTGTCAAGAGAACAGGATAATCCGTCTAGTGGTAAGCCACTAGGACATGTTTTTCGATATTTTTTATGAACAGAACAAGGCATCCGCATCAATCAACAAGTCAACGAACGAATACTTCATGAAGACCAAATGTCGGATCACAGCGCATTAAGTTTCAACTAAACCTATTACAAGGCATAAAAAGCCAAACAGTTGGAAGCATTGTTTGACGGAATAACAATCATGATTACAACAATAGCATTCAAGATTGTGCTTCTCCTTGCTGAGATGGTTGGCCACCGTCTTGCTCCGGAACGTCTTCATCCTCGTGAAGCAGTGGGAAATCCGGTGCACGCCAATCAATCTTTGCCAAGGCACGGAAATATACTTCATCGTTGATAAGCTCAGCAGGATCAATATCAGGAGCAAAGGTGTGAGGACGAACCGACGGAGTTAAGTTTACAATATCGTAAACCGGTCGATCCACCCGCTCGTTCTGCAGGTTATATGATGGATGATATCGAGACAAGTCAGACTCCACCGCAATCTTGCTGGCGAGAGGACGCATTTCCTTTGTCAGAGCATAAAGATCTTTTTCATTAAACGTTGAACCGTCCTCCTTGGTATCAGGAAATCCGGTTAACACCTCCTCCGGATCAATGTCCGGGACCCAAGCTTTAGCCCTCGTAAGGGCCAGAAGAGCACCTCCTCGAGCAGCCGATTTCTTAACCTCTTCAAGACGAGCCGGCAGAATGGACAAACTATTCAAAGTATCTTTAATAGTTGAAGGAGCCGGTTTACTAAAGGAAGTGGCACTGATAATCCTTTGCGTTCCAGAGTACAACTGTTCGACCAAGGTATAGCAGGCCTTGAGTTTCTTCCGTAAGTCATCCCCAAGATGGGAGACACGGCGTCCTACAGACAACAATGAAAGTTAAACCGGTGCAGGTCACAAGTTACAAAGATAAAGACAGGAGTTCAGATTATGCTTACCAAAAATAGCAGAAGTCATCAAGTCAATTTGGCGCTTTAACCCGGTCAATTCTTCAGTAACCGGGTTAAGTGCTCCTTCGGCATCCTGAACACGTTTCTCAAGATCTTTTTTCTGGACTTCAAAAGTAGTCCGCTCCTCGTCAAAGAACCTCTTCAAGTCTTCAGCAGTCTTTAAACTCACTTGAAGTTCTTTCTTAGCCTTTGAAGCGGCTGACTCAGTCTCTGTAAGCCGACTTCGAAGTTCACTGATTTCCAGAGCATTCCGGTTCAGCTCAGCCTGTAGACAAAAGTTCAAAAGCAAGATTAGAAATTACAAGTCTCAAGCACACAACCAAGTTGTCTACTTGACACTTGGGGGCTAATGGCAGTTGAAGTAATATAGCAAGGACAATTTGAAATTACAAGTATCAACTACATAACCAAGTTATCTACTTGATACTTGGGGGCTAATGGCAGTTGAAGCAATGCACCACAGACAATTTGAAATTACAAGTATCAACTACATAACCAAGTTATCTACTTGATACTTGGGGGCTAATGTATGGATCAGCAGTTCAAACTACAAAGTTCCGGATTACCTTCAGTAAAGCAGATAAACCGGAACTTGGGGGCTGCTAGGAGATAAAGATGCGTCAAAAAAGCAAAGTCAGAAGAGGAAAACTTACTTCATATTTTTCTCTCATCAGGTTCACCAGGCTGGCTTCATAATCCCGGCTGCTGTGGAGCCGGTTCAAATATCCGGAATAAATATCTTGAGCGCTCATAGTGGAAAGACTGGATATATCAGTACTCCATTTCCCTTTGTCTTGAGCTATTTTTTCCGTTTTAGCTGTATGCTTTACTAAAACGGTGGGTTCAGCTGGAGCAACATAAGCAGCACCAGTAACCACAACGTCAGGAGAAGTGGATTCATTGGGAGGAATAACTTCAACTTGAGCCGGATCAGGAGACGCCGGGTTAACTTGAGGAGAATTAACCCGGGCTGGACTTGGTGGGTCTTGGACATTTTCTGCGACAAGAGTTTCAAGAGCAGGTTCTTCAACCGGAGCTGCATGGGTACCTTCTGGAGGAACAGCTGTAGACGGGTCAATCACCGGTTCATCAGCAGAAGGATCAGCAACAGGCTTATTCGCCTTGGCCTTTTTGCTAGGTTTCGGTTTGCTGGAAAACAGGCAAAATAAGTTAGCATTATAAAGAGAAAGGGGGGTGTCATAAACCGGAAGAGGTGAAGAGAGTTACCCCGGAACGGTCTTCAAAGGAGGAAGCTGTGTAGCGGTCAATTCGCCGGAAGAAGACATCGGAGTTTCCTGATAGTCAGGTTCAGACGGTTTAAGGGGTTTTCGGATAAGTCCGGCCTTGGGATGAAGAGGAGTCGGAGAGAGTATCACCTCAGCACGGCGCTTTCGAACCGGAGTCAAGGAGATCCCAGATGATTCCACCGCCAAGCCACTGTGGCGGGTGGTCCGGCGAAAGGCTTCGTGTTGTTGCTTCTTCAAAGTAAAGTTAGGATCTAACTTAGCATAGGGATGAGAAAATTGATATTTCCTGACGGTCCGACGGACTTTTTGAGGAAGAGGTTCTGAATCGGAAGAAATAAGAGTTACCTCAATCTCAGTCAGGTTATCACCTTCAGGCAGTTCCTGTGAAAAGGTATCATTAGATATGATTACAAGTATATGAAGGCGAGAATTTAAACCGGAGTAAAGCGTACCTCGGAATCCGGATCATCATCCTCAGAAGGAGAGCCGGCATCGACGGCTGCTTTCCTCTTCTTGTTCGCAGGAGTCTTCCGGCGAGCCTGCTTTACAGTTTTTTCCTGAGGTTTTCTTCTCCAGAAGGGGTCATCAGCCTAATTGAAAACGCAGAGAGTAATTGAAAACGGTTCAAGGAGGACGGTTTATAAAGTACAAGCCAAAGAAAAACTTACTTCGGGCAGCTTATTCTTCTTAAAGTACGGGGCCAAGCCAACTTTAGAGCAATCTGTTAAGGCAGGATTGACAATCTTCTTGGCTGACTCCACTATCTCCGATTCAGAAAGCTTATCCTTAGTAAACCTCTGAGGATCATCCGGTTTACCAGAGTATTTGCACATTAGTTTGGGGCGCCGGCTTAAGGGAAGGATGCTCCAGGATAGCCAGCAGCGAAGGAAATCAGTGCCGATTAGACCATTTGCCATAAAAGCTCTCAGCTTGGAGAGCTGTGGTGAAAACCGGGTCCGTTCAGCAGCGCTAAGCCGTTGTGGCAAGGGGTGATTCGCCGGGATACGAGTTTCGCGATAACCCGGCAAAGGATTTTCACCTTCAGGGGAAGTGTCTACACAATAAAACCAGGATTTGTTCCAATCCTTAGGGTGAGTATGTAAAGAGGCGTGAGGAAAGACTGCATCCCTCCTTTTCTGAATACTAATCCCACCAAGTTCTTGGTGAGGTCCGCTGTAAATTCCGTACGCCGGTTTGCATGGAAGAAATCCCGGAATAAATCAACTGAAGGCTCCTCTTGCAGATACACTTCAGAAAATACTTGGAAATCGCAAATGTTGGAAATAGAATTTGGTCCGATATCCTGTGGGTGCAGCTGGAAGGTGGCAAGGACATCCCGGAAAAATCTTGAACCGGGGGAGAGAAGCCTCTGGAGATGTGGTCCAGAAATACGATGACTTCCCCGGATCTAGGGGTAGGAGGGCATTCACTACCCGGAGCACGCCATTTTAGTTCAGCTTGAGGGCCTAATGTGCCGATTTTCGATAGTTTGATTAAGTCGTCCTCAGTCACGACGGAACGGACCCAATCGCAGGAAACATACTGCTTAGCCATTGAACAAAGTGCTGAAGAAGATAAAGTACAGAAACGGATTATGAACGAACAATGATCCGGGATCTATTTATATTATACAATGGTGGAAACTGAGAACTAGCTGGCAAGGTTAAACCGGCAATCATCAAACAAGTTATATCATTTCCGGTTTAAATGGCAGTTGAAGAGGAACAGTTCAAATCATTGCGTCAGATTATATCGTTTCCGGTTTATGGCATATCAATCTAAACCGGAACATACTTAGCGAATCTACTGAGGAGAAAAACAGGTTTCTAAATAATTGCTAAGGGGGAAAGATCTGAGTATGCTAAGGAAAAGAAACTAATCTAAAAGACTCAAAGAAAAGCTACACAGACTTTATACCAAAAAGATGGATTTACATGTCAGATAGGAGCAATAAAGATTCGACGCATCTACAGCGGAGTAAAAATGGAGAAGATCGAAAAGTAAAGCTACTATGAGTCACAAGTTCAAAGAACGAACAACACGAAGCTTGCTGAGAGCTCTAATGGTGGAACGGATAAATCTACAGCATTATGACGGTGAGATCTAATCTAATACTAAGCGGAAGATCTGCTGACTAGGGCCTAAAGGTCACAAGACTTCTATGAGAAACGTATCTACGAAGAGACGAAGCTTCATTGGAAGCCCTAATGGCGGAAGAACAAGGCGAAGCAATGGCGGACGCAGATCAACAGCAAGGAGGATGAACATACCTGGGACAGCGAGAATCGGCGGCGGAGATTGATCTGGTCGAGGCTCAGGTTGATGCGGCGGCCGGGCGAGGACTGAAGATCCGGCGGTCGTCGGCGGCGGTTTGAGCTCGGGCAGCAATGGAGGAAGAAGACGCAGGAAGAGGATGAAGGGAGAAGAAGATAATGAATGGAGGGTGGCAGTATTTATAGCCAGGAGTCAGATCTGAAACGACAGGTGCGAGAATCGAGGAGATAGAAATCGAATAAAGATCCCGTGATGCCTCGATCTTTGGGATAACCCTTAAAATACGCTACAGTACAGCTCATGGCGTTAAATGCGGAGATGATGTCATTGTCAGACTTTAATGATTTCGGAGGATGACGTCAGAGCCGGTTTACAAAAAGATGAAGACAGAAGAAAATTATATGAGACGAAGAAGACTGATATGAACAAGTTCAAATCATTCTGGGGCCTAATGTCAGGGATATGGTTAGTAGGTATAAACCGGATATTGTAAACCGACTTAGTTACATTGTACTTGGTTTTAATATTTTAGTAGAGACTACGGCCCATGAGATTTCAAGGCCCATGTAAACCGCCAAGAGATGTAACTTGAGAGATAGGAAAGATAAGACAGAGACCGAGGCGGACACGATTATGAGCCGGCCTCGGGACTCTGTAAACCGGACCAGGCGTCACCTCTATATAAAGGGACGACCCGGCGACGGTTCAAGGACAAGCAACAATCAATCCGTCAAGACGCAGGCAAAGCGAATCCGCTCCCTGTAAACCGACGCCCAAGCAATATCAACCAACTAGACGTAGGCTTTTACCTTCTCCGAAGGGGCCGAACTAGTATAAATCCTTTGTGTCCTTTGTGTGCCATGAATCCTTTCAAGCTAACCCGTGCGATGGTTCCATCATCAAGTCCGATAAACCGGACATCTGCCATGTTAATTCCACGACACTAATGATCCTCTGTGCGCCGGAATACAGCTGCTCGACCAAGGTATAACACGCTTTTAGCTTCTACCGTAGGTCATCCCCAAGATGGGAGACACGGCGCCCTGCATATAGATATTACGGTTAAACCGGCACAGACGAAAGATCACAGGGGTAAAGCAGGAGTTCAGATTATACTTACCAAAGATTGTAGAGGTCATCAGTTCAATCTGTTGCTTTAAACCGGTTAACTCTTCTATAACCGGATTAAGCGCCCCTTCAACATCCTGAATCCTTTTCTCCAGATCCTTCTTTTGAACCTCAAAAGTGGTCCGCTCTTCTTCAAAGTATTTCTTCAGATCTTCAGCAGTCTTTAAACTCACCTGAAGATCTTTCTTAGCCTTTGAAGCGGCAGATTCTGTCTCAGCAAGACGGCTCCGAAGTTCATTAATTTCATCAGCGTTCCGGTTTAACTCAGCCTGCAAGCACGGTCAAAAGACAAGAAGCAAAAATCAGACAAGTCTCAAGCACACAAACAAGTTGTATACTTGACACTTGGGGGCTAATGGCAGTTGAAGCAATAAGTAACAACAATTCAAAGATTACAAGTCTCAAGCATACAAACAAGTTGTATACTTGACACTTGGGGGCTAATGGATGGTTGAAGTATCATCAGAAATTTTTACAAGTATCAAATACATAAACAAGTTATCTACTTGATACTTGGGGGCTAATGTAAAGATCAATTGTTCAAACTCCAAAGTTCCGGTTCACCTTCAGCACACAGCTAAACCGGAACTTGGGGGCTGTTATGGGATAGAAGCATATCAAAAGTACAAAGTCAGAAGAAAAGGCTTACCTCATATTTCTCTCTCATCAAGTTAACCAAGCCTGCTTCATAATCTCGGCTGCTATGGAGCCGGTTTAGATACCCAGAATAAATTTCTTGGGCGCTCATCTCGGCAAGATTGGATACTTCAGTACTCCATTTGCCCTTCTCTTTATATAACTTCTCCGTTTTAGCCGTATGCTTGGCTAAAACGGTGGGCTCAGCTGGAGCAACGAAGGCAGCCCCGGTCACCACAACATCTGGAGAAGCAGGTGCAATTGGGGGAGTCGCCGTGTGAGCCGGGTTGGGAGACGCCAGATTAATCTGAGAAGAATTGACCCGGGCCGGACTTGGCGGATTATGGGCATCTTCAGCAGTAGGATTTTCGGGTATGGAGAGGTGATCCGTAGGCGCAGGATCTTCAAGAGGAGCTATGGGCTCGCTTTCTGGAGGAATGGTCGTTGCCGGATCATCGGCCGGATCATCTGCAGTGGTCTCAGCAGGAGGTTTGTTTGCCTTGGATTTCTTACTAGGCTTTGGCTTGCTGGAAAAGTATGCGAAATGAGTTAATATTATAAAGCAAAAAGGAAATCATAAACCGGATAGGTTAAAAAGATTTACCCTGGGACAGTTTTCAATGGAGGAAGCTGCGTGGCAGTTGATTCACCAGAAGAAGAAAGCGGAGTTTCCTGATAATCAGGGTTAGACAGTTTAAGAGGTTTTCGGATAAGCCCGGCCTTGGGATGAAGGAGAGTCGGAGAAAGTATCACCTCAGCACGGCGTTTTCGAGCCGGAGTTAAAGAAATCCCGGATGATTCCACTGCCAGGCCACTATGGTGAGTGGTCCGGCGAAGAGCTTCGTGCTGTTGCTTCTTCAAAATAAAATTAGGATCCAACTGAGCATAAGGGTGAGAAAATTGGTATTTCCGAACGGTCCGACGACTTTTTTGTGGAAGAGGTTCTGAATCAGAGGAAAGAATGGTTACCTCAACTTCGGCCGGATTATCACCTTCAGCCAACTCCTGTGGAAAGGTTATCATTAGATACAGATATAAGTTCGAGAAAGCAAAATTCAAACCGGATTGATTCATACCTCGGAATCCGGATCATCATCTTCAGCGGGAGAACTGGCGTCAACAGCTGCTTTTCTTTTCTTATTGGCAAAGGTTTTTCGGCGTGCTTGTTTGCCGGTTTTCTCCTGAGGCTTTCTCTTCCAGAAAGGATCATCAGACTATTCAAAAGAAAGAAAAACAATTGAAAAGAGGGTTTAAAGGAACGAGTTACAAATACAGGGCAAAGTAAAACTTACCGCAGGCAGCTTGTTCTTCTTATAATAAGGAGCTAGCCCGACTTTGCTGCAGTCTGCTAAAGTGACGTTGAGCATCTTTTTAGCCGACTCAATAACCTCCGATTCAGATAATTTTTCCTTAGAAAACCGTTGAGGATCGTCCGGTTTACCAGAATATTGGCACATCAGCTGTGATCGCCGGCTCAAGGGAAGGATGCTCCAAGACAACCAGCAGCGCATAAAATCAGTTCCAGTTAAACCATTGGCTATGAAAGCTCTTAACCTGGAGAGCTTTGATGAAAACCGGGTCCGCTCGACAGAGCTGAGCCGTTGTGGTAGAGGATGATCCTCCGGAATACGGGTTTCACGATAACCCGGCAAAGGGTTCTCCCCTTCAGGAGAAGTGTCAACGCAATAAAACCATGACTTGTTCCAATCCTTTGGATGCGTGTGTAAAGCGGCGTGAGGAAAAACAATGTCTCTCCTTTTCTGGATACTAACACCACCGAGCTCCTGATGCGGTCAGCTGGTGAATTCTGTGCGCCGGTTCAGGTGGAAGAAGTCCCGGAACAGATCGACAGACGGTTCTTCTTGCAAATACACCTCCGAAAATACTTGGAAGTCACAGATATTTGAAACAGAGTTGGGTCCAATGTCCTGAGGGTGGAGTTGGAAGGCAGCAAGAACATCCCGGAAAAACTTTCAACCGGGGGGAGAGAAGCCTCGAGATATGTGATCAAAGAACACAATAACCTCCTCGGGCCTGGGAGTAGGAGGACCTTCATCCCCCGGAGCCCGCCACTTCAAAACAGACTGAGGGCCTAACGTACCAATTTCAGAAATTTTGACCAACTCTTCCTCTGTAATGATGGAAGGGACCCAATCACAGGAGACATATTGCTTGGCCATTGCAATGGAAGGACAAGTACTGGAAAAGATAAAGTGCAAAAAACGGATTATGCGGGTACAGCAGTATAAACCGGAAATCTATGAAAGTTACGCAACGGTTTGAACTGAGGACTAATGGCATGGTTAAACCGGCAATAACAGCGAGCTACGTCATTTCCGGTTCACGACAGTAAAAGAGGAACGGCTAAACCGTCGCGTTCAATTTCAAAAGTTTTGCAAGAACAGGGCATAACAGTTTAAACCGGAGTATATCTAATGGATCTACAAAGGAGAAGAAACAGTTTCCTTGTAAACAGCTAAAGTGGAACAGATCTGGGCTTGCGAGGAAAAGAAAAATAAAGTGCAAGAAAATACGAGAAGAAACACCAGGGATCTTATGCGGAGCAGATGAATATATAGGATTAAGTATAGGTGGCGAGATCTAAAGCTAATACTAGTGGAAGATCTGTTAACTGGGCCTAAAGGTCACAAATTTTCTACGAAGTAAGTATCTACGAGGAACAAGACAAAGCTTTCATTGAGAACTCTAATGGCGAAAGAACAAGGGAACAACCCTAGAAGAAACAGATCGGTAATGAGGAAGAAAGGACGGACCTGAACAATGGAGGACAGCGGCGGAGTTCTCTGGTCGAAACAGGTTGATGCAGCGGCCAGGGAGGTCTTGACTCGGCGAGGTGACGGCGGAGCTCCAAGCTCGGGCGTCAATGGAGTCTTGCAGCTCGGGCGGCGAACGAAGGAAGAAGAGGCGAGAAGAAGGAAGAACGAAGGGGGACGGCGGTATTTATAAGCGAAAGGACAGATGCGAAGCGACAAGTGCGGGATTCGAGGGGGCAAAGATCGGATAAAGATCCTTTTGACGCCTCGATTTTTGGATAAACATTAAACAAAGCTATGGTACAGCTCACAGTGTTAAATGCGGAGATGATGTCACGGTCAGATCTAGTGAGTCTCGAAGATGACGTCAGAGCCGGTTTACAAGAGTGTGAAGACAGAAGAAAATTATACAAGACGAGGAAGACTGATATGAACAAGTTCAAATCATTCTGGGGCCTAATGTCAGGGATATGACTAGCAGGTATAAACCGGCTAGTGTAAACCGGCTTAGTTATATTATAATTGGTTGTAATATTTAGTAAAGGCTACGGCCCATGAGATCTTAGGGCCCATGTGTAGAAGTGAGGTTTGTAAACCGCCAAACGATGTAACTTGAGAGATAAGGAAGAAAAGATAGAGACCGAGGCGGACACAAGTATGAGCCGGCCTCGGGACTCTGTAAACCGGACCAGGCGTCACCTCTATATAAAGGGACGACCCGGCGACGGTTCAGGGACAAGCAAGAATCAACCCGTCGAGACTACAGGCAAGCGATCCGCTCCCTGTAAACCGACGCCCAAGCAATACCAAACCAACTAGACGTAGGATTTTACCTTCATCGAAGGGGCCGAACTAGTATAAACTCTCTGTGTCCTTTGTGTGCTATGAACCCCTTCAAGCTAACCCGTGCGATGGTTCCATCATCAAGTCCGCTAAACCGGACATCTGCCGTGCTATTTCAACGACACTCGTGGTACCGATTTACCTAGTGATGATAAAATTATTGAAAGTATTGCTTCTATTGCTATTCCCCCTAATGATCCTTTGCAGCAATATATGGAGGGCCACGAGAATGATTTGCATATGCAGGAAAGAAATGAACTAGATGAAATATTCTTGAGACAACCTGCTATCCTGAAGCACAACCTTCCGGTTGAACCTTTGTGAATTTTATCAAAACCAAAAGAAGACCCGGTGTTCGATCTTAAACCTCTTCCCGATACGCTCATGTCGGGGGAAACTGTCCGCCTCGAACACCTATGGGACCGGAGCCCCTTGTTTGTGCGGTAAGAGGGCGGAGGGAGCACAAAGAGCAGATCGTGGGGATCACGCAGGCAGTTTACCCAGGTTCGGGCCGCGATGGACGCGTAAAACCCTACTCCTGCTTAGTTTGTATTGAGTTGGGGAGCTCGGGAGCTTGAAGAACTAGCTACACCGAGCGTATGAGTGATCTAGGTTCCGAACCGTTTCTACGTTGTGCATGGGCCTCCTTTTATAGTGCAAGGGGTCACCGACAGGTGTCAACGTAGAAGAAAGGGTAAAAATGTAAAAGTGGTGGTAGTTGTAACAGTGCGGGAATAGTGGAGCAACAGTGCATGAACAGTGGTCGCTACCTACTTTGACAGTGGGGGACAAGAGCATTTAATGCCCGTCGCCGTCGACCCCAAAAGCGCCCGCCCTTGCGTCTCCGTTTGCCACGGCGATGGCTTTATCACCGTGGAGTGCCATCATGTCCCCCAGGCTGCACAGCCATCCGCCACGCGTCCCTGGAATGGCCCCAGGGCGACGCGTGGACCGATGAGCTGGAGCGCGGGCACACAGCACAACTCTCCCCGGCAAGCACCTTGCCGGGGTCTTGACCTTGCCGGGCCCGGGAGCTTGTCGCTCCCCGGGCCCTGCCGGGGCGCACGTTGCGCCGAGGCATGTCTTCTGTAATGTAATCTTCTAGTCTTCCTGGCAAGCTCCTCTTGCCAGGGCCTTGCGTGAGTGAGGTAATCTTGAGCCTGGGACGGCCTTCCCGGCAAGCTCCACTTTCCGGGGTCTTGATCTTCTGTCTTGTATACTTTGTTTTTGAATGGTTTTATATAGAGCAGGAAGGTCTCCGGCAAGCGAGTGGTAGGCCCTACCGCGGGAAGCTGCTACTGCCCGTGCACAAGTTGGGGTACTGAGGTACCACTACCTTAGTACACCGACAGGAGCCCCCGGGCCTGGGCCACACACGGTGCCGAGCGCTGTTGGGCCAGGCCCAAAACAGTGCACGGGCACGCGCGGCCCACGGCATGCCGAATCCACTCCCGCATCCGCCGCGTCCCCCCCGTAACGGCACGCGTCGATTGCGGCATCGTGGGATGGGACGTGGCCACGTTCTTTTAATGGAAAGAGCGAAACGTCCCCCACTTCCCCATAAAAGCAGAGGAAGCAGGAGCGGTTCCCCTCCTACGCCTTCATTGCTTCTTCTTCCATCTCCAGAGATTCCCTTTGCGCTCCGCCTCCACACCTCCTCCGCCGTCTTCCGCGTCTGCGGCGCCGCCGGACTCTTCGTCCCCCTTCCCTCGCCGCCTCCGCCATGGCCCCGAAGACCGAGAAGGCGAAGGCGGAGAAGACCAAGAAGGAGAAATCTGAGCAGGCGGCGAGGCTTCCTCTGCTGCGGAAGTGGAACGTCGTCTTCTCGCCGAGGCTCAGCGCGCGGGAGCTCTGGAACAAGTACTACTTGTTCCGGGCCAAGGAGACCAAGGCGCACCCTCGGACCAGAGCCTATCCCGCCGCCGCCAAGGACAATTATCCCGGCGGGTACTTCTTCTTCGTAGCTTTCTTTCATTGCGGCCTTTGTCCCCCTTTTTCCGATTTCTTCTGCGATATCATGCACACCTACGGCCTCCACCTTCTTGACTTCACCCCCAACGCCATCCTCACGATGGCGGTTTTCGCACATCTGTGCGAAAACTATATTGGGATCTATCCGAACGTAGCGCTGTTTAGGCACTTCTTCACCCCTAGAGTAGAAGCCGGCGCTCCCCTCTCCGGAGGGATTTCTTGGGTCTTCCGCTTGAACATGAAAGAGTCCTACTTGCCGGGGGAGCTCCGCGGCAAGTGGGAGGAGTGGCGTGCAGACTGGTGTTGGATAGTCGAGGACGAGCCGCAACCTTTCACCGCACCGCGCACAACAGCCATCGTGCGCGGCAGGGACTGGAGTGAGTTGGATTCGGACGACGGCAAGCTCAACGTCGCCCTCATCAGAATTCTTCGTCTCCGGGTAGCAAGGTTGTCCGTCGGAGAAGTAGGAGCAGATTTCCTCCGCCACCGCATTGCCCCTCTACAGGATAGGAAGAGGCCGGCATGGGAGTACGGCAACGCGGCGGACGTAATGAGATTGCGCCCGGGGCTGAACTTCAACTTCACGGCGCTGGAGCTGAAGGGGATGGTCCAGGAACTCTTTAAGCATGACCCGGCCCACCCAGAGTGGTTCAGAGCTCCCCGGGGAGTGGTGCCCCTCTGCAACAGCACGGCCTGGGATTCCCTTCGCGCCATGATGCCCGCGTGTGACTCGCATGGCATCGACCGCACATGGATTCCGCCCAAGCCAGACGTCATCATGAGCTTCTTCGACAACCTGGTGGAGGTGGCGAAGAACAATGATGAGATAAAGGGGCTGACACAAGACACCACCGACCAGGAGATAGCTTATATAGCTTCTCGGGTTGAAGAGGCCGCTGCAGCCGCAGCGGCAGGAGAATTTGGCTTTACGCCCGATGAGGCAGAGGCTGCGGATGTGTCCTGCCAAGCGGAGGAGGCGGAGATCCGCAGACTTCTGCAGCTTCCTCCCGACGAGCTCGCCGGGGTCCCTTCTTTGAGGCACTCCGGGATCCCCGGAATCCTGACCGAGGCCGCGGCGAGAGGCAGCGCTGCCGGAGGAAACAGAGGCGCCGCAGGGAGCGGAGGCGCCGGAGGGGGCGGAGGCGCCGGAGGGAGAGCGGTCACAGTGCAGGGCGCTGGGCCCAGCAAGCCTGCCGAGGAGGAGGAGGAGGAGGAGGACGTCGGGGTCGACGAGGACTCCGACGGGTCTCTGGGGCTCTACGCCGACGACCTCTCCTCGTCATCGGAGACCTCCCCGCCTCGGGCAAGCCCTAGGCGATCTCCGCTGAAGCGTCTCCGCAAGGCGACGACGGGGACGAGGGCGCAGGCGCCCCGACAACAACCAACTCGCCGGGCGGCGCGAGCTACCCGGGGGAGTCAAGCTGCGACGGAGGCGCCCGGCGCACCAACCACGGCGGGGGCGACCCGCACACAGGCCACGGCGGGGGCGACCCGCACACGGGCCACGGCGGAGGCGCCCCGCATGACAGCGCCAAGCGGAGGAGGGTCTTCGCAGAGCGGAGCGGCTGCTCCGCCTGCTCCCCGGGCCTCGGCGTCCACAGGGGCCGGGTCTTCGCAGTCCCCAGCCCCGGGGACCGCCAAGCGCCCGAGGGAGTCTTCGCCTCCTGCTCCTCGCGCGGATGCGCCTCAAGTGGCGTTTGACTTCTCCGCCCTGAGCGACGACGACGACGAGGAGGAACAGGAGTAAGAACTTGAGGTTTTGCATCTTCTTTAACTTCGTCTTGATTTTTGCTGATTCTGATCTTGCTTTCTGCTTGGATTTCAGGACCCTGGCCCAGCGAGTGGCGAAGAAGGCCAAGGTTCCCGTGGTCGAGGTCGCGGACGATTCGCCCGTCGCGGCGACAGGGGACGCCCCGGCGACGAGCTTGCCGGACCCGAGCGCTGCTCCGGGGAGCAGCCCCCAGCGCAGCCCCCTGCGTAAGTCTGGGTTTTAGATTTCTTTGTTTGTCGGGCGCGCTTGAGGATTTTGTCTTGTGCTAATATCTTGATTGTTTTTGTCTTGATTGTTTTATGCAGAGGTGGAGCCGCAGCCACAGGAGCATCCGGAGACCGCTCCCGAGGAGCCGCAGGCCCAGCCGTCCCCGCCAAGGACGAGCTCTCCGGCAAGGGAGAGTGCTCCGCCAAGGGAGGGTACTCCGCCAAGGGCGAGTACCCCGCCAAGGGCGCGCAGCCCGGCGAGGGCGGCCACCCCGCCAAGGCAGAGCTCCCCGGCGAGGGAGCCCGCCGCTGACGAAGTCCGCCAAGGTAAACTTTGTAATTTTGTCTTCTTGGATTCGTCTCTTTTTGGATATTTGCTTGAACTTCTTCTTCTTTTTCTTCTTCTTCTAGATCCTCCTCCCCCGGAACAGATGGAGACGGAAACCATCGTCGTGGAGGAGGACGCGCAGGGCGACGGCAGCAACGCCCCTGTTGCTGAGGACACGACGGGAGCCGCCGAGCCGGCTGCGGAGGAGACCGCTCCGGCCGCAGACGCGGCGGCCGGGGAGGGGGACGGCGGCCATACTGCCGGCCCGGAGGCGGCAGGAGCGTCGAGCGCTGCGCCGGCCGCCGACCCCTCCACCGAGAAGGAGCCGTCTGCCTATTATCTTGAGGCCCCCAATGGCGTTTACATCCAGGTGCCGTGGGGTTCTTCATCGCGAGCCCCCGCGGAGGGCGAGGCCTTTGATGGAGAGGTCCTCGCCTCCGCGGGTCTGAAGATCGTCGAGGCGCCCGGCGGAAGCGACGGGCCCGAGGAGGAGAAGCTGCTTCATCAGCTCCTGGCCCTTTACCGGGCCAGGCAGGCGAAGCTTGCGTCTCGGGAGGCCCTTGCCGCCAAGGCCGCCGCCGATATGGAGAAGCGCGCGGCGGAGCTCCGCGCCGCCAACCAGGCTGCCCTCCGCGACGTGGCGGAGGAGCGCGAGAGGCTCGCCGGGGAGTACCAGGAGTGGCTCCTGGAGAAGGCCGAAGCCGAAGAGCAGCAGCGACTCGCCGGGGAGGAGCTGTCCCGGCGAGAAGGAGAGCTCACCCAACGGAAGGTCGACCTCGACTCCCATGAGGAAGACCTTGCCGCTCGGGAGCAGGCCCTTGGCGGAGAGCTGAAGGAGGCGAAAGCCGCCGCGGCTGCCGCGGAGACCGCCAAGGAGGAGCTCGCGGCCAAGGTTGCGCAACTGGAGGAGTCACTGAAGGCGAGCGTGGAGAGGGTCACCGCGCTCAACACAGAGCGCGAGAAGGACGCCCACACCAACTCCGAACTCCAGGTGCGCCTCTCCAAGAAGGGCGACGAGCTGAAGGCCGCCAAGGATTCAATTGAGGATCTGGAGCTGAAGGTTTCCACGTTGAGGGACTCGCTCGACGCCGTCCGGGACCGGGAAACCAAGCTGAAGGAAGAGCTCCGCAGGGAGCGAGGCTTGGTGGAGAGCGCCAACACTGCGGCCGAGAACTTCCGCCGGACCGTCGAGGTGTGGACCGATGACTTGGTGGCCTCTGCATCCAACATCGACCAGGAGCTGCTGGCGCTGAAGGTTGAGCATCTCATCTACTCTCCGGATCCAAACCTCCCTCACAGCGCCAAGCTCAGCCTCTTCTTCAGAGGGATCGCGCCGGCTCTTGCAGATCTTCGGAAGAAGCTCCCCGCGCAACTGGCCGAGGAGTCGCGCCAGCTCTGCGCGGGGACCTTGGAGCGCGTCCTGACGAAGATTGTATACCGCAATCCCGGTATAAACCTCACCAACGTTCTCCGCAGCTTGCCGGCCGACGCGAACACGGAGGCGCTGAAGGCGCAGGTCGCCCACATCATCGCCAAAGTGAACAAGATCTCCAGGATTGAGGGCGACCGCGTAGATTAGGCCTCCTTTTTCTTTATCTCTTTTTGTTGCTGCATAGGGTGTTATGAACTCATTAATCATTGCGACAAGTTATCCCTTGTAAGATATTTATCTTATTTTGATCAATCTGTGCAATGTTATCTTCCTTGTCTTGGTCCTTTACTTTGTATGTTTTTCACCCTACGCTTCCAGGGAGCTCGCCGGCAAGGGGTCTTTGCCGCGAGCGCTGAGTACTGGACTCTGAGCAGCCTGCTGGCCAAGGTCTTACCGGCAAGCAACCTCGCCGCAGCTAGTCGCAACGCACTCAGCTTGTTGAGTGAACTCGAAAACGAAACAAGGGCGCGACACTTGTCGCAGCTCGCTTAAGTCGTTGAGCATACTCGAAAACAAGATAAGGGTGCGGCTAGCTACGGGTAGGTTCCTCCGCGCACAGGTTTCCCATACAAAGTGTGATTGTTCAAGGAAGACAACTAAAAATTAAAAATTTGAACTGCTCAAATTCTAATAACTTAGCTTTCATATCTTGCTTCTCGGTAAGACTTCTCTTTCTTGAACAGCACTTGGTTCCTCTTCCATCTCCTTCCCCCCCCGGCAAACTTGTGCGCGAGGAACATTCCTTCTGCTTAAGAGGCAAGGAAAAAGAAGAGGGAAACAAGTATATGGCCTTTCGGCGTGCTAATGCTTATCGGATGTGCATGTTGCGCAAGATGCCAAATAATTTATGCAAATAGCAAAGAAAAGCGTGTAAAAGGCAAATAGCGCAAAACACAAAAGCTTTACTGATGCACGAGATCTGCGCCCGGCTTTGTACAAAGGGTTACATGCAACAGCGGCAAAGCTTGTACAAAAGGTGGTTGCCGGAGCGGATCACGGCAACCGCGCCTTATGGGTGAAACTTGCGAATATGCTCTATGTTCCAGGAGTTGCTCACCGGTAAGCCTTCTTCGGTCTCAAGGCGGACAGCGCCGGGCCTTGTGACTTGTCTCACCCGATAAGGGCCTTCCCACTTCGGCGTCAACTTGTTGGAATTCTTGGCGGACTGAACACGCCGAAGAACAAGGTCGCCTTCCTCGAGACTCCTGGCCTTGACCTTGCGGCTATGATAGCGGCGCAAGGCTTGCTGGTATCGAGCAGCTCGTACAGCAGCCTGGAGACGTTCCTCCTCGAGGAGCAATGCATCATCTTGTCGCAGTTGCTCTTGCTCAAGCTCATCATAAGCGAGTACTCGAGGAGATCCGTATACGAGTTCCGTGGGGAGAACTGCCTCTGCTCCATAGACCAGAGCAAAGGGTGTCTGTCCGGTGGCTCGACTTGGTGTCGTTCTGATTGACCAAAGAGCCGCCGGTAGCTCCTCTATCCAGTTTCTTCCGCACTTGTGCAGCCTGTCAAAGGTCCTTGTCTTGAGTCCGCGCAGCACTTCAGCATTGGCCCTCTCCGCTTGACCGTTGCTCCTCGGGTGAGCAACAGAAGCGAAACAGACCTTGGCGCCAAGGTCTTGGACGTACTGCATGAAGGTGCGACTAGTAAACTGTGTACCGTTGTCGGTGATGATCCTGTTAGGGATTCCGAAACGGCAAACAATTGACCTGAAGAACCTGACCGCTGACTGTGCTGTCACCTTTCTCACTGGTTCCACTTCTGGCCACTTTGTGAACTTGTCGATTGCAACGTACAAGTACTCAAAGCCCCCGACAGCGCGAGGGAAGGGGCCGAGGATATCGAGCCCCCAGACCGAGAAGGGCCAGGACAAAGGGATCGTCTGGAGAGCTTGAGCTGGCTGATGGATCTGCTTTGCATGGAACTGGCATGCTTCACACTTGGTTACTAGCGCAGTTGCATCTTGGAGGGCTTCTTGCCAGAAGAACCCTTGCCGGAAAGCTTTCCCGGCAAGCGCCCTTGCGCCAATGTGGTGGCCGCATATGCCTCCGTGTATTTCTGCCAACAGCTTCTGTCCATCTTCCCTGGAGATGCACTTCAACCGGACACCATTGAGTCTTCTTCTGTACAGCTCGTTATCCACGAACTGGTACATACTTGACTGCCTGGTTATCTTCTCTATTTCTTCTGGGTCGTCGGGAAGTTCTCCAGTTTGCAGAAAACGGACGATCTGCTGCGCCCATGCTGGAGCACGAGGCTCAACGGCAAGGACTAAAGCCATGAGGGCCGCTGCGGGGACCTCAGCTTCTACGGCAAGAACCTCAGGTTCCGCCAGAGCTGATGGTCACCCGGCAAGCTCGCCGGGGCGAGGCTTGTCGGGAACACTTGCTTCAACTGCATAGATCCTCGGATCTGCAGGAGCAAACTGTTCCTCAGCGTTCTGATCGTTGATCTTGGGGACCTTGGCGGCGGTTTCAGGAAGATCCGCCGGCAAGTAGTCGCCGGAGACCAACTTTCGCTTCTTGGACTGCCCAATTGATGGTGTAACGGATGGTTGAGTCAGCTTGAGCAAGAAGGTCCCTGGTTCCACAGGTAAATTCATCGAAGCATACTTTGAAAGGCCATCTGCAATGTCATTCTGAGCTCTCGGGACGTGTTCCATTTGCAGACCTTCAAAGTGCTCTTCAAGCTTCCTCACTTCATCTACATAAGCTTCCATCAAAGGGCTCTGGTAACTCTTGTTAACTTGTCGGACCACCAACTGAGAATCTCCCCGCACAATCAGCTTTCTGATCCCAAGTTCGGCCGCAATCCTGAGGCCGGCGAGCAAACCTTCATATTCAGCAGTGTTGTTTGTCGCTTGCTCCCTTGGAAAGTGCATCTGGATAACATACTTGAGGTGCTCTCCGGTGGGCGCGATGAGTACCACGCCGGCACCGGCGCCTTGCAGCGAGAAGGCACCATCAAAGTACATTACCCATTCACTTGTTGCTTCTTGTACGGGTGCACTTGTTTCTGGAATTTCTTCATCGGGCGTTGGGGTCCATTCAGCTATGAACTCTGCCAAAGCTCGGCTCTGTATGGTTGAGGTACTTTCAAACTTGAGTCCAAAGCTTGACAGTTCCAGTGCCCACTCAACAATCCTGCCTGTTGCTTCTGGATTGTGCAATATCCTCTTCAGCGGAAAGCGAGTGACCACTGTTATCTCATGTGCCTGGAAGTAATGGCGCAGCTTTCTCGAGGCCATGAGGAGGCCGAAAAGCAACTTCTGCACCCCGGAGTATCTTGATCTAGCCCCCTGCAAGAGGGAACTTACAAAATACACTGGGCGCTGCACCATCTTCTTCCGCACTTCTTCCTGTTCCTGCGCAGAGTTGGCCTTGTCGGGGCCAGAGCTTGTCGGAGCAGCCCCCTGCTTGTCGCTGGATTCGCTTGCCGGTGGTGCGGACTCCTCGTCGGCCTCCCTCTCCGCTACTAACGCAGCACTAACCACCTGGTTGGTTGCCGCTAGGTATAGCGGCAACTTTTCCTGTGGTCTAGGTGCGACAAGTATTGGAGTGGAGGATAGGTACTGTCGGGGATATTACCCCGCGGTATGAACCGGCCGGAATTATAACCCGGCCGGACTGGACATTTTACTTAAGACGGTTTACATTTGGCAAGTTACTGGTAACCCGGCAGGCGGATCATGGATGACAAGGCCCAAGGCCCAGAAGGCCGGTTCATATTAATTGTGGGCCGGTTTAATAATAAAGCACAAGGAATATTCTCCATAAAGGAAGCAAGACTAGGACTCCTTGTAATAGATCAATCCTAGTCCTACTAGGACTAGTCATGTAAAGCCTCCCCTTCAACATATATAAGGAGGGGCAGGGCTCCCCAAAGAGGACAAGGCTTTTTAGACAAACCACAAGTAGACAAGTTTCTAGGGTTAGACACCAAGAGCCGGTTTATCGGCGACACCATCATAATGAGATCTAGCCTCAAACAGCACGTAGGGCTATTACCGGATGATGTTTCCCGGGGCCCGAAGCTGTCTAAATCCGTGTCTTGCATCGCGTCTCTCGATTCCACTCAACCCCTTCAAGCTACCACATAGATGCGCGCCTCAACCCTAAGTCCGTTGATCCGGACATCTGCCGTGTTAATTCCACGACAGGTACCGTTTCAAGTCTTGCAGCGCTGCCTCCGCTTCCGGAGTCCACTTCATGGGACCTGCCTTCTTCAAGATTTTGAAGAAAGGTAGGGCGCGTTCTGCAGACTTCGAAATGAACCTACTGAGGGCAGCCACACAACCTGCAAGCCTTCTGACATCCTTGACGCGCTTCGGGGCCTCGATCTGCTCAATGGCTTTAATCTTGTCGGGGTTAGCTTCAATCCCCCTCTGTGACACAAAGAACCCGAGAAGCTTGCCGGAGGGGACTCCAAAGACGCACTTCTCGGGGTTCAACTTAAGCTGTATCTTGCGCAGGTTCTGAAATGTCTCTTCCAAATCTTGGACCAGGGTATCCTTGTTCTTTCTCTTCACCACGATGTCATCCATGTAAGCCTCTACATTTCTGTGGATCTGTGGCTCGAAAGCAGTGTGCACTACCCTTGCAAATGTTGATCCTGCATTCTTCAGTCCAAATGGCATGCGTATGAAGCAATAAGTGCCACATGGAGTGATAAATGCAGTCTTCTCTTCATCTTCTTTGGCCATGAAAATCTGATGGTAGCCTGAATATGCATCAAGGAAAGAGAGTAGCTCACATCCGGCAGTGGAGTCAACGATCTGGTCAATGCGCGGCAAGGGAAATGGATCCTTGGGACATGCTTTATTCACGTCGGTGAAGTCTATACACAGTCTCCACTTCCCATTGGCCTTGCGCATGACGACTGGGTTTGCTAACCACGTCGGATGGATCACACCTCTAACTAGGCCTGCTGCCTCTAGCTTCTTGATTTCTTCAGCAATGAATTCTTGGTGCTCCACGGCTTGCTTCCTCACCTTCTGCTTGACGGGCCGCGCATGAGGACAAACAGCAAGCTTGTGCTCAATTACCTTCCTGGGAACACCGGGGATGTCAGATGGTTGCCAGGCAAACACATCGACATTCGCCCGCAGGAAGGCAACGAGCGCGCTTTCCTATTTGCTGTCAAGCGTGGCACTGATGGTGAAGGTACCACCAGTGCCGTCCTCCTTGGCGGACACCTTCTTGGTTGCCGGTGGAGCGGCCATCCCCTTCTTACACTTGCCGGTGGAGCTCGATGGAACGTCCTCGACGGCAGCGCAGCACTCCGAAGAGGTGCGGTTGCCGGAGTGGGCCCCAGAGCACTTGCCGGACTTGGTCTTCGTCTTCTTCCCCCCGGGAGCTTCAGCGGCAAGTGTGTCCTTCTCTGCCGCGGCTGCTGCATCCCGGTAGATCTTGTCGGCGCAGACAAGCGCATCTTTCTTGTCGCCATGGACAGCGATGACGCTTATCGGCCCCGGCATCTTGAGTACGTTGTAGGCGTGGTGGGAAGCTGCCATGAACTTGGCGAGGGCGGGACGGCCGAGTATCCCATTGTATGGCAATGGGATATCGGCGACGTCAAATGTGATGCGCTCAGTCCTGAAGTTGAGCTCCCCGCCAAAGGTCACCGGCAGAGTTATCTTCCCCTTGGGCTTGCTCCTTCCCGGGTTGATTCTTTGGAAAGAACCGGTCTCTTCGAGCTCGCCATCTGGGATTTGGAGTTTCTTGATCACAGCAGAGGAGATCAAGTTCAGCCCGGCCCCGCCGTCAACCAACATTTTAGTGACCTTGAGGTTGCGGATGGTGGGTGAGACCAGCATCGGCAAGCACCCGACCGCAGTGGTGCGGTCAGGGTGATCCTCAAGATCAAAAATGATGGGCGTGCTGGACCATTTGAGGAGCCTGCGCGACTCCACGGGCGGCTCTGCTGCGTTCACTTCCCGCACCCACTGCTTGAGTTGGCGGTGGGAAGTGTGCAGAGAGGCGCCGCCGTCGATGCACAGGACCTCCGTGGCCTTCTGGAACTCCTGCTCGCTGTTATCTTCATCCTCCATGTCGTCGTCGTCGTCTTCTTCGTCCTTGTCGCGACCCCGGGGAGGTCGGTCACCTTGCCGCTGCTTAGCCTTGCCGCGGCGTCCTCCCCGGCCATTGAATGGCCGCTTCTTGCTTGGTTCCCCTCCGCCACCTTGGGCCTTCTCCTTGTCGCGCCTCTCGTACTTAGCCTTCTGCTGCTCGACGAGGTACTCGACGCGTTTGCAGTTGGAGAGGTCGTGGCCCTTGGTGTGGTGGATCTTGCAGTATTGCTTGTCGGAGCCGTCCTGCTTGTCGGCTGCCGCTACAGGGGCTGGCTCCTTGCCGGAGCCGCCAGCCTGTGTTTGCTTGGCGGGAGCCTCCTTGCCGGACTTCTCGACGGCAAGCACTTCCGTCTTGTTCTTCCTTCTATTGTTCCGCCGCCGGCTCTTCTTTGCCGGGGCGGCGTCGTCGCTGTCGCTTCCCCCCGCGCCGGTATCCTCCCCGGGGAGTCTCCTCCCCTCTTCGGCGCGTGCGCACTTATCAGCTAGAGCATAGAGCTCGCTGACATCCCGTATCTTGGTCATGGCCATTTCCTCACGCAAGCGGCGGTTACGCACGTTCTGGTGGAACGCGCTGATAACCGCGGCAGGGTGGACGTTGGGGATGTTGTGTTGCACACGACTGAAGCGTTGGATGTACTTGCGCAGGGGTTCTCCTTCCTTCTGGGCCAGAATGTGGAGATCGCTCTCCTGGCCGTGGGGTTTGTGGCCGCCCGTGAAGGCGCCAACAAACTGGTGGCAAAGATCTGCCCAAGAAGAAATGGAGCCTTCCGGCAAGTGCATAAGCCACGAACGAACGTTCGGCTTAAGCACGAGCGGGAAGTAGTTCGCCAAAATCTTCTCGTCGCGCCCCCCGGCAGCTTGCACCGCGATGGTGTAAATGCTGAGGAATTCCGAGGGGTGCGTCTTGCCGTCGTACTTCTCCGGTACGTCGGGCTTGAAGTTCTTCATGCTGGGCCACTGGACGCGCCGCAGCTCGCGGGTAAACGCAGGGCAACCTGCCGCGTACGGCAAGTCGCCTGGTTCACCGGGCGCGGGTGCGTCAACAGCGGTCCCAGCTCTCTGGTCCGATTGTCGCCGAGCTTCTCGGCGGTGCTCGATCGTTGTTCGAGCGTCTTCTTGTCGCCGGTCGTCAAGGACCTGGCGCTGGTCCCGACGAGCCCGCGGATCCGACGACGCCGTGGAGTTGTCGTCGACGTTGATCCGGCGGGGCAGCGTCTTTTGCTTCCGCGGCGGGGAGTGCACGGTGGTTGCACCCCCGGCGGTCTTGTCGCCGTCGGCCTTCGTCTTCTCGACTTGCCGCGGCCGCGAGGTCGCCGGCTGCTGTGGAGAGTCGTTGTTGGCGAAGGCGATCAGGCTCTGGATGGTTGCTCTCCAGTCTTCGGCTTTGTCTGCCACTGGAGGGAAGTCGAGGAGCAGTTGCGCCCTTGCGAGCGCTTCTGCTGGAGTGGAGGGGAGCGGGGGCGAGCGGCGCGAGGAGCGGGATATGCTCGGACTCCTAACTGGGTTAGAAGGAGCAGGGTCCCGCCCCGGCGACCGCGCTTTGCTCGTGCCAGGACGATGGCCCGGAGCGTCCCGCGAGCCTCCGGTTTGCCCTTGGCCCAGCAAGCGGATGCCACCTCCTGTGGCATGGCGCTGCTGGGTTGTTGTTTGTTGAGATGGACGTGGCGCGTCCACGGAGACCGAGGCTCGGTCGTCCGTCTTGTCCTTGGATTTGGTGGCGCCGCGAGTTTCCTCGCCGGCGACCACTCTTCCGACGGCGTCTCCCCTGCCCACCGTTGGTTCCGGTGGCGGCGGATGAGACGCAGACGGGCCTGCGACCTCCGAAGCCTTCTTCTTCGGGGCCATCTTGCTGTTGCTGATGAGGTTGATGAAGAGTGCGCCCGCGTGAACGCCGGATCAGGTTCGCACAACCTCGACGCCCCCTACCTGGCGCGCCAAAGATGTCGGGGGAAACTGTCCGCCTCGAACACCTATGGGACCGGAGCCCCTTGTTTGTGCGGTAAGAGGGCGGAGGGAGCACAAAGAGCAGATCATGGGGATCACGCAGGCAGTTTACCCAGGTTCGGGCCGCGATGGACGCGTAAAACCCTACTCCTGCTTAGTTTGTATTGAGTTGGGGAGCTCGGGAGCTTGAAGAACTAGCTACACCGAGCGTATGAGTGATCTAGGTTCCGAACCGTTTCTACGTTGTGCATGGGCCTCCTTTTATAGTGCAAGGGGTCACCGACAGGTGTCAACGTAGAAGAAAGGGTAAAAATGTAAAAGTGGTGGTAGTTGTAACAGTGCGGGAATAGTGGAGCAACAGTGCATGAACAGTGGTCGCTACCTACTTTGACAGTGGGGGACAAGAGCATTTAATGCCCGTCGCCGTCGACCCCAAAAGCGCCCGCCCTTGCGTCTCCGTTTGCCACGGCGATGGCTTTATCACCGTGGAGTGCCACCGTGTCCCCCAGGCTGCACAGCCATCCGCCACACGTCCATGGAATGGCCCCAGGGCGACGCGTGGACCGATGAGCTGGAGCGCGGGCACACAGCGCAACTCTCCCCGGCAAGCACCTTGCCGGGGTCTTGACCTTGCCGGGCCCGGGAGCTTGTCGCTCCCCGGGCCCTGCCGGGGCGCACGTTGCGCCGAGGCATGTCTTCTATAATGTAATCTTCTAGTCTTCCTGGCAAGCTCCTCTTGCCAGGGCCTTGCGTGAGTGAGGTAATCTTGAGCCTGGGACGGCCTTCCCGGCAAGCTCCACTTGCCGGGGTCTTGATCTTCTGTCTTGTATACTTTGTTTTTGAATGGTTTTATATAGAGCAGGAAGGTCTCCGGCAAGCGCGTGGTAGGCCCTGCCGTGGGAAGCTGCTACTGCCCGTGCACAAGTTGGGGTACTGAGGTACCCCTACCTTAGTACACCGACAGCTCATGTATGCTTATTTAGATGAAAAGAAAGTATATCCTGTTATTATCAACTCTAACCTTTCAGGATATGAAGAAGAGCGACTATTGGAAGTACTTCGTAAACACCGTGGTGCAATTGGCTATACCCTTGATGACCTTAAGGGGATTAGTCCATCTATCTGTCAACATACTATCAACCTTGAGCCTGATGCTAAACCAGTTGTTGATCATCAACGACGGTTGAACCCGAAGATGATGGATGTTGTAAGAACTAAGATTCTCAAGCTTCTAGCCGCAGGTATTATCTACCCTATAGCTGATAGTAAGTGGGAAAGCCCGGTACATTGTGTTCCTAAGAAAGGAGGTACAACTGTGGTTCCTAATGATAAGAATGAACTAATACCTCAGAGAATTATTATTGGATATAGAATGTGTATTGATTACAGGAAGCTGAACAAGGCAACCAGGAAGGATCACTACCCGTTGCCGTTCATCGACCAAATGCTTGAAAGGTTATCCAAAAATACCCACTTTTGTTACCTCGATGGTTATTCTGGCTTCTCTCAAATTCATGTTAACACTGCTGATCAAGAGAAGACCACTTTTACTTGTCCCTATGGTACTTATGCTTACAGGCGTATGCCTTTTGGTTTATGTAATGCCCCTGCTACTTTTCAAAGGTGTATGTCTGCTATCTTTCATGGTTTCTGTGAGGAGATTGTGGAAGTCTTCATGGACGATTTCTCCGTCTATTGAACTTCCTTTGACCATTGTGTCCACAACCTTAATAATGTTTTGCAGAGATGTGAGGAGACAAATCTGGTACTCAACTGGGAGAAGTGCCACTTCATGGTTAACGAAGGAATTATTCTTGGTCACAAGATTTCCGAAAAGGGAATTGAGGTGGACAAGGCCAAGATCGAAGCAATTGAGAGGATGCCCTATCCAAGGGACATCAAAGGTATTCGCAGTTTTCTCGGTCATGCTGGTTTCTATAGAAGATTTATTAAAGACTTTTCTAAGACTTCGAGACCCCTCACTAATCTTCTCAAGAAGGACGTTCCTTTTGTATTTGATGAAGATTGTAAGGAGGCTTTTGAAGTTCTTAAGAAAGCTTTAATAACCGCTCCTATAGTACAACCACCTGACTGGAATTTACCTTTTGAGATTATGTGTGATGCTAGTGATTTTGTTGTTGGAGCTGTTTTAGGGCAAAGGGTTGATAAGAAATTGAATGTTATACATTATGCTAGTAAAACCCTTGATAGTGCTCAAAAGAATTATGCTACTACTGAGAAGGAATTCTTAGCTGTAGTGTTTGCTTGTGATAAGTTTATGTAGTATATTGTTGATTCCAAAGTTATTATTCATACTGACCATGCTGCCATTAAGTACCTTATGACAAAGAAGGATGCCAAGCCAAGACTTATCAGATGGGTACTCCTTCTTCAAGAATTTGATTTGCAGATTGTTGATAGGAAAGGAGAAGACAATCCGGTGGCGGACAATCTTTCAAGGATGGAAGATATACCGCATGATCCCATCCCAATCAACGACAGTTTTCCAGACGAGCAACTTGCCGTTGTAAAAGTACAATCTCTTTCCGATCCTTGGTTTGCAGATTATGCTAATTTTATCGTTGCGAAGTATTTGCCTCCAGGTTTAACATTTCAGCAAAGGAAGAAGTTCTTTCATGATTTGAGGCACTACTTTTGGGATGACCCACATCTTTTCAAAGGAGGTCCAGACGGGATCGTGAGAAGATGCATACCGGAACATGAGCAGAAGGACATTCTCAGACAATGTCATGATAGTGCCTATGGAGGACATCATGCCGGTGAGAGGACCGCACATAAGGTTCTTCAATCAGGTTTTTATTGGCCTACTCTCTTTAAGGATGCTAGAAATTATGTTTTAGCCTGTGATAAATGTCAGAGAGTTGGTAACATTAGTAGAAGGAATGAGATGCCTATGAATTACTCACTAGTGATTGAACCTTTGATTGCTGGGGTTTTGATTTTATGGGTCCTTTTCCTTCTTCGCACAAGTACACTCACATTTTAGTAGCTGTTGATTATGTGACCAAGTGGGTTGAAGCAATCCCTACTGAAAGTGCTGATCACAAGACATCTTTGAAAATGCTCAAAGATGTGATTTTCCCTAGGTTTGGTGTACCTAGGTATCTCATGACTGATGGAGGATCACACTTCATGCATGGAGCTTTTAGAAAAGCTTTAGCCAAGTACGATGTCAATCATAGAATTGCTTCACCGTACCATCCTCAAACTAGTGGGCAAGTTGAGCTCACCAATAGAGAGATCAAGTTGATCTTACAGAAGACAGTAAATAGAAATAGAAAGGACTGGTCAAATAAGTTAGGAGATGCTTTGTGGGCGTATAGAACTGCTTACAAAAACCCCATGGGCATGTCCCCCTATAAGATGGTTTATGGAAAGGCTTGCCATTTGCCATTAGAATTAGAGCACAAAGCTTTCTGGGCTGTTAGGGAGCTTAATGCTGACCCAAAGTTAGCTGGTGAGAAGCGTCTCATGAACTTGACTTCTCTAGATGAGTGGAGAAGTGAAGCTTACGAGAGCGCTAAAATGTTCAAGGAAAAGGTAAAGAAGTGGCATGATAGGAGGATTCTGAAACGTGAATTTAATGTTGGTGATAAAGTTTTGTTGTTTAGATCCCATTTCTGGTTTTCTCTAGGCAAACTACTTTCTAGGTTGGAAGGGCCATTTCATATTGAAGAAGTCTATCGGTCTGGTGCAATCAAGATTAACAATTTTGAAGGCACCAAACCTCAAGTTGTGAATGGGCAAAGACTTAAGCATTACATAGCAGGAGACCCTGTCAATGTTGATGTGAATATGATATACACAATAACTCACGAAGAACATGTTGCAGCCCTGTTTCAGACACCAGCAGAAGCAGAATAAGAAAAAGTATGTATTACGGTAAGGAAACATCGCGAACCGCCATAAAAGTTCCATATTATGAGTTTTTGCAAAATTAGGAAAATTCTAAGCCTAAGTGGAGCCAGAGACAAGCTCGAGGGGGCCCAGGCGCCCCCCTGGCGCGGCCTACCTCCTGGCCGCGCCGGGAGGCCGCCTGGGCACCCAGGAGTCCGTCTCCGACCCCACTTTAGCTTGTTACCTTCCTTTCTGTGCAGAAATTTTTGCTATATATTTGCCCGGATTGTTCCGGCAACGTATCTCGCAATTTCGTGTGTTTTCTTTTCGATCTGTTTCTGCCAGGAAATCTTTTAGCTAGACCTAGGTGCCATGGCTTCCCCAAGTTCCCCCAAGGACAATTTTGTCGTCAACGTCATCAACCCTTACCTCGCTGAGGTAAAGAAGCACCCTCAGGTTGTTCGGATGGAGGACGGTGTCCTCCATCATGAAGATCTGAAGGGACCTATCAAGGAGGGGAGCATCCAGGCCAGGCTAGAAGAAGTGGAGCAAGAAGTCTTCAAGTACAAGAAGATGATCGAGCGTGGTGTTGAAGTTAACTTTGACATCATCAACGAGCTGAAGACCTACTTCCTGAAGGAGATGTGGAAAAGCATCACCGCATCTGAAGAAAGAATTGAAGAGCTCCAAGGGCAAATTTATGATCTACATCACCAGGACTGTGAGTATGAACTAAGGTTTATGCGCATGGGTATGGGTGCTGCATGCTGGATTCAGGAGACAAACTTCTCATATGAGACTGGAGAACCCCTTCCATGGAAGCGCTTCGCCGAGGACTACGTGATCAACGTCAACAAGAATGAGGAGTGAAATCTCCTTGGGTAATGGCATCCCCTTGGCTTGTTCCAAGCTTGGGGGAGTTCCTGGTATCTTTATCTTTATCTTTTGTCTTTTAGAGTCAAGTAGAGTCGTATCATGTCAAGGGAGGTTATTATATGAAATAGGTGTGTGCATTGAGGTCTATCACTCCTTCTATGGAGAGATTGTATCCGTGAGTGTGGAGTCGTCTATGATGGAATATTAATGAGAAGTCTATTGGTTCCTTTGCTGCACCCGGTATTCTCTTCACGCAATCGACCTTATATGATGATTCTTATGGGGAGTATTGACCTTATATCAGGTATGGCTTTGAAAACTTTATTTAATCTTGGCAAACATAGCTTTGGTCATAACAACAAGCATGATTTTCTTAAAGTAGCGACATAGCCAAAACCTTTATGTTATTATGCTTGAAGTGTTATGCTGACAAGGAAGACAACTTGATGTGTTATGCTTATTTTAATGTTTATGCTTTATATTGCTTTGCATCTTAGTCATCATCAATTGTCTGTTCTCTCAAAGCCTTTGCTAGCCTAAACTCTGTACTAAGCGGAATTCTGCTTGTGCATCCATACCCTTAAACCAATACCTTCCATATGAGTCCACCATACCTTCCTATTCGTGGTATTCCACTACCACCTCCTAAAGTATAGAATTTATGTGTTATCCTTAAATGTTCAAAATCTTCTATTTTGTGCCCCTGTTTTAGCTCATGAGGAAGTAGTAGTTAATTCATGATCTTTTTAAGTTGGACAAGTTTTACCCCGGGATTGCATGTCTAATCTGCAAACCCCTAATACGAGGAGGAACTGGCATGAGTGCGCCCGGCTCATAAAAGATAATACAACAAACAAACCCTCCTTCACGCTTTGTTCATGAGAAATCAGAAAACTTTGGCAGCGATAAACAAAGGAGATTAAGGGATGTGATCGTCCCCGTGCGGGAGCCGTTCCTCGAAACTTGTCCAATTTGAGAAGTAATTGAATTATCTATTAGCATTCATTGACAAATCATGCACCTCTCAAAACTTGTTTTCATCCTGTTTGATTTAAGGATAACACATGAGTTTTCCCTACTTCCCTAGAGCAGGGCCTATCTCTTAGTTTTAAGTTGAGTCAGTTATTCCTACTTCCTTCTATTCTTAAAGAGAGCAGACATTTGATGTTGACGAGGATTCATTCATATAAAGTTGCATTAAGATTTGTCATATCATATTCTTGTTGACATTATCATTTGATAAGTAAGTTGTTTGTCAAGCCCAGCTAAAGGAAACATCTTCCTTTGTGTTAACACTTTCACTTCTCGCCTAATAACATGTTCTTTCAAAAGCTTCAATTAATCTCATCAAAACATAAAGAGAAAGAGCAAAAGTAAAAGCTATTAGTTGTTCTTTGACCAAATGACATGTTTGCCATGACTTGATGAGTTTCCTTAGCCCTACTTACGATTATAAGTGTCACCACTCTTTTATAAGGGCCTTATGAGTTGAAGATTGTTGTTGAGGATATTTGAGTTTGGTGAAGAAACTGTGATGCTTCTTGTCTGTATTCTATTCATCGACACTTCACTCTCTAAACTTGTGGACAGGTTTACCGAGCTCAGTATTCGCTTGGGGACAAGCGAGGTCTAAGCTTGGGGGTGTTGATACGTCCAAAAAGCATCACTATTTTATATCGTAATTCATACTTATTCATTGATATATTTCACATTACGATGATGTTCTTATGTTGTTTAGGCCTATTTTACACAGCTTGCAACTTTCCGGTGCCGAAGCAGCAGACGCAGGATTCAGCGGTAAAAAGTGGACGCTGAGTTGCTGAAGAAGAATACCTCCAAATTACCTGAAAATCGACGGAGGGTATTTTCTAGAAGGATCACGAAGATACGCAAAAGAGCAACCAGAGGGGGGCCACAGGGTGCCCAGGCGGCCTCCTGGCGCGGCTCCCACCCTGGCCGCGCCGGGAGGGCGCCTGGAGCCCCTGGACCACTCCAGGTTTCCCCCTTTGGCCTATATACTCCTCGTCATCCATAAACCCTAAAAAGGGGAGAGTTTACGGAGTTCCGCCGCCGCTCCGTGGCGGAAACCTACAGAGAAGAAAAGCCATCTCCGGCGGGCAGATTCCGCCGGGTAGATCACCTCCCGGAAAGGGAGATCATCGCCATCGTCATCACCATCGTCACGGGCATCATCGAGATCATCATCAACATCATCCCCAACATCAGCACCATCTCCATCTTCATCCAATCTCATCTCACAATTGCAGCTCGTGTTGTAATCCGTACTATCTATCCTCTCTACCCTATCGGTGTTGATTACTACTTTGTGGTGAATGCTATTGAATTTTGTTGGAGAAATATCATTATGTCCAGATTGTTTATCACCCATCTATCTCCACTGATCATGATCTCTTTTATGTCTTGTGAGTAGTTACTTTAGTTCTTGAGGACATGGGAGAAGTCTTGTTGTTAGTAGTCATATGATGTTGAAGTAATATGTGTTGTTTGATACTTAAGTTGTGTTGTTATTTTCCTAGTGGTGTTGTGTGAGTCGAACACTCAACACTTCGCCTTATTAAAGACCTAGGGGAATACATTGTGTACAAAGAATGCTTACGGTGGGTTGCCGGAGTGACAGAAACCTGAACCCCAGTTCGCACGCTTTTGCACAAGGGAACAATGGATCATCGATCGTATTGCTATGGTTAGGCTTTTGCCTTAAATACTATCTTGTATTTGCGGATGCTTGCAAGGTGTTTAATCATAAGAGTGCACTCATCTTAGTCTAGAGGGTGTACTAGCATAGATCCACCCACTCAACACTTATCAACACATCACATAGTACCGATACGGAATATGGCGAAAGCACATGACTGCCTCTCCCGTGTGTCCTCAAGAACACTTTAGCCTTTATAAGTTCAGTTGCTAGGCCTCTCCTTTGCTCACAAAGGATTGGGCCACTTGTTACTCTCCAGTGCCTTTTACTTTGCTCGCTTTTACTTTCCTGTTGCTTATATCAAGAAAACCCCTAAAAAGTTATCTTTCAGTGCTTGCAGTTATTCCTTGCTCAGAATCACTTGTCAATTCCTTCTGCTCCTCGTTGGGTTCGACACTCTTACTTATCGAAAACGCTGCAATAGATCCCTTATGGTTGTGGGTCATCAGGGACCAAGGAAGAATGGTGATGGTGAGAAGTATCACCATGCCGAGAATTTCTAAGAGGTGGAGCAATCCCCTCAACATTCTCGACATAAAAGACATTAATACTTGAAGGCAGAACACAACACTACCTGGAGAGCAAGTTGTGTTCATCCTGTAGAGAAGTTCACGATGAAAGGAAGTCAAGGGTGTTGTCGATGATAATAAAATCATCGAGGGCAAGGAGGGTATTTCTCATCATGAACATAGTTGACATCTCGGAAGAAGTCAAAGTGTTGAAGGTGATCTGACACATTTGTCGGGAGGTTTCAAGAGGATGCAATCAAACAACAATGGCAACAAGCAAGGGAATGACGAAGTGGTCAGTTATAGGATCAATATATAAGATGCACGCTCGAAACCAACGTTGCCTTTTGAGACAAGCAACATGAGGTTGAAAGCCCGACGTAAGTCATGCTCACACACTGAAGAATTTGTGCACCAGAGAAGGACAAGGTAGCACAGTCAAAGATAGCAAGAACATGATGCAGCGGATAGTCTAGGAATGACCAGATTGAGTTCAGAATTTCCCAGTAAAAATACTAGCGGTATTTGATTTGTAGTGCGGAATAATTTCACTAGTCGGTGTCCTCGGTTGACAACAACCAGGAACCCGTAGAGTGATTACGACAAGGAAAGACATTACTTCAATAAAGTTAGTAAGATGTGGTGCAATGGTAAGACATCTTCAAGACTCCAGGGGGTAATACTCGAAGGTAGAACATGATAGAAGTAGAACCGAGTCATTGACCCGTGACAGTAGATACTTCAACCTTGCCAAAAATAGACGAGGCACTAGAATGAATTCCCATCAGATATATCAGATCATGACAGCATGGTCGGAACCATAACTGTAAGGAATCAATTCAAGAATACTGAAAGAATCATACAGTTGGATAATCATTTTGCAAGAAGCTTTCGAGACGGTCTACATCATTTTCATGGGCATGAACACAAAGTTTAAGGTCGACTCCCACTTCTTTAATGCATATCATTTCATTCACCTCTCGCTTAGATAAAACTGTAGTGTTGGAAATTTATCTGGTAGAACACCGGAAGAGTATGACTTGTGAAAACTTTTGGGTTCTCACAGATTAGGGGAAGGCATAGGTTCAACCCATCGGGCATCTTAGTAACATATACCACAAGTTTCAAAAGTAATTACACCAGCTCGAAAGCAGAGCATGGTTGGCCAAGTAGAGGATACAATTTACCAAAGGCATTATGTATCAGGGGAAGAACTCACAAGGTGATTGAATATGAAGGACAATGTCGGATAACGATCCAAGAATGGATCGGGCGATCCACAATGGAGCTGATGTGAGTATCGGTACTCACTCGGAGGGAGAAAGAATGCAGAGACATCAGATCCAAGAATCACCTTATTAGTCTGATGCTTAAATAGAAAGAAATTGTGGTTTCCAAAATGAAGGATCAGAAGCAGATGCTCTGATCAAGATGGATAAGTTGAAAACACTTAGTTGGACAATCAATAAAGGTTTGAATTGCCGCGAAGAAACTCATGTACGGAGTGATGTCTGAGCCAGAAAGATAATTATAAAAAGGATAACCCGTTGTCTATGTGCATACGCACACATTGAATCAATAGGATCAAAATGGCTAAGACAAGGGATGTTAACGAAGACTACTAGTCATATGGATTTAACCATAATGCCAGCATGCAAGAATTTCATGAGTAACAGGCTGCAGAGGCTTTTCGAAAGATCTAAAAGTATTCAGAAGAATTTTGTGAGACGCATGAACAATTGAGAAGAACGGATCCTCGATAAATGTGAGGAAATAACTGTAAGGGTTTTCATGCGAAATAAACTGCAAGACTGTAAACTCAAAGGATTCTCGGGACAACAGAGAATATTTCGAGGCATCTTGTAACAACAAGAGCGACGAGGAATGATCATGAGAATGACAAGTGCATGCATATATCCATAGGGATATATCGGCGGCAGTGAATTGCAAAGGCGATTACCACAAAGGGTCTCGGGAAAATTATCGAGGGATATCCTAAGAATCTTCTGACGAAGCAGGCGATCTTTCGAAATGAGGGCTCTTCGGGAGAAATAGTTACAAGAACCTAGAGTCTGAATTAGTAAAATATTTTAACCCGAATAGAAGAGAGATCAGAGTCCCAGAGCATAGAAGAGGAATAAAATATCTTAACACCACCCATTGGTGTTGTGGGCCCGTAAGCCACACAACAAGTTAGTAAATTTGTTTTTCAAAGACTAGACTCAACTTCGGCCAAGGAGTTGGAAAGGGGGATTCCTACAGGCAGTCGGCTCTAATACCAACTTGTGACGCCCTCGATTTGTCCGTACACTAATCATGCACGCAAATGTGTACGACCACGATCAGGGACTCACTGGAAGATATCACAACACAACTCTAGACACAAATTATAATAATACAAGCTTTATATTACAAGCCAGGGGCCTCGAGGGCTCGAATACAAAAGCTCGAATACACAAGAGTCAGCGGAAGCAATAATATCTGAGTACAGACATAAGTTAAACAAGTATGCCTTAAGAAGGCTAGCACAAAAGTAACAACGATTGAAAAGGCAAGGCCTCCTGCCTGGGACCTCCTAACTACTCCTCGAAGCCGAACTCCATGTAGAAACATCCTCGGGATCTTCTGGCTCCTGGACTCCACCATCTGGTTGCATCATCCAAGAAGAAAGGGGGAAAAGGGGGAGCAAAGCAACCGTGAGTACTCATCCAAAGTACTCGCAAGCAAGGATCTACACTACATATGCAATGATATATGTGTAAAGGGGTAATATCTGTGGACTGAACTGCAGAATGCCAGAATAAGAGGGGCATAACTAATCCAATCGAAGACTACGCTTCTCGTAACCTCCATCTTGCAGCAGAAGATGAGGGTAGCTAGAAAGTAACAAGTATCCTCGCTTCTCGCAGTCTTCGTCTTGCAGCAGTAGAAGGGAGTAGATAGTAAGTTCACCAAGTAACATCGTATAGCATAATCCTACTCGGCGATCCTCCCGCACATCACCCTGTGAGAGAGCAACCACCGAGTTATCTCTGGAACATATCTGGGTGTGTTTTATTACGTATCCAGTTCTAGTTGTCATGAGGTCAGAGTACAACTCCGGGTCGTCCTTTTACCGAGGGACACGGCTATTCGAATAGATTAACTTCCTTGCAGGGGTGCACCACATAACCCAGCACGCTCGATCCCATTTGGCCGGACACACTTTCCAGGGTCATGCCCGGCCTTGGAAGATCAACACGTCGCAGCCCTACCTAAGCACAACAGAGAGGTCAGCATGCCGGTCTAAACCCTAAGCGCACGGTGGTCTGGGCCCATCGCCCAATGCACACCTGCACGTTGCAAGGGCGGACGGTAAGCAGACCTAGCCTCTCCTAATACCAGAGTAGGCGTTCCGATCCAATCCGGTGCGCGCCGCTAAGTCGCTGACGTCAAGAAGGCTTCGGCTGATACCACGACGTCGAGTGCCCATAACTATTCCCACGTAGCTAGTTAGTGCGTATAGGCCAATGTCCAGACTCAGATCAAATACCAAGATATCGTTAAACGTGTTATTATAAAATAACCACGGACAACGACCAGGGCCAGGCCCACCTGTCTCCTAGGTGGTCGCAACCCGCCCTATCGCTCCGCCACAAAGTAACCATCAGGGGGCTGTCGGGAACCCAGGCCCACCACTACCTGGGTGGAACCACCTGTCCCTTCAGCCCCCATCTCTGAATCAGCATCATGTGTATGTAATAGTAGAGTATATACCCGTGATCACCACCCGAGTGATCACGGCCCGATAGTATAGCATGGAAGACGGACAAGAATGTAGGGCCACTGATGGAATACTAGCATCCTATACTAACCATTAGGATAGCATGTAAGGTATCAACAGTGGTAGCAACAATGACAGGCTATGCAACAGAATATGAGCTATCGAATCATCAACAGTAGCAAATCTAATGCAAGAATAAGAGAGAGGAGAATGGGCGATATCTGGTGATCAAGGGGGGGCTTGCCTGGTTGCTCCGGCAAGAAGGAGGGGTCGTCGTCGACGCAGTCGATCACAGTGGCACCGTCAGCAGTCTCAGTCCCGATGTCTATCAAAGAGAAGAGGAGGGAGAAATAATAAATATAAAGCAAACATCGCACCACAAAGCATAACATGGCAAAACACGGTCCTACGCGTGACCTAACGCGGTAGTAGGTGATACCGATGAAGGAGGGAAACATCCGGGAAAGTATTCCCGGTGTTTCACGTTTTTGGGCGGATGAAACGGAGGGGGAAAGTTGCAGGATCAGTATGCTAGGGACGTGTGGTTGACGAATGGTCTGTGTATTCGGATGCGTCTCGAAATTCTGAGCAACTTACATATATAAAGTATTTTCATCCGAGTTACGGATTATTTTATATTAATTTTTTTAAAGTTTTAAAACGTTTTCTAATTTATTAATTATTAAATAAATCAAAATTATCCAGAATAGTGTATGCTGACGTCATCATGATGTCAGCAGTCAATAGGGGTGTTGACTAGTCAAACTGACGTGTGGGTCCCGCATGTCATACCTTGTTTAGTTTAATTAGGATTTAGCTAATGTAATTACTGTTAATTAAACTAACTAGTTAATTAGATTAATTAAACATGATTAATTAACTTAATTAATTCACTAATTAATTGATTAATTAATTGTATTTTAATTATTTTAATTATTATTTGTTTATATTATTATTTTCTTTTCTTTTTTTCCTTCTAAAATGTTCTGGGGCCTCGGCCCCCTTGTCATTAGCCGAGGGGCCTACCGGGCGGGGCGCTAGCGGGTGAAGGCGTCGGGCGGAGTCGGGCAACGGGCGCAGGCCCGCCCGATAGGCCGCTACAGCCACGGGAAAACGGGGCGCGGCCCGCGGTACTGCGCTAGTGGCCACGGCGTTCGGCCAGCCGGCCGGAGCGGCGGCTGCGGGGCGGCTGAGCCGTAGCAGCGGGCGGCGGAGGGAGGTAACGACGATTGGCGTGGGGGGCGCGCGGCAAGGGCAGAGCGGGAGGGGCCGCACCGGCCGCAGCAGCACGGTTGGGGCGACGGAGCCGCGGCCGGAATGAAGAACGACAGCGCGTGAGCGCGTGCTCACGGGGGAGAGAGGAGAGGGGGAGCTCACATGGGCCGTAGGTATTTTGGCAACGGTGCGTGAGGAGGTCGACGGGGACGACGACGACGTTGGGGAGACGGGGAGGGCGTCCGGCGGGGAGGAGGACGGGGACACGAGGCAACGGATCCGAGGCGACGCAGGGCTCCGGCGAGGTGTTCCTCCAGGCGACGGTGAGGGCGACGCGACGTCGAGCTTGGGGTCCGCGGTTGAGGAGGTCGGGGACGAGGGAGAAGGGGAGGCGGCACCGACGACGGTGGGTGAGCTCCGGCAGGCGATGTCGTGGTGGTGGCGACGTGGTCGAGGGATCGGGGCGGGTCGTTCCCCTTCCCGATCCAGATTTGGATCGGGGGGAAGGAGAGAGCGATGTGGGGCGGGGGGAGTGGGGTGCGGGGTAGGTTAGGGTTTCGTGTCCAGGGGGATTAAGGGAGTGGGGTGTGGGGCGGTTGGGTCGGCCCGTTCGGGCGGCGGAGGCCAACTGGGCCACTTGGCCCAGCGGAGGCGGGGGGGAGGGTTCTGTTGTTTTACTTTTGTTTTATTTTCTGTTTTGCCCTTTTCCTTTTATTATTTTTACTGATTAGCATCTAAATTAGTATTTCAACTTAGTCCATAGTCAACAAGAGTCTAGTCCTCAATAAATTAGTTTGACTTTTTATTAATTACAAAAGGTATTTAAATAATTGTTTTTACTATTGTTTTATATATCTTATTGTATTGAAGAATTTTAAAAAGGTGTGGTTTCTCCAGCCTAATTACCTATGCAATATTTGGTTCACTCTGAACATTTTAGTTTTAATATTTGAAAACTTTTATTGTCTGTCTTTATTTTAAATTTTAAATTTGAACTTGGTTTCGAACTAACACGAGTTTATCCACAGTAATCGAGGTGATGTGGCATCATTAGCGAAGTTTTACTGTAGCTTGATTACCCGGGCGTCACAATGGAGCCACCGCCAAGCCCTAATCTCTCTGGGGAGGGCTGATCTGGAGTCTGTTCGGGGCTCCGGAGAGTGGAGATCGTCGCCATCGTCATCATCAACCTTCCTCCATCACAAATTCCATGATGCTCGCCGCCTTGTGTGAGTAATTCCATCGTAGGCTTGCTGGACGGTGATGGGTTGGATGGGATCTATCATGTAATCGAGTTAGTTTTGTTAGGGTTAGATCCCTAGCATCCACTATGTTCCGAGATTGATGTTGCTATGACTTTGCTATGCTTAATGCTTGTCACTAGGGCCCGAGTGCCATGATTTCAGATCTGAACCTATTAGGTATTCATGAATATATGTGTGTTCTTGATCCTATCTTGCAAGTCTATAGTCACCTACTATGTGTTATGATCTAGCAACCCCGAAGTGATAATAATCGGGACCACTCCCGGTGATGACCATAGTTTGAGGAGTTCATGTATTCACTATGTGTTAATGCTTTAGTCCGGTACTCTATTAAAAGGAGGCCTTAATATCCCTTAGTTTCCAATAGGACCCCGCTGCCACGGGAGGGTAATACAAAAGATGTCATGCAAGTTCTTTTCCATAAGCACGTATGACTATATAAAAATACATGCCTACATTGCATTGATGAACTGGAGCTAGTTCTGTGTCACCCTAGGTTATAACTTCTACATGATGAATTGCGTCCGACATAATTTCCCATCACCGATCCAATGCCTACGAGCTTCACCTATATTGCTAGTCGCTTATTTACTTTTCTGTTGCTACTATTACAAAAACACTACGTTACTTTTATTGCTGCTACCGCCACTATCATATTACTTTGCTACTGAACTATCTTGCTGTAGATACTAAGTTTCCAGGTGTGGTTCAATTGACAACTCAGCTGCTAATACTTAAGAGTATTCTTTGGCTCCCCTTGTGTCGACTCAACAAATTTGGGTTTAATACTTTACCCTCGAAAACTGTTGAGATCCCCTACACTTGTGGGTTATGAAGACTATTTTCTGCCGCCATTGCCGAGGAGTATAGCTCTATTCTTTAAGTCACTTGGGATTTATATCTGCTTATCACTATGAAGAATTTGAAGGACTCAAAAACCAAGATCTTACCCTCAACTACGAGGGGAGGTAAGGAACTGCCATCTAGCTCTGCACTTGATTCTCCTTCTGTTATGAGTAAACTTGCGAAACCTACTCCTGCTATTGAATCTGATATGTCGTATGTTCTTGATGATGCTACTTCTGCTATGTATGATGAAACTACCTCTATGCCTGATACTGTGCCACTAGGTGAATTTCTAGATGAACAAATTGCTAAGGTTAGGGAGAGTGCAAATGTTGATGATATTTATGAAAGTGATGATGAAACTACTCCCAATAGATATGAATTGCCTGTTGTGCCTGAGGGTTATGTTATGGATGAAGAAACTGCTAGAGACGTTCTTGCTTGCAATGATAGATATGATCTTAAGAAGTTATTAGCTAAGCTGAAAGAAATGTCCTTGAATGCTAGAATGAAACATGACCCTGCTTTTGCTTCTTCACCTATTTGTGTCACTGATAAGGATTATGAATTCTTGATTGATCCTGAGTTAATTACTTTGGTTGAATCTGATCCTTTCCATGGCTATGAGTCTGAAACTGTTGTGACACATCTTACCAAGTTGAATGATATAGCCACCCTATTTACCAATGATAAAAAGATTCATTATTACTATATCCTTAAGTTGTTTCCGTTCCCGTTAAAGGGTGACGCTAAGACTTGGTTTAATTCTCTTGATCATGGTTGTGTGCGTAGTCCCCAGGATATGATGTACTACTTTTCTGCTAAATATTTTCCCGCTCATAAGAAACAAGCTGCCTTACAGGAAATATAGAACTTTGCTCAAACTGGAGAAGAGAGTCTCCCACAAGCTTGGGGGAGGCTTCTCCAATTACTTAATGCTTTGCCTCATCATCCTCTTGAGATGCATGATATACTTGATGTCTTTTATAAGGGACTAACCGATGCTTCCATAGACCACCTGGATAGTTGTGCTGGTTGTGTTTTCAGGGAAAGAAGAGTTGAGCAGGCTGAATTACTATTGAATAATATGCTGGCCAATGAAAATAATTGGACACTTCCTGAAAAAGCCCCTAAGCCAACTCCGAAGAAAAGAGGTGTTCTATTTCTCAGTCCTAAAGACATGCAAGAGGCAACGAAATCTATGAAAGAAAAAGGTATTAAAGTTGAAGATGTTAAGAATTTACCTCCTCTTGAGGAAATACATGGTCTTGATAACCCGACACAGGTAGTAAAGGTAAAGTCTCTTTATAGATTTGATGAAGGTGCTATTCCTCGTTATAAGTCTACTAGCCAATGCTTAGATGAGTTTGACAATTTCATTGTGAAACAAGAAAACTTCACTGCTTATGTTGGTAGACAATTACAACACAATGCTCATATGATTGAACGCTTGAGTGATTATCTGTCTAGTGCTAAAGGTGAACTGAAACTTATTAGTATACATGCTTCTATGGTCACCACTCAAGTAGAACAAGTACTTAAGGCTCAGAATGATTTGCTCAATGAATTAAATAGTAAGAACAATGATAATGCCATTAGAGTTGTGACTAGAGGTGGCAGAATGACTCAGGAACCTCTGTATCCTGAAGGCCACCCTGAGAGAATTGAGCAAGATTCTCAGAGAGCTAATTTAGATGCACCTAGTTCTTTTAAGAAGAAGAAGAAGAAAAATGATAGGACTTTGCATGCTTCTAGTGAACCTGTAGCTGACATACCTGAGAATCCCAATGATATATTTGTTTCTAATGTTGAGACACAATCTGGTAACAAACATGAACCTAGTGATAATGTTAATGATGATGTTCATGTTGATGCTCAACCTAGCAACGATAATGATGTAGATATTGAAATAGTTGTTGATCTTGATAACCCACAATCAAAGAATCAACGTTATGATAAGAGAGACTTCATTGCTAGGAAGCATGGTAGGGAAAGAGAACCATGGGTTCAGAAACCCATGCCTTTTCCTCCAAAACCATCCAAGAAAAAGGATGATGAGGATTTTGAGCGCTTTGCTGAAATGATTAGACCTATCTTTTTGTGTATGTGTTTGACTGATGTGCTTAAAACAAATCCTTATGCCAAGTATATGAAAGATATTATTACCAACAAAAGAAAGATACCTGAAGTAGAAATCTCCACCATTCTTGATAATTACACTTTTGAGGGTGGAATGCCTAAGAAATTAGGAGATCCAGGAGTACCTACTATACCTTGCTCCATTAAGAGAAATTATGTTAAAACTGCTTTGTGTGATCTTGGAGCTGGTGTTAGTGTTATGCCTCTCTCTTTATATCGTAGACTTGACTTGAGTAAGTTGACACCTACTGAAATATCCTTGCAAATGGCTGATAAATCAACTGCTATACATGTCCGTATTTGTGAGGATGTGCCTGTTGTAGTTGCAAATGTTACTATTCTAACGGACTTTGTTATCCTTGATATTCCCGAGGATGATAGTATGTCTATTATTCTTGGAAGACCTTTTTTGAATACTGCAGGGGCTGTTATTGATTTCAATAAAGGAAATGTCACTTTTCATGTCAATGGTAATGACCAAATGGTACACTTTCCGAGGAAACAACCTCAGGTTCATAGTATCAACTATATTGGAAAAACTTCAACTTTACTATTGGTGGTTTTGAGTTTCCTATTCCTACTATCAAGAAGGCTTATGACATACTTATTGTTGGGGACATACATATCCCCATTGAGATAACCTAGTGTTATTCGAAAATTCTCCGGTTTCATGTTACTCGGAAAGAGTTTATTAACGAGACTTGATCAACCTTGTTAATGGATTCCTTTTGATTGACATGGGATAGGTGAATCTAGATAGCACAACCTTCTATACCCTCCCTTTACTTTCTGTTAATTAGGTTAAATAAAACAAAATTAGCATTTTCTGTCTGTTTCCAGACTTATCCGTGCAATAAAAAAATATCGCAAAAATAAAAGTTCTCCAAATGCCATGAAAATGAAATATGATTTTTCCTAGAATATTTAAGAAAATATGGCACTGAACACACAACAAGGGGAGCCAGCATGTGGCCACGAGGGCACAGGGCGCGCCCCCTGCCTCGTGGGCCTCACGTGGCCCCCCTCCACTTATTCTTGCACCCATGCTCTTCTTCTTCCTCCCAAAAAAATCCCCAACCAGCTCAAACCCGAGTTCTAGCTCATCTTGCTGCCATTTTCGATCTGCTTGCTCAAAGCACCATTCACCAAACTGTTTGGGGAGATTGTTCCTTGGTATGTGACTCCTCCATTGGTCCAATTAGTTTTTGCTCTAGTGCTTTATTTGTTGCAAATTTATGCTGCTGCGGTGACCTTGTTCTTGAGCTTGCATGTCAAATTTTCTTGGTCCCAAGTAGTTCTAATGCATGATATAGCCTCTAGGCACTTAAAGGAGTTATTGCTATCATTCTTGTTCAGTTTGGTTAACTTTTATTTTGAAGTTACTAAAAATTTCAGAAAATTTCAGAAAAATGTCTAGGAGAAACTTCCAAGGTGGTCCTTCAAGGAAGCAAGAACCGAGGCTCATGTTCCGTGAACCGGACGATGAACCACCGAGGGATGTTGATGTGCGGCCTTGTGAATGGCCGTGAGATGAATTTATGGGTCAAGCTGGCATCAAAGATGAATTTTATACATACGTGCGCAACGCCGACCTCGAGGACTTCATACAAGATAAGTGTCCTCAATACCGTGGCTTAACTGGTAGCTTTGTGAGAAGGTTTAAATTTTCATCTTCACGTAATTCTCACACTATCCTGTTTGACCTCTATGATAAATCTTAAACCATGGATTTAGAGGATTTTAATGTTGCCTGCAAGCTCCCACAGTGGGGCAGTATGAGTAATCCTCGCAAATCTGAATTTAGAGAATTCCTGGCTAGTATTACAGTGGAGGAATCCTGGGACGTCACACAAGCTACCACGGGGAGCATACATTTTCCTGCTATTCATTACTTTGCTCTCTTTATCGGTAGATGCATAAACGGTAAAGATGAGGCTTGTCACATGTGTGTCCCTGATCTTAGTGTTCTCAGGAGTGCTGTACTAGGTGATAGGCAATATAACCTGGGAGCTATTGTTGCACGTAGGCTACACCATAATGGTTTGCATGGAGATTTATTTGGTGGGATCTATGCTACTCGCATAGCCCGCTATCTTGGTGTGTCTGTGCACACGAATGATGAACCTTTACCTCCTGCTTATTGAGACTATCATGCTATGGCTAGTCACCGGTTTATAGAGTGGGATAATCAAACCCTCAAATATCGACTAATCTTTAACAGGCAGCATGCCATCCCTATTGTTCTTCCTGCCCCTACTTTGTTTAACTTTCAGGAAAAAAGAAGATACACTATAACTATGGAGGAGGCAAATGCCTATTATAACATGACGGAGGCAACCCACCTTCAAGGTGCAGCTCGGCATGTAGCCTCTGCTGCGTCTCAGTACAACCCCAACTACAACTTTGGATATCCGTCAGGCCAATACTGGCCATAGACCAAGTTAGGCCAAAAACTAAGCTTGGGGGAGTACGTGTTTCTCACCGACTTACATTCATGTTCACACTTATTCTAGTTGTCGGTGCTCACACTCTTTCATTGTACCTTCCATGCATAGTTTCAATTTCTTTTTCTTAGTCTTCTTCGTGTGTGCTAGAAAAACCCAGAAAAACAAAAAATATATTAGTTGTAGCTACTAGCTAGTTTACTTTGCTTGTAGTAGTAACTAAAGAAAACCCAAAAAGATTTCCTGTTCTTCTTTTTCTTGTTGGGAGCTTCCCATGTAAATAGTTTATTTTCTTTTCTTTAGGGGTTGAGACTAGAAGACCATGATTGAAAATGCTTAGTGGCTCTCATATGCTCTATTGTTGATTTAACCTTGAGCCATATTACCTTGTCTTCTCTCTTGTACTAAATGTCTGCAGATTCCAGCTTAGTCCAATGCACGTGCACTATTATTATTATTCACACCGTTCGGTCATGCGAGTGAAAGGCGATAAGGATGATATATGATGAACTAATTGAGATGAGAAAAGCTGGTATGAACTCGACCTCTCTTGTTTTTGTAAATATGATTGCTCATCGTTCCTGATTCATCTTGTTATGAATGGAAATTGCTTGCAATAACAATTAGAGATCATAGCTGCTTATGCCATGCTTAATTAGTTGAGAGTTTATAATGGTATATCTTGCGTGCCAACATGATATTAAAATAGTTGTGATGTGGTATGATGGGTGGTATCCTCCTTTGAACGATTTAAGTGACTTGACTTGGCACATGTTCACGCATGTAATTGAAACAAATCAACATAGCCTTCACGATATTTATGTTCATGGTGATTTATACCCTACTCAGGCTTGCATTCATTGTTGATTAATTTAATGCATGTTCATGACTGTTGTTGCTCTCTAGCTGGTCGCTTCCCAGTCTCTTTCTAGCCTTCACCTGTACTAAGCGGGAATACTGCTTGTGCATCCACTTCCATAAACCCCAAAGTTATTCCACATGAGTCCACCATACCTTCCTATATGCGGTATTTACCTGCCGTTCCTAGTAAATTTGTATGTACTAAACTCTAAACCTTCAACTGAAATTCTGTTTTGTATGCTCGAACAGCTCATGTATCAACTAGGGTTGTCTATATCTTCCATGCTAGGTGGGTTATTCTCATGATGAGTAGACTCCGCTCCTCATTCATGAGAAAATGGCTGGCAACCGGGATGCTCGTCCCATGCTCAAAATCATAATAATTAAACAAAACTCCCCCAGGGCTATTGCTGGTTTGGACGGTACCCGTTGTTTCGGGCTAGCGGTGGAGTGTGCTTGTTGTTGGTTGGGGGAGTATAAACTTTACCATTCTGTTTGGGAACCACCTATAATGTGCGTAGCATGGGATATATCGAGATTCTTGGTTGTTATGTTGACAATGAAAGTATACCGCTCAAAATGTTATTCATCTCTATTTAAAAATCGAGCTCTGGCACCTCTACAAATCCATGCTTCCCTCTGCGAAGGGCCTATGTATTTACTTTTATGCAGAGTCATCATCCTCTTATCAAAGAGCACCAGTAGGAGAGCACCTCTGTCGTTGCATGCATTACTATTAATTTGCATTGAGTATGATCATGACTGGACCTCTTTTACCATGAATTACAATGTCTAGTCAGTCCTTGATCCATAAAGGTGCTCTGCATTTACGTTTTGCGGTCTCAGAAAGGGCTAGCGAGATACCATCTTGTTATATCATATCATGATTGTTTTGAAAAGTGTTGTCGTCCGAGTTTATTATTATTGCTCACTAGTTGATTATGCCATTGATGTGAGTAGTCTTGAGACCTGAAAGTTATTGTGAATGTGGTTAGTTCATGATCTTGTTGAAAACCTGAATGCTAGCTTACATATTTACAACAACAAGAGCAAACAGAGTTTGTCAAAGTTTTTCTTTATCACTTTCAGTTTATCAACTGAATTGCTTGAGGACAAGCAAAGGTTTAAGCTTGGGGGAGTTGATACGTCTCCAACGTATCTACTTTTCCAAACCCTTTTGCCCTTGTTTTGGACTCTAACTTGCATGATTTGAATGGAGCTAACCCGGACTGACGTTGTTTTCAGCAGAACTGCCATGGTGTTGTTTTTGTGCAAAATCAAAAGTTCTCGGAATCGCCTAAAAATCAATGGAGAATTATTTAGGAAAATTAAAAAAAATCTGCAAGAAGATCCTCACATGGGCCCAAACCTTGTCCATGAGGGTGGGGGGCGCGCCCCTGCCCAGGGCGCGCCCCCTGCCTCGTGGGCCCCCCGATGCTCCACCAACGTACCCCCAAATCCTACATCTTCCATTTCGGGGAGAGAAAAAACCAGGGAGAAGGAATTATCGGGTTTCACGAGACGGAGCCGCCGCCAAGCCCTAATCTCTCTCGGGAGGGCTGATCTGGAGTCCGTTCGGGGCTCCGGAGAGTGGAGATCGTCGCCATCGTCATCATCAACCTTCCTCCATCACCAATTCCATGATGCTCACCGTCGTGTGTGAGTAATTCCATTGTAGGCTTGCTAGACGGTGATGGGTTGGATGGGATCTATCATGTAATCGAGTTAGTTTTGTTAGGGTTTGATCCCTAGTATCCAGTATGTTCTAAGATTGATGTTTCTATGACTTTGCTATGCTTAATGCTTGTCACTAGGGCCCGAGTAACATGATTTCGGATCTAAACCTATTATGTTTTCATGAATATATGTGTGTTCTTGATCCTATCTTGCAAGTCTATAGTCACCTACTATGTGTTATGATCCGGCAACCCCGAAGTGACAATAATCGGGACCACTCCCGGTGATGACCACAGTTTGAGGAATTCATGTATTCACTATGTGTTAATGCTTTGGTCTGGTACTCTATTAAAAGGAGGCCTTAATATCCCTTAGTTTCCAATAGGACCCCGCTGCCACGGGAGGGTAGGACAAAAGATGTCATGCAAGTTCTTTTCCATAAGCACGTATGACTATATTCGGAATACATGCCTACATTGCATTGATGAACTGGAGCTAGTTCCTTGTCACCCTAGGTTATAACCTCTACATGATGAATTGCATCCGACTCCCATCACCGATCCAATGCCTACGAGCTTCACCTATATTTCTAGTCGCTTATTTACTTTTCCGTTGCTACTATTACAAAAACTATAAAAACACTATCGTTACTTTTATTGCTGCTACCGGCACTATCATATTACTTTGCTACTAAACTATCTTGCTGTAGATACTAAGTTTCCAGGTGTGGTTGAATTGGCAACTCAGCTGCTAATACTTAAGAGTATTCTTTGGCTCCCCTTGTGTCGAATCAACAAATTTGGGTTTAATACTTTACCCTCGAAAACTGTTGTGATCCCATACACTTGTGGGTTATCAGTATGCTGACTATGCTAATTATATTATTGATTAATTTATACCACCTAGTTTGACATACCAACAAAAGAAAAAGAAAAATCTTCTATGATTTAAGACATTACTTTTGGGATGACCCACATATTTATAAAGAGGGGGTAAAGGGTATTATTAGACGTTGTGTACCAAAGCATGAATAGGAACAAATCCTACGGAAGTGTCATTCCGAAGCCTACGGAGGACATCATGCAGGACACCATGCAGGAGATAGAACTGCCCATAAGGTATTGCAGTGTAATGCCCCGGATGTAATACTTTCCCTTTTGGGCATATAATATATCTCCGGCTTCATCTATTTCCATTCCGGGTTCTTTGTCTTTCGGGTTTTTCGTCGTTTTGTTGTGTGAGTGTGTGGCATTCATTCATATCATGTAGACATGTGCATCGCATTGCATTTGTGTTGTCGGTTGCATCCGGTTCCGCGTGTTTCTTCCCGTTGTCCGTTTCGTGTTCCGGAGCTCCCTCACGTGTCCGTGACGTCCCGTAGGCCTACTTTGTTGTTCGGGCGTTTAACGTTACCGGTGTGCCGCGAGGTTGTTGTCTGTGTGGTGGTTTTGTTGGGCGCTACCCGGACGATCAGTAGTGGAGTCTCTTACTAGGATTCGATCCGCCTGTGGTTTATTTATCTGAGTTTGGTACTTTGACATTTGGCTTTTGCCCTTAGAGGGTTGTGATGTTCTTAATGTATGATATTTGAGACTTGTACTGTAATTCTGTGACGTGGCGAGTGTAAGCCAACTATTTTCTGTTTACTATCCCCTCTTTTACATGAGTTGTGCAAAGATTACCAAACTTGAGATCATTCTAGGATGGATTTATGCCTTTAAGTCGTGCCTCGACACGTAGGAGGTATAACTCCATCCTGGGCATTACAAGTTGGTATTCAGAGCCTTCTCCGACCTAGGAGACCCCACTGTTTGACCGAATCGTTGACGGTCGAGTCTAGGCACACACTGAAAACTTTTTGAGTCCTATATTATATCGGAGAGTAGGATTTCTTTGCTTCTCATCCCTTTTCTCTCTAGTGAGGACTCCTGACGACTACTCTTGTCTCTCCTATCTTCAAAATTTGCACAAAATTTTTTTTAGGAATCCCGCGAGTATTCTGGGATTGTTTCGATGTTCTTGTGGCAAGGATATTGTTCTCGATGCCTCCTGTTACCGAGGAGTTGAGCTTCGGGGTATCATTGTAACAAGCATATCGCGGCAGTACTAAATACTTAAGACGGCCGACATCGAAAATCTCCCCTATACGGCCAGTGGCAAGATAACCCCGACATCACCCAGTACTGGGGAGGTAGTTCGGGAGTATTGCCATAGCTTGTTATAGTGGATGCTTTTCGAAGGTCCGAGGTACACAGTTTCCGAGAAAGACTGGTTATGTGTTGAAGGATGGATACACCTGGATGTAGGTTAGAGTTGATTGCACGGTGCTTCCCGTGTATCCCCAACACCTGATTGCATAACTGGAATCTTTCGGAAATCTATAGGTGGGTTTTATCCAGTAGATCGTAGGCATTCTTCCAACGAATGCAGGTTAGTGAGTTCGGGGTTCGACATTGAGTGAAAGGGTTATATGACCGATGTTACTATCAGGAGTTGCATCTTAAAGGGTCCTTGGCTATGCTGATCCGGGGATTGCAAAACCTTTTCGTAACGCGTTCATATGCTTTCAGCACAAAGATGTTAGAACGAAACTCCTCTCTTGTGTTTGTTCCGTCCATACCTTGTTGTTTTTCTTATTTTCATTTTGATCCCTATGTGGCTTCTCGTGAAGACTGATGTTATCATTTAACTGAGAATATCATTCGTTCCTCTTGTTCGGATGATTTCATTCGTTCTTATTGTTCGAATGATTATTGTGAAGACTTGTTGCAATTCATTCCATTGATTCAGCTATACCTTTTGTCAATCAATTGCTGATTCGTGGTCATCTCTTACAGGATGGCTCCGAAAAAGGTTCCCAACGCTAACCCAGAGGGTGAAGAGGTTCCAGAACGTCCTCCTTCCCCTCCTCCTCCGCCTGAGGCTTGGAGAGCAATTATGCAGACTACTGCTCAGAACACTCAGTTGATGATGCAGATGATGCAGCAAATGCAAGCTATGCAAGCTAATCAGGGTGTTCCAGTGAATCAAGGCAACTTCTTCCAGCAGCACCATGCTACTCTCAACCAGTTCCTGGCTAACAATCCTAAAGCTTTCAGTTACTGTGTCGACCCTCTTGATGCTGAGGATTGGTTGACCGACATAAAGAAGCATTTTGAGTGCAGTAACGTGAAGGAAGATGACTATGTGAAGTTTGCAGCCTTCCAACTGAAAGATCAAGCAGCTGACTGGTGGCAGCAGTACAAAGACTCCAGGCCGGGTCAAGTGATCTCTTGGGAGAATTTCTGCAAGGATTTCCGCTCGCACCACATTCCTACAAGTGTCATCGAGGGTATGCGTGAGCAATTCCGCAACCTCAAGCAGGGCTCCATGACAGTCTATCAGTATAATGTCAAGTTCCAAAACCCCGCTCGCTATGCTAAGCAGGACATTCCTGATGCCAAGAGTAAAATCTATCAGTTCCGTGGAGGTCTCAAAGATGAACTTCAGCTTGCTCTCACTTTGTTCGAGCCAGATGAATTCGACAAGTTCTATAATATGGCTTTGAAACAAGAAGCAGCTCAACTTAAGATGGAGGCTTCTAAGAAGAGAATTCGAGATGCTGTTCACTCTTCCTCATCGTCCCAGATGGTCTTGAAGCATCAGAAATTCTGGCTTCCTCCTCCTCCAGTGATTCGAGCTCCATACAACAACTCCAACAACTTCAACAACTCCAACAACAAGAACTCTAGTGGTCGTGGTTTCTCCCACCCACCCAACCCGAGCAACCAGTCGAAGAAGCAGTTTCAGTCTCAAGGTTCCAAGTCCAGTGGCTCTCATTTCCGTCCTCTCTCAGAAGTGACTTGCAACAAATGCACTCAGAAAGGTCACTATGCCAACAGATGTCCGAATCCGAAGCGTCTTCCTCCTCCTCCACCTGTGAGTTCAGCTATTGTCAGGCATGATCCAAAGGCAGCAAGGGTCAATCTGATGAATGCAGCACAAGCGAAGAATGCTTCTGATGTCATTTTGGGTAACCTTCCAGTTAACTCTTTTCCAGCTAAAGTGTTATTTGATTCGGGTGCTTCATGCTCTTTCATGTCTCAACCATTCGCATCCAAGCACAATATTGCCACTTCAAATTTGCCTCAGAGGTTGCAAGTTATTTCTCCGGGGAGACGTATGTCTTCTAGTGTCTATGCTCTGGATGTTTCCATTCGCATGGGAGATTATCGCTTTTTGGCTAAACCGGTGGTTCTTGGTAATTCTGACATCGACCTCATTCTCGGAATGGATTGGCTTTCTCAGCATGATGCTCACATTGATTGTGCACAGAAGGAAGTCAAGATGACTCATTCTGATGAAGATGTGATTATCTTCGCCTCCAGGGATAATACTATCCGGCTTTTCTCTCTTAATGATAAGGGGGAAATTAATGCCATAAATCAAATTCTGGTGGTGAACGAATATCAAGACGTCTTTCCAGAAGAACTTCCAGGCATGCCTCCACACCGTCAGGTGGAGTTTGTCATCGAACTCGAGCCGGGCACTGAACCTGCTTGCCGACGTCCATACAAGCTCTCTCCGGATGAATTGAAGGAATTGAAGAAGCAGCTTGATAAGCAGGAGAGTATGGGTCTCATCAGACCGAGTACATCTCCGTGGGGCTATGGTGTCTTATTTGTCAAGAAGAAAGATGGCACGGAGCGTCTCTGTGTTGACTACCGGCCATTGAACAAGAAGACGATTAAGAACAAGTATCCGCTCCCCAACATCAACGAACTCTTTGAGCAGCTCAAAGGAGCTAAAGTGTTCTCTAAGCTTGACCTCCGAATGGGCTACCATCAAATTCGCATTCGCGAGGAAGACATTCCCAAGACGGCCTTCAGAACGAGCTACGGTTCATACGAGTATACCGTCATGTCCTTTGGTCTCGCCAATGCTCCTCCTACCTTTTCAAGGATGATGCATTACATCTTCAACCCCTATACTGGCGAGTTTGTGCTTGTGTATCTGGATGATATTCTGGTGTTTTCCAAGAATGAAGAAGATCACGAAAAGCACTTGCGTCTGGTTCTTGATCGACTCCGAGAGCATAAATTTTATGCCAAGTTCTCAAAGTGCGAGTTTTGGCTCGATAAGGTTTTGTACCTGGGCCACATTATCTCAGGTGACGGTATTGCGGTTAATCCCGAGAAAGTTGAAGCAATTGTCAACTGGGAAGCTCCTCAGAACGTCAAGCAGCTCCGCAGTTTTCTGGGTCTTGCCAGCTATTGCAGAAGGTTTGTGGAGAACTTCTCCAAGATTGCCAAGCCTCTTTCCAACCTGCTTCAGAAGAATGTCAAATACTTTTGGTCTCCAGAGTGTGAAGTGGCATTCAAAACTCTCAAAGATAAGCTTGTCTCTGCTCCAGTTCTGACTCCTCCGGATGAAACTAAGCCCTATGAAGTATTCTGTGATGCTTCTCTTCAAGGTCTTGGTGGTGTGCTTTTGCACGATAAGAGAATTGTGGCATACACTTCTCGGCAGCTCAAGACAAGTGAGAAGAACTATCCCACACATGATCTCGAGCTAGCAGCTAGGGTACATGCTCTGATTACGTGGAGACATCTGTTGTTGGGCAGAAAGGTTGACATCTTCACTGATCACAAGAGCCTGAAGTACATCTTCACACAGCCGCATCTGAACCTCCGTCAGACTCGTTGGGTTGAAATGATTCAAGAGTACAATCCCAGCATTGAATACACTCCTGGCAAGGCGAATGTGATTGCAGATGCTTTGAGCAGAAAGGCATATTGCAACAGCCTTCTTATCAAGCCGCACTAGCCTGAGCTTTGTGAAGCATTCAGGAAACTCAACCTTCAAGTTGTTCCGCAGGGTTTTCTTGCAAATCTCCAAATTGCTCCTACCTTGGAAGATCAAGTCCGTGAGGCCCAGCTCAGTGATACCATGGTGAAGAAAGTGAAACATGGGATTGCAAAGGGCACTCCAAAATACAAGTGCTTCCGTGTTGATGAGAGAGATACCTTGTTCTTCGAGGACAGACTCGTTGTTCCCAAAGGTGATCTTAGGAAGCTCATAATGGAAGAAGCTCATGATTCTCTCCTTTCCATTCATCCTGGCAGTTCAAAGATGTATCAAGATCTCAAGTAATCTTACTGGTGGACACGCATGAAAAGGGAAATTGCCCAATTCGTGAATGAATGTGATGTATGCAGAAGGGTGAAAGCAGAACATCAACGTCCAGCCGGTCTTCTCCAACCTCTTCCTATTCCCGAGTGGAAGTTCGACCACATTGAAATGGACTTCGTCACTGGCTTTCCTAAATCCAAACGAGGAAATGATGCTATCTTTGTGGTGATTGACAAGCTTACCAAAGTCGCTCACTTTCTTCCAGTCAAAGAATCAATCAATGCAGCTCAACTTGCAGAGCTGTACACTTCCAGAATTGTGTCCCTACATGGCATTCCTCAAGTGATATCCTCAGACCGTGGCAGCTTGTTCACATCAAGGTTCTGGGACTCCTTTCAGTCCGCCATGGGCACGAAGATCAGGTTCAGCACTGCCTTTCACCCTCAGACTAGTGGTCAAGTCGAGCGTGTGAATCAGATTCTAGAAGACATGCTCAGAGCATGTGTCATCTCCTTCGGCATGAAATGGGAAGACTGCCTTCCATTTGCCGAGTTCTCTTACAACAACAGCTTTCAAGCAAGTGCAGGCAAAGCACCGTTTGAAATTCTCTATGGCAGAAAGTGCCGTACCCCTCTCAACTGGTCTGAAACAGGCGAACGCCAACTTCTTGGCAATGACTTGATCTCTGAAGCCGAAGAAATGTGCAAAGTCATACGTGAGAATCTCAAGGCCGCTCAGTCGCGTCAGAAGAGCTACTATGATGGCAAGCATCGTGATTTGGCTTTCGACATCGGTGATCATGTCTATCTCCGTGTTTCTCCGATGAAAGGAACCCAAAGATTCGGTATCAAAGGAAAACTTGCTCCTAGATACGTCGGGCCTTTCAAGATTCTGTGCAAAAGAGGCGATCTAGCCTATCAACTCGAGCTCCCTTCCAACTTCGCCAATGTTCATGATGTCTTCCATGTGTCTCAACTTCGTAAATGCTTCAAGGCACCTGAGCGCATGATTCCGTTTGAAGAGATTGATCTTCAACAAGACCTTTCCTACCGAGAGCATCCAGTTGCCATTCTCGAAGAAACCGAACGCAAGACTCGCAACAAGTCCATCAAATTTCTGAAAGTCAAGTGGTCACATCACACAGACCAAGAAGCTACCTGGGAACGAGAAGATCATCTTCGTTCCGAGTACCCTTCCTTTTTCCAGTCCTAGATCTCGGGACGAGATCTTTTTGTAGTAGAGGAGAGTTTGTAATGCCCCGGATGTAATACTTTCCCTTTTGGGCATATAATATATCTCCGGCTTCATCTATTTCCCTTCCGGGTTCTTTGTCTTTTGGGTTTTTCGTCGTTTTGTTGTGTGAGTGTGTGGCATTCATTCATATCATGTAGACATGTGCATCGCATTGCATTTGTGTTGTCGGTTGCATCCGGTTCCGCGTGTTTCTTCCCGTTGTCCGTTTCGTGTTCCGGAGCTCCCTCACGTGTCCGTGATGTCCCGTAGGCCTACTTTGTTGTTCGGGCGTTTAACGTTACCGGTGTGCCGCGAGGTTGTTGTCTGTGTTGTGGTTTTGTTGTGCGCTACCCGGACGATCAGTAGTGGAGTCTCTTACTAGGATTCGATCCGCCTGTGGTTTATTTATCTGAGTTTGGTATTTTGACATTTGGCTTTTGCCCTTAGAGGGTTGTGATGTTCTTAATGTATGATGTTTGAGACTTTTACTGTAATTCTGTGACGTGGCGAGTGTAAGCCAACTATTTTCTGTTTACTATCCCCTCTTTTACATGAGTTGTGCAAAGATTACCAAACTTGAGATCATTCTAGGATGGATTTATGCCTTTAAGTCGTGCCTCGACACGTAGGAGGTATAACTCCATCCTGGGCATTACATGCAGTATGGTTTTTATTGGCCTACTCTTTTCAAGTATGCCCATAAGTTTGTCTTATCTTGTGACGAATGTCAAAGAATTGGTAATATCGGTAACTGTCTGGAAATGCCTATGAATTAATCACTTGTTGTTGAACCATTTGATGTTTGGGGCTTTGATTATATGGGACATTTTCCTTCCTCTAATGGTACACACATATTTTGGTTCAAGTTGATTATGTCACTAAGTGGGTAGAAGCTATTCCAACTAGCAATGCTAATCACAACACCTCCATTAAAATTCTTAAAGAAATTATTTTCCCGAGGTTTGGAGTCCCTAGATATTTAATGACTAACGGTGGTTCACACTTTATTCATGGTGGTTTCAGTAAAATGCTTGTTAAATATGATGTTAACCATATAATTGCATCACCCTATCATCCACAATCTAGTAGTCAAGTTGAACTTTGCAATAGAGAAATATAACTAATATTACAAAAAAAATTGGCAATAGGTCCCGAAGGAATTGGTCTAAGAAACTTGATGATGCACTTTGGGCCTATAGAACAACTTCTAAAAATCCCATGGTATGTCTCCATATAAAATGGTTTATGGCAAAGCTTTTCATTTGCCTCTTGAGTTAGAACATAAAGCATATTGGACAATTAACGAACTCAATTATGATTTCAAACTTGCTGGTGAAAAGAGGTTATTTGATATTAGCTAACTAGATGAATGGAGAACCCAAGCTTATGAAAACGCCAAACTATTTAAAGAAGAAGTTAAAAGATGGCATGACAAAAGAATCCAAAAGTGTGAATTCAAAGTTGGTGAGCATGTTCTATTGTAGAATTCTAGTTTCAGATTTTTTTGCAGGTAAACTTCTCTCCAAATGGGAAGGATCTTATATCATCGAAGAAGTTTATTGTTCTAGAGCTATGAAGATCAATAATGCCGAAGATACCAACCCGAAGGTGGTCAATGGACAAAGAATTAAGCACTATATCTTAGGTACGCCTATAAATGTTGAGACCAACATTATTCAAACCATGAAACCGGAGGAACACATAAAAGAAACCTTCCAGAATACTCCAGAACCCTGGAAATTACGAGGTACATGATACTGTAAGTAAACGTACTCTAGAAAATCCTCAAAAATAATTTCGGTCTGTTCTGGAATATTAGAAAAATTAGGAAAATAAGAAACTACCGGGAAGGCCACCCACGTGCACACAAGAAACCAGGTCGCGCCTGGCTCACCTGGCGCGCCCTTGTAGGTGGTGGGCCCCTCGGGCACCTTCTCGGCTCCATTTACCTTCCATATACTTGTTTCCCAAGATTAAAAAAATCTTTATATATACCCCCGGACGATTGGACCTACGTATCGCAAAAATATCTCCTGTTCTGGTTTCGCATTGTTTCTCTGTCAGATTTATCAAGCCAGGCATCATGTCTTCTCCCTCCTCCAACAACATAGAAGAAGATGCTTGGCTGATGAAGATGGAACTACAAAGAGAGGGACCAATAGAAAACACCAAGGAGGACAAAGGCCAGGAGGTTACGGGAGATCAAGCACGAGAAGGGGGGCAGGCTGTGCCAACAGAAGAAGAAGAAGAAGATATCCTTCAACATTACTACAACCATCTTACCCCTACTGAAACTGAAGCATTTAGGGCCATTGAAACGGCTCATGTTAGAATAAATATCTCACTCGTGAAAATATTTTTTTGAAAGAGCATATCATCGCCCTCCGAAGCATCATTCGTAGATTGGAGCACCTATTGAGGCTGAAGTATGAGGCTACTACCTCTACCTCATCACCACTACCTCCATCATCATCACCAAAGGAGACCACACGGGTATGGGCACTCCCCTTGGCTTGTGCCCAGCTTGGGGAGATGCCTCGGTATCGTATCACCATCACCTTTATTACATTTACCTATCTTAGTTCGATCTTTAGTTATTTCGTGATTTAATTGAATAAAAGTTTAGTATGATCTATTTTTGAGTGCTAGTTTCGTGATCTATCTACCGATGTAATCGAGTGAGAGTTATAAAATAAAGTTTAATTTGAGTTTTTGCTTCTTTACTTTTATGTTCCAATCAAAATAAAGGAAAATAATGAAAAAGGTCATATACTAATCTCATGGTAAGTAATGACATCACATAAGGAAAAGTACAAGTGGTAAAAATTGTTCAAAGTTGACAAACATAGCATTGGTCAATGGTACAATTCATGAGAGAATTAATAAGGGAAGATAAGATTCACGTCCAAATATACTATCTTGGACGTCTTTTATGATTGTGAGCCCCCACTAAATATTTTATGCCAAAATTGTTGACGTTGGACAAGGAAGACAATGTAATGCTTTATGTTTGCTCATATTCACATAGAAGTTATATTGTCATAGATCCTTCAACATTTGGTGCTTGCCTAATATCTTCGCTAGCCAAAAATCCGCATTAACTAGAGATACTACTTGTGCATTGATACGTCTCCAACGTATCTATAATTTTTTATTGTTCCATGCTATTATTTATGATGTTTTGGATGTTTAATGGGCTTTGTCATACACTTTTATATTATTTTTGGGACTAACCTACTAACCCAAAGGCCCAGTCCAGATTGCTATTTTTTGCCTGTTTCAGGGTTTTACAGAAAAGGGATATCAAACGGAGTCCAAACGAAATGAAACCTTCCGGAGAGATATTTTTGGAGAAAATCACGCACGTGAGACTTGAGATCCAGGGAGTAGGGTCTACGAGGTGCCCACGAGGGTGGGGCGCCCCCCCTAGGGCACACCCCTGCCTCGTGGGTCCCATGTATGGCCCCCGATGCCCTTCTTCCTCCTATATATGCCTACGTACCCCGAAACCATCAGAACAACAGAGAAAACCCCACCGTTGCAACCTTCTGTTTTCGTGAGATCCCATCTTGGGGCCTGTTCCGGAGCTCCGCCGGAGGGGGGATCTTCCACGGAGTGCTTCTACATCATCATCATCGCCTCACCATGAGTTGTGAGTAGTTTACCACAGACCTTCGGGTCCATAGCTAGTATCTAGATGGTTTCTTCTCTCTCTTTGGATCTCAATACAAAGTTCTCCTCGGTCTTCGAGGAGATCTATTCGATGTAATCTCTTTTTGCGGTGTGTTTGTCGAGATCCGATGATTTGTGGGTTTATGATCAAGATTATCTATGAGAAATATTTGGTTCTTCTCTGAACTCTTTATGTATGATTATAATATCCTTGCAAGTCTCTTCGAATTATTGGTTTGGTTTGGCCTACTAGATCTATAGTTCTTGCAATGGGAGAAGTGCTTGGCTTTGGGTTCAATCTCGCGGTGTCCTTTCCCGGTGACAGTAGGGGCAGCAAGGCACGTATTATATTGTTGCCATCGAGGATAAAAAGATGGGGTTTATATCATATTGCTTGAGTTTATCCCTCTACATCATGTCATCTTGCTTAAGGCGTTACTCTGTTCTTATGAACTCAATACACTAGATGCATGCTGGATAGTGGTCGATGTGTGGAGTAATAGTAGTAGATGCAAAATCGTTTCGGTCTACTTGTCTCGGACGTGATGCCTATGTATAATGATCATGCCTAGATAGTCTCATAATTATTTGCTTTTCTATCAATTGCTCGACAGTAATTTGTTTACCCGCTGTAGAATATCGCTATCATGAGAGAAGCCACTAGAGAACACTATGGCCCCGGGGTCTATTCTCAACATATCAATCTACAATCTTCTTTACTTTTCCACTTTTACTTTCTGTTCTTATAGCCAAAAATATCCAACTATCATCTCTATCAGATCTCACTTTCGTAAGTGATCGTAAAGGGATTGAAAACGCCTTATCGCGTTGGCTGCGAAGTTCTTATTTGTTTGTGCAGGTGGGAGGGACTCATGCATGGTCTCCTACTGGATTGATACCTTGGTTCTCAAAAACTTAGGGAAATACTTACGCTACTGTACTGCATCTCCCTTTCCTCTTCGAGGGAATACAACACAAGCTCGAGAAGTAGCAAGAAGAATTTCTGGCGCCGTTGCCGGGGAGGCTTATGCAAAAGTCATATACCAAGTACCTATCACAAACCCTTATCCTTCGCATTACTTTTTTTTGCCTCTCGTTTTCCTCTCCCCCACTTCACCCTTGCCGTTTTATTTGCCCTTCTTTTGTCGTGTGTTTATCGTTCGCTTGCTTCTTGTTTGCTTGAGTGTTGCTTGCTTTGCTTGTCATCATGTCTAGCACACCTATCATTATCAACACTCCCGAGAGTGAGGTCCTCAACTTTAAACAAAGGGAGGAAGAAAACTTAAAAGATGCTTGGTATAGAATTTGCAATGCTCAAATAGATCCACTAGGAAGCTATCCACTTCCGTGCTTCTTCGCAATTTTTATGTTGGCATAACTCCATGGAATAGATTTATCTTAGATACCATTACCGGAGGGAATTTCTTGGGTAGCCATACTTTTGATTCTTATAATGCAATGACTGAATTATTTGGCTCACCACCTCTTATGGTTAATGGGACCATTTTAACTTTGGAGCATGTCATGCAAAGGTTAGAAATCATTGAAAACAAAGTTGCTATGGTAGAACTGGTAGAAAACTTGGATAGAAAAATCCATAATGAAATTACCCAATATGGATCCAAGGTAGGAGTTGTTCTGAAAAATCTGAAGGAAAAGGAACCCATAGTTAAACAAAAGTAGATCAGGATTCTACTAGAATCAATAAGCTTGAGGATATTATTACTAATGTGGGTTCTACTCTTTCTGCTATAAAAACTACTCCAAATGCTTCTACCACTAAATTATCTAAGTTCATGTATGTCCCTAAAGACAAAGGTGAAACATCTAGTAAAGGAATTGCATATCTTAAATCCATAAGTGTTCACCCTAATTTTCTTACTTTTGCGAGAGACCCGTTTGACACTTTAGAATTTCTTGACTTCTTGCCCAAGAGTTTGATTATCAATAGGGATAAAGAAGTGCCTGAGAATCACAAGTGTTTAATTAAAGAATTGCCTTCCAAAGATGGCAATACCTAGATCTAACATGTATCGTGCCTAGCTAGGAGCATAAAACGATAACGCTTGTTGGGAGGCAACCCAATTTTATATTTTTTTTGTTTTTTCTGCTGTTTAGGAATAAATATTGCATCTAGCTTCTGTTTAGATGTGGTTTTGTGTTTTGTTTAGTGTTTGTGCCAAGTAGAACCTTTGGGAAGACTTGTGTGAAGTTTATGTGATCTTGCTGTGAAAAATCGAATCATTAGCGCTCGCTAGAATAGTCATCAGATTTTACTGGAGCGTGCTATTTAGTTTATTCTTTTTTCAGATGATTAATAGACAAATTCCTCACGTTTACCAATTTAGTTTGAATTTTTTTTGAGTTACAAAAGTATGCGAAACCTGCAGATTACTACAGACTGTTCTGTTTTTGACAGATTCTGTTTTTCATGTGTTGTTTGCTTATTTCAATGCATCTATGAGTAATATTGGGAAGTATGGACCATAGAGAAGTTGGAATACAGTAGGTTTAACACCAATAAAAACAAATAATGAATTCATTGCAGTAATTTTGAGTAGTGGTTTGTTTTCTTATACTAACGGAGCTCACGAGACTTTTGTCTAAGTTTTGTGTTGTGAAGTTTTAAAGTTTTGAGTATTGCTTTGATGGACTATGGAACAAAGGGTAGCAAGGGCCTAAGCTTGGGGATGCCCAAGTCACCCCAAGTAAAATTCAAGGACAACCAAAAGCCTAAGCTTGGGGATGCCCCGGGAAGGCATCCCCTCTTTCGTCTTCATCTATCGGTAACTATACTCGGAGCTATATTTTTATTCACTACATGATATGTGTTTTACTTGGAGCATCTTGTATAATTTGAGCATTTGCTTGTTAGTTTGCCACAATTATCCTTGCTGGACACACCTATTTGAGAGAGTTAAATATGGCCTAGGAATTGATAGAACACTCTATGTGCTTCACTTATATCTTTTGAGTTGAATAGTTTTTGCTCTAGTGCTTCACTTATATCTTTTAGAGCACGGTGGTGATAATATTTTGACGAAATTGTTGAACTCTAATTCTTCACTTATAGACATTTGAGATTCTATTAAAACAGCATGGTAATATGCTTAGGCTATAAAACTAGTCTTCACATGATAGACATCCAATATCAATGTAGTAATACCTTTCATGCTAAGTGCATTGAATATGATAAGAAGTTGGATGCTTGACAATTGTTTTGAGATATGAGGATAGTGATATTAGAGTCATGCTAGTGGAGTTATTATGAAATTGAGAAATGCTTGTGTTAAGGTTAGTGATTCCCGTAGCATGCACATATGGTGAACCGCTATGTGACGAAGTTAGAGCATAATGTATTTGTAAAGTGTCAACCTTTGTGTGGAGGTCGGGCACGCGCGATGGTTAACTCCTACCAACCTCCCCCATAGGAGCATGCGTTGATTGTTTTGTTTTGATGACTCGTAGATTTTTGCAATAAGTATATGAGTTCTTATGACTAATGTTGAGTCCATGGATTATACGCACTCTCACCCTTCCACCATTGCTAGCCTCTCTTGTATCACGCAACTTTCGCCGGTACCATACACCCACCATATATTTTCCTCAAAACATCCACCATACCTACCTATCATGGCATTTCCATAGCCATTCCGAGATATATTGCCATGCAACTTTCCACCGTTCCGTTTATATGACACGCATCATATTGTCCTATTGCCATGCATGATCATGTAGTTGACATCGTATTTGTGGCAAAGCCACCATGCATAATTTTTCATACATGTCACTCTTGATTCATTCCACATCCCGGTACACCGTCGGAAGTATTCATATAAAGTCATACTTTGTTCTAGTATCGAGTTGTAACTCAGTGAAAGTGTGATGATCATCATTATTAGAGCATTGTCCCATGTGAGGAAAGGCTAAATCAATAAAGCCCCTCCAAATAAAAAAAGAAAAAAAGAAAGGCCAAATAAAAAAAGGCCCAAAAGAAGGAAAAGAAAAAGGGACAATTGCTACTATCTTTTCCACACTTGTGCTTCAAAGTAGCACCATGTTCTTCATGATAGAGAGTCTCATGTTTAGTCACTTTCATATACTAGTGGGAATTTTCGTTATAGAATTTGGCTTGTATATTCCAACGATGGACTTCCTCAAATGCCCTAGGTCTTCGTGATCAAGCAAGTTGGACGCACACCCACTAGTTTCTTTTGTTGAGCTTTCGTACATTTTTAGCTCTAGTGCATCCGTTGCATGGCAATCCCTACTCACTCACATTGATATCTATTGATGGGCATCTCCATAGCCCGTTGATACGCCTAACTGATGTGAGATTATCTCCCTCCTTTTTGTCTTCTCCACAACCACCTCTCTATTCCTCCCATAGTGCTATGTCCATGGCTCACACTCATGTATTGCGTGAAAGTTGAATGGTTTGAAAGAATAGAGTATGAAAACAAGTGCTTGGCTGAAATCGGGGTTGTGCATGATATGAATATTTTGTGTGGTGAAGAGGGAGCATAGCCAGACTATATGATTTTGTAGGGATAACTTTCTTTAGCCATATTATTTTGAGAAGACATGATTGCTTTGTTAGTATGCTTGAAGTATTATTATTTCTTACGTCAATATAGACTTTTGTCTTGAATCTTTCAGATCTGAACATTCATGCCACAATTAAGAGTATTAAGTTGAAAAACTATGTTGGTTAGCATTCCACATCAAAAATTCTGTTTTTATCATTTACCTACTCGAGGATGAGCGGGAATTAAGCTTCGGGATGCTTGATACGTCTCCAACGTATCTATAATTTTTGATTGTTCCATGCTATTATTTATGATGTTTTAGATGTTTAAAGGGCTTTGTCATACACTTTTATATTATTTTTGGGACTAACCTACTAACCCAAAGGCCCAGTCCAGATTGTTGTTTTTGCCTGTTTCAGGGTTTTACAGAAAAGGGATATCAAACGGAGTCCAAACTGAATGAAACCTTCGGGGGAGATATTTTGGAGAAAATCACACACGGGAGACTTGAGAACCACGGAGTAGGGTCTACGAGGTGCCCATGAGGGTGGGGGCGCCCCCCCTAGGGCGCGCCCCCTGCCTCGTGGGTCCCACGTATGGCCCCCGGTGTCCTCCTTCGTCATATATATGCCTACGTACCCCGAAACCATCAGAACAAATGAGAAAACACTAGTTCCACCGCCGCAACCTTCTGTTCCCATGAGATCCCATCTTGGGGCCTGTTCCGAAGCTCCGCCGGAGGGGGGGGGGGTCTTCCACGAAGTGCTTCTACATCATCATCGTCGCCTCACCATGAGTTGTGAGTAGTTTATCACAGACCTTCAGGTCCATAGCTAGTATCTAGATGGCTTCTTCTCTCTCTTTGGATCTCAATACAAAGTTCTCCTCGGTCTTGGAGGAGATCTATTCGATGTAATCTCTTTTTGCAGTGTATTTGTCGAGATCCGATGATTTGTGGCTTTATGATCGAGATTATCTATGAGAAATATTTGGTCCTTCTCTGAACTCTTTATGTATGATTATAATATCCGTGCAAGTCTCTTCGAATTATTGGTTTGGTTTGGCCTACTAGATCTATAGTTCTTGCAATGGGAGAAGTGCTTGGCTTTGGGTTCAATCTTGCGGTGTCCTTTCCCAGTGACAGTAGGGGCAGCAAGGCGCATATTGTATTGTTGCCATCGAGGATAAAAAGATGGGGTTTATATCATATTGCTTGAGTTTATCCCTCTACATCATGTCATCTTGCTTAAGGCGTTACTCTGTTCTTATGAACTCAATACACTAGATGCATGCTGCATAGCGGTCGATGTGTGGAGTAATAGTAGTAGATGCAGAATCGTTTCGGTCTACTTGTCTCGGACGTGATGCCTATATATAATGATCATGCCTAGATAGTCTCATAATTATTTGCTTTTCTATCAATTGCTCGACAGTAATTTGTTTACCCGCCGTAGAATATCGCTATCATGAGAGAAGCCACTAGAGAACACTATGGCCCCGGGTCTATTCTCAACATATCAATCTACAATCTACTTTACTTTTCCATTTTTACTTTCTGTTCTTATAACCAAAAATACCAAAAATATCCAACTATCATCTCTATCAGACCTCACTTTCGTAAGTGACTGTAAAGGGATTGACAACCCCTTATCGCGTTGGCTGTGAAGTTCTTATTTGTTTGTGCAGGTCCGAGGGACTCGCGCGTGGTCTCCTACTGGATTGATACCTTGGTTCTAAAAAACTGAGGGAAATACTTACGCTACTGTGCTGCATCTCCCTTTCCTCTTCGAGGGAATACAATGCAAGCTCGAGAAGTAGCATGCATCCAAAAACCCTAAACCCAAATTCATGTTTTGAGAGTCCACCATATCCACCTATGGATTGAGTAAAATCCTTCAAATAAGTTTTCATATGTGCAAAAAGGCAATAAAATTTGCTTCTAAATGTGTTTGCTCCTTTAGTGTAAGGGAAATTAAGCGTTGTACAAACTTGTGATGGCAAAGTAATAAAAGTGATGGACTACATAATAAAGGTTGCTATCATAAGGGGCAATATAATGTGATGTTCTTTTGCATTAAGAGATTGTGTATACAAACCAATAAGGGCATCATAACCTCTGCTTCCCTCTGCGAAGGGCCTATATTTTAGTTTTATGTATTTACTTTTATGCAAGAGTCAAAGTATCCTTCTTTATTACTTCTTATTTTCTCTTTGGCAAGCATCATGTGCTGGGGAAAGATCTAGGCACATATACCCAGTAAAATGTGAGTGATCGTGAGTTATTATTGTTGACATCACCCTTGAGGTGAATAAGTTGGGAGGCAAAACTATAAGCCCCTATCTTTCTATGTGTCCGGTTGAAACTTTTTGCTCATATGTATGTTGTGAGTGTTAGCAATCATAGAAGATTAAATGATGGTTGAGTATGTGGACTTGCCAAAAGGCTTAGATATGAGACCCTTCCTAAAAATACGATGAATTGTAGTTGCAAAGTTGACAGAGAACATAGTTTTTTAGTTTTCAATAAAGTGTATGCTTTTTACTTCGATGTTTTGATGAATTGTTACTTGTTCATGAGAAGTTATATGATAAAATTTGTTATTGTTATAATAATAAGCATCATGTTACTATGTCCGCATTTTGTTTTTATCGACACCTCTCTCTCAAAACATGTAGACATGATTTTCGATATCGGCTTTCGCTTGAGGACAAGCGAGGTCTAAGCTTGGGGGAGTTAATACGTCCATTTTGCATCATGTTTTCCTACTGTTATTTATAGTGTTTTTATACTTTATAACACTTTATGGAGTAATTCCAATGCCTTTTATCTCATTATATGCAAGGTTTACACAAAGGGGGAGAATGTCGGCAGCTCGAATTCTGGACCTGAATAAGCTACGTCAGAGATACCAATTCTGCACATCTTCAAATGAGATGAAATTTTATGAAGAATTATTTTGGAATAAATAAAAATACTGGAGGAAAGAGCTACCAGAGGGGGCTGCCAGGTGCCCACAAGACACCAGGGCACG